>JAAAKG020000025.1:2216161-2250305 GCA_010014905.2 Druon quercuslanigerum
TGTACCTTTACCGAGGTTCTGGTGGTTCGGAACCCACCTTAAGCTGTAGGTCCCCCTATCGTGCACTTGACTGCAACCCAGTCAGTCAATGATGGGGTATAAACCAGGCTTTGTCCAATATGTCGTGGCACATAGCTCTCATCAGATTACCTGATTGCATTATAAATGCGTCCGTGACTGATGATATATACCGGGATAGCCCCGTGCAACAAAAACTATTCTAAATATATGAAAATCCAACTCTAACCAAAAATGTCTTCGACACGTTGGACTGAAACCATCTTAAGCCTGTCACAACATTTTAATAATAATAATAATAATTAAACGCTTTGTTCCGCGTTGATGTCGCGGTAAGGGTTGAGCTTTCCTCTCATGACTCTCACTTGAAGGGTTTCCCATGCCAGACAGGCAGATAATTAGGAGGAAAGGGCCAGCTGGCCAGCAAGAACGTCTGCGACAAACGGTAAGCAGTGGAACATCAACTGTGCCTGCTGAGGATGCTTTGGCTAGCGTTGGCTATTTGCAGCTAACCACCTCGACATAAATACCGTGGGAGAGAATGAAATGGGATACCATAATGAAAGAGGATTTGGTGTGTTTCTATTACGAAAGTGCAAAGTTTGCAACGCAGATGGAAAAAAAATACAATTTAATAACGAGATTTGCTGCAAAGTATCCTAATATACAGAAAGTCGCACTAAGACCTCTTATCACTAGAGTGAAGGACATCAGGACTAATCTACACATCATAGAAGATCGAGCAATGGAGATTAAGCAACAAGTTGATTTGGCATGGAGAAAAGACGGCAATGAGTATCATTTAGAGAAAGCCGCGTCACTCGGTCAAGAAGGGCCATTGATGTTTTTTCTCAACCTTTTGATGGGCCAAGACCACCTTATCCACCAGAGGTGAATGGCCTTATACAAACAGAGGCAGAATCTGGCAGATCCAAAACGCTCAATATCTGTAAACAGATTGCTTTCGCTGTTGAAATAGCTGCTACCAAAATGGAAGTGGAAAAGCAGCTTTCTGTTGATGAACTCTCCTGGGAAGATGTGGACAACGAAAACATGATTGAACATTAAGGCATTCTCTGCCCAAAATAAACATCATAAATGATCTACGTGCACTATGAAACACCTTAACAGCAAGGTTTTACCTGCGTATTTAAACGTAACACAAACAGCAATAGAATTGCAAACTCTTGTATACTGTGCAGCTGTGACAACCGTTAGAACTTTGGGCTGCATAAGTAGGCCTGCAAATGCAGTTTTAGTGCCAGCAAGTATTCGAGATCCACCATGGAAGATCAGGTTGGATATGGATGTCAGCAAAGTAAGGTGCACATTGGGTCGTTTAACTCAATATAAAAAAGGAAATAGAACCAGAAAGCTGATAAACCATGTTACTAAAATTATCCACCCTCGGCAAATCATGACATTAACACCATCAATATTGGATGAGATTATGGACTTCCAACGTCAAAGACTTGATGTTCTTTCTGCCAGATTGCGTCAGTACAAGAAAAGTGGTGCACGAAGGCAACAACATCGAAACTTCAAGAAAGATGAAAGAAAGTTCTATCGTGAAGTGAAGTAAAGCAAAATAACCACCAGCAAGGCATCCAAGTCCTTAATTGGAAGATATGACTAACTACTGGTCGGGTGTTTAGGGAAAAATGAGCAAGGGCAGGCAACAGCCCTGAAATGCTGCTGACAAAGACCACTGCTTTAGGTGTTTTAGTGATCTTAAAAGGGGAAATTCGAAAGCTCCAGGTTTGGAAATGGTGCACAACTTCTGGTGCAAGTACCTAAAGAGTGGGCATCATGCGTTCACAAGGTGTTTTCAGAACATCTTTGAACACCCAGATCTAATGCCAGGCTTTATGCTCCAGGTTACTACGTACATATTGCCTAAGAAGCCAGATGCTCGAAATCCATCTGAATTTCGACCGACAGCGTGTCTTCCAACAATTTATAAATGTCTTACAGCTATCATTACAGATAAAGCATATTCTCATTGCGACGAGAATGACATCCTTACAGAAGAACAAAAAGCAAGTTGTAAAAACTCGCGAGGCTGTAAAGATCTAGTCACTATAGACGCTGTTGCCATGATTCAAGCTCGTAAGCATCAAACTAACTTACGCGTGGCATACATTGAACACAAGCAAGCTTTTCCTTCCGTGCCGCATGACTATTTGCTTGAAGCACCACAAAAATTTAGCGATTAAAAGGGTAGATCTACGACAACATATAAGGGGCCGGGGCGCTGTATATATAAAACAACTGTGTGAGTTACAAGTTATACAGTTGCGAGACTATTTTAACAGCAAACGAAATGTTGCGATTTACAGAACCATCTGTAAAGCGGATTTTGAATACATGCCCTTGAATTTGTCCTCAGGTGGGGCTTTGAATATTAGGGCAGAAACTATTGAGGAATTAGAAGTACAATGAAGGCAGAAGGCTATTCACGGCGAGTACCCTAAAACGTTAGATCATCAAGAAGTGGATAGCAAGACGTTTTAATTTTGGCTAAGAAAGGGTGTTCTGTATCGAGAGATGGACGGATTTGTCATTGCGATACAGGACAATGCTTTCAGTACCAGGAATTATCGCAAACACGTGTTACATCGAGACGTGATTAACCAAGGAATCCATAGAGCATATCATTGATGGCTGTCACGTAATGGCTCAGAGAGAATATACGTACAGGCATAATGATGTAGAGGACATTATACATCAACAACTTGCCCTAAATCTAGACTCTTAAAAGAATAGACGCCTTTCTATAGATACATTCCAAAGCCCGTTTTAGAAAGCGAAGATTAAATCTTATATTGGGAAGTTACTATCCAAACGGATCATTACATGCGGGCTAATCGACCTGACATCGTGATGCGAGAAAAAACAGGTGGTAGAGTCTGCATCATAGACATCGCTTGTCCACTCAACCGAAATTTGCAGTCAATCTATACAACCAAGATTCACAAGTACAGCGAGTTAAGGCAAGAATTAAAGACCATATAGAGAAATGTGAATCATGCATCTATTCATCCCATTGTGATGCCGGCTACATGCATTCTGCACGCAAGATGCACTGAACATCTTAAACATTCACAAATAAGTAGGGTATTAAAAGCAGCTCAGAAGGCGGTTTTATTAAACACTTGTCGCATTGTAAGAAACTTTCTTGACCAACAGGAAAGAAGAGACTAAAAACCTGTGGAGTGGCAGATGGTAGTTTTAAAAAAGCATCCAGGTGTGACTGTTGTCTTCTCCAACACTCGCGGCTGCTCGTAATTGTATTCCCACAGCATCATCGCAGGATGGTTAAATCATCGTAGTAGATTAACTAATAACATCGTGATATCATGAGTCACTTGACTTAGTCCATTGCTATGATGTATAATCGGGTTCACCTGAGAAAAAGTTTTGAACAAAAATATCTATTATAATTAAAGTATGAAAAGGCTACATCTTCTAATTCTGTATTTTGAATTACTTCTAAAACTCTTTCTTTTAAATATTTAATTTTGAGACTTGAAATTTTCAATTGCGAAAATATTAGGGCGCTCAAATTCATAAAAGGAATTTGTCTCGTATAAGGATAAATAGCTTTTAAACAAAATATATGTTACGAGAATCAGTTAAAATAATATCAATTTTTTTCTCAAATTTTGCTGGAAAAATGTCTTATTGGCTTCCTAAAGATACACTCCACTAAGAATTTCGCTTATTACCTTTGAGGAATTTTCCATATTAAAAATAATAATTTAAAAGTTACCCGTCATCAGACCAAAATTATTGCCATATGTTGGCACTATTGTGGCACAGAATCTATCTAAACATTAATGTTTAAACAGCATTTTTTAAAAGCTATAAATGCCGGAAGAAAATTAAACAATTAGTTTTTGTTGATCACGGATCAATCATTTTAAATAAAAAATATATGTTGTAAAAACCAATGAGATAATTTTAGAGAAAAAGTGCAAGACATGTTAACAAAAAATTTTGGGTAAAATGTGTTGCAGTGACCAACAATCTTGAGAATTTAATCATTCTTTCTTAAATATTAGAAAAAAATTGTTCACCTAAAATCATTCAATACTATCAATTTAAAGTTGATTTACTTAAATTTTTTTCTAAAATTATTCAATATTGGCACTTTAAACCTGAAATTTCTAAACTATTAAGGCTTTTCGATTTAAAGCAGCACGATTTTTAAGATTTGACTTTGCAGAGATTGAAATAACAATAAAATTGTTGAGTTTTAATATCAACATATTTGTAATTATGCATATAAATTATAAAGTTTTCATACAAAATTACTCAATTTTTAACGTCAGGCAATACAAATTTTTTAAATTATAAAGACCAAGGAAAAATAATTAGTCTTGAATAAGTCTTCTACCAAGACATAGCCAAGATATAGCCAAGATATTTTTATAAGTCTTCAAGACTTAAGAGCACCGTAGAAAAAGGCTCAAAATATCTCCGAGGGTCATTACTAATCCGCTTTAAATTTTGCGGAATGTTTATATTATTTTTCTCCATGTTATTTATTTTCTATGTATTAATAATTTGGTTAAACTGCAATAATTATATTCTTAGGATAGTAAATATAAAAATGTTATCCATGTAGTTTTTGAGCCTGACAGGTTTCGAATTTTAAATAAGCGAATCATTTATTTCAAGATTACAAGTTCTATCGCTCGTTAAATTTTAATCCTTAGCAGATGTCAACTGGTTAGCCCCAGTCTAGCTATCTGAATCCTGGATATCGCAGACTCTGCCGCTGGGGTCCATAGTTTGTAGAGGTCGGGGTAAAATGGAAAAAAAATCAAAATCGAAAACATTGTAATTTTGGCCCTAGAAAATATTCAAGCCCTAAGTTGGTAACATAACTTACTTTAGAAAATTTTTCGTTTACTACTCAAGACTTAAACTTCTCGTCTTAAGACCGTAAACCTTTAGTCATTAACTCAAAACTTATGTTTTCAACTACTAAGTCTCGCTCCTGGCCGACAGCAAGACATAGCCAAGTCGAACTCAAAGATAAATATTTTTTATTGGGGTGCTTCCATTTTCAAATTATACAATTTTCAGACATTAAAGCTCGTTTAACTCACCTTCTTTCATATGAAATGAAGTAGATGAAAATTATCCGTTAGTTTTTCTATTAAAACGAAAAATTGATTAAATTTCATTTTTCGGTTTTTACCGTATCGTAAAACTCCCCGTTTTTATCAGGTTTCCTGGTCCAGTGACTACCTTTTCTCTTAAGATAGCTCATTACAGATCTTTATCTCTTCAAGGATTTCTCAGGTAAACAACTTTTTTGGAGATAAAATAAACCTCTTTTAAACTGACTAAACCTCACTTTCATCCAAAAGTCGACTATCCTTAGACCAACTGGCGTACGTGCCTGGGGTTGATTGATTAGAGGGTTCACGGAGGAGAGAGTCGAGTCGAGGCAGAGTTCTGGAGAGTACGGGTTAGTTCGGCAGGCCCCTGGGTTATTTGGGGGTGGCGACGGTGGTGGTGTTGAATGTAGTCTGAGGAAGGATAGCAGCAGGAAGAGGAAGGGGAGAGGGTGTAAAAGCAAGAGGAAGGCCGAAGAGGGTGGTTAGAGGCGGTAGTTCGAGGTGCTACAGTTTATAATAGTTGCCGCGTTCCGTCCGCCCCCGGGCCAACCAACCCTACCCGCAACTTCCACAGAGTTGCTTAAACCTAACCTGGTCTCACCACCGGAACGATCAAGTCTCGTCCACGCAGGAAGAATGCCACTTAATGACTTCTCAGACGGAATTTTAATTTTTTTTTCCAGACCTCACTTCAGACGTCAAACAAAACAAATACCAAATTTCTGATTTCACTTTCTTAACAGTATTTGAATTTTATGTCATAAAGGTCGCCAGATAATATTGAAAAGCGAGACAATATTATTTCAGCGAAGTGTTTCGTGTCGTAGATTAGTTTACAGTTTGTTAGAAAAGAAAAAGCGAGTTATTAGTTGTAGCAGAGGGTTAGGGTTGAAAGACGACGTTGGCCTTTTGGGAGGAGGGTCGCCAGAATGTTATCGCCCTAATTGTATTTTAATTTTTATACTTGGTTTGTTATATTATGTCTGTAGGTACATACATCATTCGTTGCTTCTTGGCATTTCTCTTAGATGGTAGGATTACATTAACTTTCCCTCTACTACTCTCCTTGGCGTAGGGAGGGACGTCATAATTCTCCGTTATCTATGGAAATTCTAAACCGCACTAAACAACAATACATACCTCAAAACTATGTAATTCTCTGGCTCGCCCATGCACGTAATGCAAAGTGTGATAGCATGGTATGCGAGCGGATTTCGATTTTCCTTGCTATACATGTCAGCATAAAGTTAAATACACAATTTTCTTCTTATCTATTTCTCTCTTTACATCGAAACAATTCAATTTCATGAAAGTAGACTCTAATTACTATCTGTGCTTAGAAAATCATCAAACCAACTAACACTAAATCCTGCATCCTTTTGAATAGATTTAACTAAAGCTTGATGTCTGATAAAAGATAAGAGCAAATGTAGAAGAAAAGTATGCTACGGAAAATGAGAAGGGTAGAACTGAATGGATCCTGTTTTGCAATCGTTGTTCTCATTCTTCTAAACAGCACGTAATATAACTAGCACTCCGATATTACTTCCTATAACGTTATCTACGGCAGGAAACACCATTGCTCGGTTGTTTCTAGGTAGGTACGTGGACCACGGAGGCCGAGGATGATGAGATCTGCAGGCTTGCATCCTGATGAGACTATTAGGATGGCTTGATAAGTCCATAATATTCTGGTCGACGCCAACAGCGTCGTCGACTCCACCCGGTGTCCGGACCTTCACATCTCTTCACCCCTGCCACGACCCTCTTATCCCTCAGCACCACTACCTTTAGTTAGATTGACGACGAGTTAGGGGATAAGCTCCATCGACTTTGTTAACTTTTGACTCTGCTTATTTCTCAGAAAGGTGTCTCGCCATTCTAGACTAGAGTGGTTAATGCTTGTATTTCAATTTTTGGTGGCTTGTCGAAGGACAAATTAATTATATTGATGCAATTAAAATTAATTTAGTGCTAACTGAAGGGTCAAATCTGCAAGCGAACTTTAGTTAAGTCAGTTTATCAATGTGTATGAATAATACATCTGTGGAAGGAAAGATTATAACTTGAACAACATGGAACCAAGCATCCCTTGTTCAATCGATTTTTTTCTAGATAGATGGTCATTTCTTATATTTCCTTCATTAAACTAGAACTCTTTTTTCTTGGTGAACTTCGTCATTTCTGATTGGAGTAGGAGTTAAAGTTGATGATGCTACTGCAATAAAAGTAAAGAACACCTAATCTTTGAATTTCAAAATCAGATCCAGATTTTCCTTCTATCTGCAAAGATATTTCATAAAGCAAATAAAGCTCTTGTATGATGACCAACTGATCTGACTGAACCTGATCAACAAGTCACCCTTGAAGGCAGCTCAAGTTTGTAAAATCTGCTTTTTACGCTGCATGTCTTATCATCAAGAAACATGAAAACGGACTATCTGTCTAGGGAAAAATCGTTTGAACAAAGGATCTTACTGCTATCATCAATAATAGCAAAAACAAAACTTATTGTATCCTTTAGATAAAAATCACTCTTGGGATTCTGTCCTAATTGTTCGAAATGAGGAATGTGTTATCAATATTAAGAGAAGAGCATTGTATATCTAGGAAACTGTAGATCTTCCGAGTGGTTCAAAATTAACTTTGAGCATTACAGATGTCGCGGCAGACCGCGGTGAGAAGCTAACACCTTGTTAGCCTGACAAATTCTGTCCATCTCATCTCCCCTTGTCGGTCATCCTCATTTCCCAGTCCACGGTCCGTCAAAACATCCATCGCGAGTGTTGGTATCCATCCTCTGGTATCAGAGAATTCGCCCTCCGGTATCTCCGTATAGATGCTAGGCTATAATATCGGTCTAACTCAATCTACCTTTCATTTAGGTCCGTAATTACACTCATACGAGTGTCTATGTGCTGCAAATGCACCTATTATTAATAATTTTGCCTCAAAAGTATTTGGATGTATTATTACTCACACGCAGAAACTTCCAAATCCTATGCAGGATTATACCTAACTTTATGCATGTGACTATTAAATGTCCATTACTTATCCTAAATTTCTTTCAATCAATTCTAAGATAAATGACCTAATTTGGGCGAATGTAAGGATTTGTGCGGCGTATTTTGCTTAAAAAAGTATTTTTAATCTTATGAATCGACAAAAGTTCCTAATACCGAACAGTTTGAACATTTTTCAACAATATTTTGTCTGCTCATCGATATAAGCAAATAATTGTTACTAAATAATAAAGAATATTTCATGATTTTCCGATGAATCATTTTGGGCTAATGAATTTTTCCTCTGATCCAGTTTGGTTCAATTAAATGCCCCAATTTGGGTGAGCAACGCTGTGTTAGATTTCCTAAAGTGGCGGGATATCGTCATTGATAAGTACAGACCCACCCAAACTGGGACATTTACCTTATTCAGGCATTTTTGTTTCTAATACTGATTCTTTATTTATTTTTATATTTATTTTTAGTAAGAAATTTTGAAACCTGTAGTTTGGTTGGTCAAGATAGCCAACTGTGCTTAGAATTTTTAATATTTTCCTGTAAGGAGTCATCCTGTAAGGGCCATTTTTTATCTCCTGCGAAATAGAGCGATTTTACAAAAAAAAGACCTTCGATCAAAACAATACCATTTTTGAACTAAAAATATTAATCTACAATAAAAAGGTAATTTTCAACCAAATAAGTGAGTTTTCTATCAAATTGTTAAATTTTTAAGTCAAAAGAAGACATTTTCTACTAACCAGTTGAATTTCCAAGAAAGAAGTTAATTTTTAGCAAAATATTTGCATTTTCAACTAAAATAATGAAACATCAACACACAAAAAAATGAAATTCCAAATTATTTCAACTTTTAACCAAATAGTTGATTTTTCAACCCAAAAAGATTAATCTATACGAAGTATGTAATATCTGATATTTCTACGGCAAAATATTTTAATTTAATATATAAAACAGTTAAATTCAAGAAAAAGTAATATATTTTTATACCATAAAGATGGTTTTTCAACCAAGAAGATTAAAAAAGACAAATTTTCAACAAATACCTAAAATTAAAAAAGTTTAATTTTCAACCAGAAAAATAAATTTTCTCCTTAAATTTATAACCCAATAAAATGGTTTTTTAAGAACAACAGAAAATTAATTCTCTACTAAATAGTTTTTAAATAAATAGTTTAATTTTCAGCCAAGAAGTTGAATTTTCTAGAAAATTGTTGAATTTTCAAGTTAAAATGGCGAATTTTTTACATAAAGCTGAATGTATCACCCGAAAATATGAATTTTTCACAAAAGAGTCAATGTCCAACTAAATTGTTGCATGTTCAACTCCAATTATAAATCTTTACAAAAAATTAAATTTGTACAATGTAGTTTAACCCCAACCAAGTAGTTGATTTTTCAATAAAAAAGTGAAGTTTTCAATAAAAGATGTAATAATTTATATTTCAACCAAAAATGATTTTAACTTAAAGTCTATAACAGTTAAATTCAACCAGTTAACAGTTAAATTCAACCAGAATGTTCAACAAACAGTTGAATGTTCAACCATAAAAGATCAGTTTTCAATTGAAAGTTTTGATTTTCAACCGAAAATATTAATTTTCAAGAACAAAATTAATGTAAAACCAAATTCTTGATTTTTTAAAGAAATAATTAAATTGAAAAAATATAGTTTCTTCACCAAACATGAAATACTGAATTTTGAATTGTTGAAAATTAAAAAAAATTCCATCAAATAGACGAATCCTGAAACAAAAATATAATAGTAAAATTTTTAACAACAAACTTGACTTTTAACCAAAAATAGTTTCATTTTATTATTGAGTTCTATTAATTTAGTTCGAATTCAAGCGAATAAACGAGATAAAGTGGAAAGTTCTTCAAAATATGGAAAAGTAGAAGAATTTTTGAAAATAAGGGTGAAGAAAAGGAGAACAGGGAACAGGGAATAGAGTTAGAGGTGTAAAGATATAAGAGTAATTTTTAAAATCATTAAGTTATTATCGAAGGGAGTAATATTTGCAACCTTTTTAAAGATTTATCATCGTTTATCATCGTTATCTAAGTTCTTAACGTCACTATCACTGTACCAATCGAAGTCTTCGTCGTGATCCCCTCTCCTCTAAAATTGGTAACGTAGTTTATACGGCCCCTAAGAGGCAAATGTTTCTAACTATTGGATCTGCTTGAAGTTATTTGTTAAGAAAGTTTACAAATGGAAGATTACTTGTTGAAATAGAAGTATGTAGTGTAAGTCCTTTATGATCCTCAAAGATATAGGACAATGGAATTGGATCGAATACATGAACCATCAGAAAGCTATAGGGAGGGTTGTGGGAGGGAGGTTTTCGAGGACTTTGCTTCGTCGGAGGACGATTTCGAGATACTTGCTTTGTTTCGCTTGCCACGAGAAGGGGTGGGTTGGACGGGTAATGGAATTGGATGGGCGAGGAGTGCCAATAACCAACGTGGGCTTGTCGGCGTCATTTAATTGCATTAGTATTTCATCGCGAGCCGTGTCGAGTGACTTTTCACTTAACAGAGTGAGGAGAAGAGCTTATTAAGTTCAGATATTAACTGGTGATTAAAAACTAACGTTTACTTCTAAATTAAAACAGTGCTATAAAATGAGAATACAAATAACATTAGAAGAACTTACAGGATGATTTCAAGAAATTTTCCTCGTGATATAAATAAAATTTTTTTTATTGCACGATTTCGGTTTCGAATCATCAAATTTTGAATTTCGAGACCTTATAAAGACAAACATTTTATGTGGATGGCTTTTAAAACCAGAAGTACAACAGTTCTTTCTTGAAAGTATTAAAATTAATTGTAATTGTAAAAAATTAGCAATTTTACGTTTGCGTCGTAAAAATTCGGTAAATTAAAAATAAGTCACATGAAATTGTTCACCTATTAAAATATTAATTAAAAATCTTACAAGATTGTTCCAGTTAAATTTACTGTTCTTTTGTGTGACACTAATTTTTAATCTATAATTATTTTTTGAAACATTTTTTATTAATTTCAACTAATGCTATTATCGTCAGATTCACGCTTCTCAATGACCAAGACTTATGAACGTTATTTTTGCTGAGATTGTAGATGACATTCTAAATGATTTTTTTTTAGACCCTCATATTTTTTTTATCTAAAAAAGGACATCTTTACTGACAATCTTGTGCATCAATGAAGAAATTTTTAATTTTTACAGTCAAGATATACGATGCGATGCTATTATGCATACATAGAAATAATTTCAGCCACCCTCGAAGATATTTTCCTCGTAGATAAGACCCTGAGTAATCTGTTAAGATGATCGCCGTCTTTTTTATAGTAAAAACGATACTCTTAAAAAAGATTGACCAATTATGGGAAAAAATTTAATCTGCTGTCTTTTCCACGTGAAAAAGACAATATTAAAAATAATTCTATCCATCCCCGGAAAGTTTTGAACTTTTTAAAGTCGATATATTCCATTTCATTCTATCGCCAACCCTCACAAACAATTTCATCCATACTCGAAGAGATTTTCACTTTTCAAAGTCGAGATATACCATGTGATGCTATTACTAAATTACAATTGCCATTCTAAACCGGACAGTTTTTAATGCTTCAGGTAAACATGTTGAAACTTAAAAGAAATGTTCTGTTTTTTAATTTTAATTTACGTAATATGTATGTATTATTAAAGTATTAAGAAAAATATTAAAGCTTTTAATATGAAATAAAGCAGAATCTTAAATGTTTGAATTTTAACATCTTAAAACTTCAATTTTTTAAAAGACTTCTTACTTAAAATAACTAAGATTTCATCTACTAAGGCGAATGAAGTGACTAAAATTTGTAATATGTCAGGGTTTATATGGTCAAATTCAAGCCATGAAAATGATAAATAAATATTTTAAACTTCGAAAGCCTAAAAACTGTAGAAGCTGGAGGGTTAAAAAACTGTTTTTGAGGCTAAAACAAAAAAAAACATTTTTGACGGATATGTATACTCGAAAAGGCTCGAAACATTTTCCCTGAGTGTCTTAAACCTAAATAAAATTTTTTGGCATGAGAACTATTTAAAAGTAAACGATTGATAGCTCAATTAGCACGGTTTTTTAAAAGCATGAACCCTTTAAATTGAAAAATGGAAAATTTATTTCAATTGTTTTTGCGTCCTAAAGTTTAATTTAAGTTGATAAATTGCGGACAAGCTTGTTTAAATATTTTTTAGTTTTTACAAAAAAAATTATTTTCGGACGCAGCAATAGCCCTTTATTGACCATCCTTCTGTCCATTTGCAATCGTATGTACATTTGAAAAAGTTTAAAAACAAAAACGTTAATTCCACATAATTTCATATCACACCAAGTGAATAAATGATTTTATAAAAATAAATTTCGAAAATTCCGGCTTATAAAATAAAATTCACTTTCATTTTCGGAGGTTTTTACGGTCTCATAAAATTACCCTTCATATCAAAATATTTTTATTTCAAATTTTTTTTTTTCAAGCTTTTGGCATTAAATTCTGAAATGCTTAAATGCATTTTTCGATTGCTTTAAAATCTGAGTATAAATTTATTGAGCTCTTAGGTAATTAGAGATTGCTTTCTCAGTACGAACTAGTGGTATTTCATACATAACACTACATTTTTTTTGACAAATTTGTATTAAAATGAAAAAAATCTTTAAAAATGTATTTTTGGCTTTTTTTCAAATAATTTTAATCTAAAAAAGTTATATTTTCGAATTTTAATCTTTTGTTACCAGGTATTACCAAAAACTTTACATAAAGTTTTAACTACAAAAACATGGAAAACTGTTTGTGAATAAGCTATTATAGATTCCAAAATGGTTGAAGTCGCCTAATAAAAGCAATCTTGGCGCAGTATTGGCCGCTAAAACTTAGGACATCGTTGACTGAAGCTTGTGCTCTTAATGTGAATGCCAAGATTCGATAGCCATTTACTGTCCATGATTGGTAGCCAACAATGAACAGTGATGAAATTGTTGGGCCAGTGATAGAACAAAGCCTGAGCTATGATTGAGCAAATATTGTACGCGTGTTAGCCAAGTTAACAATGTTTTCGAGATCATTAGCCTGTCTTGGCTACCAGTCTAGGACCATGACTAGCCACCAAGTCTCGGCATTGAATTTATCATCCCAGCATTTGGTCAATGTTGGCCCAAGACTGGTGGATAATCGTAACCTAGTTAAAAGGCCAATGGTTGCCAGTATTGGGCTACTCTTTACCAACTGATCAGCATTAGCAATTTCCCACAGGGGAAGGTTGTGGAGGAAAGCCACTTGAGATAGGAACGACCCACTTAAGTGTCAAGAAGTAGAAAATCGAGTTGATATTTCGGTGATGCACTCTGGGATCGTAAATTGTAAAATCTATCAAGACCAACGTGGTCGACATAACTCAGGGGGTTACTATCCCGGTCGTATGAAGCATGGCAGCCAGACTCGGCATAAATACCCGGTTGCAGAACAGAGCAGAGCAAACCCAGACCGTTGTGGCGTTGCAACATCATCTATCTCAAATAATTTATTATCGCGTGGCGCGCGTCCTCGAAATCCGGACAAGAACGCGGCCAGAAGCTAAACAGGAAACGAGCGTTAGAATGCACAATTCCGATCTAGGAAGTGAATTTTCGGTTCCAGGTTCGGAACTGCTGTTACCATCAGCAGCGTTGTGGGCAAATATGCCCAAGCAGGGCTCCGATATGTTTAAGTTGTATTTAGGCCGAATGTGTACTTTGTATGTGATTATTTACATTCTAAACTGCATTCATTGTTATGAAAATTTGAGGAAACAAGATGGTTCGGAAATAGGTCCTTGGTGCTTTTTCAGGGTGCCCACTGGAGTACGCAAACGAGAGATGTTCGAGAATTTTGAGAGACCGGCAAGTGACAGTGATTTTTTTGCCGAGAATTTGACAAGTTTTAGACTAAAAATCTATCCAATAACTTGAAATATCACAAATTTGACAGCATATGATGCCATTAGAAATAAACTGGTTTAATCAGAAATATCTCATAGTTAAGCAAATGTAAACGTTCGAATGAAACATTATAAATTACTTTCAATTGTAACATACCTTCTAACTAATAGATTCATAACTAAACGCTTTTATTGAATTTAGATCCGATTTAAATATAGTCTGAGTGTAAAATATTCCATTTTTACACAACTCATTTTAAAACTTTGGATGTAAAAATACAACTTTTAAATATTTAACTATATTTGACTGTACATATAAAATAAGCTGTTTAAATAATAAAATAAAATTGTGAAACTAAATAATTCAAAACTAAATTTTGTTTAAACAAGAAAGCATTGCTTTGCTATAATTTCAGAGTCCCAAATTTAGAATTTAAATGTTACAATTTTAAGTTATAAATAACAAATGAACAATGATTAATTTAGAAAAAATGTGGTATTTAAAAGTTTTTAGAATATTCAAAAATATGTAAAAACTTGAAAAGATTTGAAAACATTCAAAGAAAAATGTAGATTTTTGAAGATCTCGAACAAATAATGTAGAAGCTTGTTATGAATTTAAAAATATTTCAAGAGAATACAAAAGCTTTTTACAATTCCTAAAAAAATTTAGAGTGCTTTTTTATAAAATAGTAAAAAATTTAAAATATTTTCAAAATTCTCAAAAAGGAATGTGGAAGATTTGAAGATATTTTTTTTATTTGGCAAGATTAAAAAAAAAGTGCAACTTTAATTTGTTTTTAAATTTATTTAAAAGATTTTAAATTAAAAGAAACTAATTTCAAATTTGAAAATATTTGTAAAAATTTAATACTAAATGGAGATTTTCGAAGACTTTAAAATAAAATTTTCAAGCATTTCAAGAATTTTCAGAGGTTTCAAGATATTAACATACTTTTTTTCAAGTTCATGAGAAAATGAAAACTTATTCTTTATTTTGAAAAAATTAATTTAAAAGGAAAATTAAAAAACTAATAATATTTTAGAAGATTTTCAAAATAACAAAAAAATCTGAAAGATATTAAGGCAATGTTTTAAACTGTGCAGGATTAAAATATAATTTAGCAAAGATTTAAATCATTTAAAAATACTTTGAAAAATTCTGAGAAAATACCAAAAACAAATAATTAAAAATTTAAAAATATTGCACAATATTTTGAGAGGTTTTAAGACATTAAAACAAAACTGCCTAAACATCTGAGAAAATGTAAAATGATTTTTTATTTTGAAAAATTAATCTTAAGATCATTTTTGGAAAGATATCATAAATATTGTTGATGTATGAAATTCTAATAGTTGAATCTTTAGTGCAACTAACTTAAAATTGTTTGAAATGTAATTTTGCTAATCTATCAATTTTTTAAATTATTTTTTATTTTAGGGTATTTAAAATTATATTTTGAATTTATATTTTTTACCACAAATCTGTAAACTGTTCAATTTATGAAAGTTTGAAATTTAAAATTTGGCAGTTGAAGAATTTTATTAAAAATTCTACAATTAAATCTGTTGAGGCTTCCATTATAAACATACACTAGTAAGTTTTTGAGCGTTTATTAAAAAAAAAAAAGATTATTGCTTTAATTTAATAAAAAGTTTCAATGAAGGCTTACTAATTTTTGTGAGCCAGGAAAACCTGAGAAATGACTGAATATCCCATTTTATAATTTTATATTTTTTAGTGGTCATTAGCGTGATATTATTTATTTAATCAAGGGAAAAATATTTTGGATAATCCTTTCGTATCATGAAGATTTTTTGAACAGCGATGGTAATTGATAAATACATAAATTAAGTGAATGTGATAATTAAATAAACGGAATTAAATTCAGATGAAAATTAAATTAAATTAGTAAAAAATAGATATAAAATAATGTTCTTTAGAGAAATCATACTAATTTTAATACCTATATAACAATTGAATTTGTAAATTAAAAGAAGGAACTTTACAATCTCAATTTGCGTTGTTCCTAAAATATTTAATACTGACCTAAATTAATTTTAAAACTATTTACTAGTACCAGGTGAGAAATGATGATATAGCGAACTACCAAACATTTCTTTATCGGCAAGGAAGGAAATATTAAATATGAAATAAAATAATTAAAATTCAAAAAATGGGTTTAGACTCTATAAAACGTAATAAAAATAAAAATAAAATTTTATTTTTTGAAAAAACAGTGAAATAAAAATGTTTTCTTAAAATATAGAATAAAAAATCGGTACGCTCCTTTTACCTTCAACTCGTTGGGTATTAAATAGCAAACTAATGGCGCCATCCTGCGGAGGGTGGCTGAACCTTCTCGTACTACCATCCCTTAAAATAGAAAAGACTGTATCAAAAATGCAGCCAGATGGCACCAGCGTTCCTTATACGAGTGCCGTGTTAAAATTCTTATCATAAATAAAAGAATTATGTGTTTAAACTTTTCGAAATCTTAGAGCTTGAAATGCCGCTCTTTTTATTCTCTAAATGTTAATACTATTCTTTCAAAATATCTTCAACATATTTTTTAAAATGATTGCGATTGACGCGAAGATAAGGTTTGTTTTTGAATACTTTTAAAAATTCTTTCTTAATTTCTTTCAACTTTTCCATTTTCCATATGAAAGACATTTTTTAAGAATTTATTTTTTTTATTTTTTTTTAGAATTAGATAATTTTTTACATTTATTTCGATTTGGGATTTTCGATTTTCATTAAGAACGTATTAGGTGCTGCGGCAGCTTGAAGAAGCACGGGGGGACGTCCCGTTGGCGGCTGGATTTTCAAAAAATCGGAGAGTTGCGCGCGCATCGCCTTCATTGATCGGGGGTTGTGTCCGGCAACTACCCTCTCCGCTTCGTTAGGAACACGGCTTTTCTCTTCGTCGGCCGGGATGCCCAAGAGGGAGTAGTTTGCCCTCAACTTTCAGGGCGGTTACTTAAAGTCTCAAAAAATAAAAAAAAAATAAAAGAAATAAAAGAAAATTATATAAAAATATTTAAAAGTTAAAAAAACAGTCAAAAAAAGAATAAGAATATAAAAAATTCTAAGATTACTCCTTTTAAAAAATGTATCCCTTTCTTAATATATATATAGAACTGTAATTCGTAAATTAGATTTGTTATAAGAATTAGAATAAAAAAGAGAATGCACTTTGGTATTGTTTTTAGAAATTAGGTTCCTTCGTCGATAGGTTGACGTCAGTGGGCTTGAAAATCGTGTAAAGCATCTCCGTCAGGCTGTTCTCATTATACCTCAGCAGGATTTCGAAAATGACCCCTGGCTGACCGGTTTACCGCAGCATTTTTCAGTCTAGGGTACCAACCCCCTCCGGTTCTCCGGGATGCATCGAGGGAGAGAATTACCAGGGAGAAAAAGGAGAGATAGAGAGGGACGGAAAGACCGAGTTAACCTAACCTCAAAATTCCAGCATCAATTCTGTAGCCCCTCTAGTGTCCCACCCACC
Organism: Druon quercuslanigerum; assembly: GCA_010014905.2. Lineage (NCBI taxonomy): Eukaryota > Metazoa > Arthropoda > Insecta > Hymenoptera > Cynipidae > Druon > Druon quercuslanigerum. The sequence goes on from JAAAKG020000025.1 coordinate 2,233,785, forward strand.
CGGTGCAATTAGGAGCAACCCCTTCTATTCTATTTCGGAACTATCCTCACTTCTCTACGGCCTCCCACCCTCGCAGCCGCCATACCACGTGATCCTGCACTAGACTCTTGTTTTTAGAGAGGGGAAACGTGTGAGGAGGGGTGACCGGGGTGGAATATTACGTCCGCGTCGTCATGACTACCACGGGGGTGCTTATACTTGAGGGGTTATCCGCGTACAGTCCTTGCAAAATCCTAAAAACTACCTCTGATTCACCTGAGAAAAATTCGACCTGGTTTATGCAACATTTTTGGCTCAGCTTTTACCACGCTTTCCCTTTCATGACCTTCGCTATTTACACCGCTTAAATATCTAAGAAATTTTAATAATCTTCCACTTTTCTTCAAAACATTCCTAAATAATTTCTTTGGGTCAAAAAAAATCTGGCATTATTTTTAATAAATCTGTCAAAATCAGCTTCTCTATAATTCGTTTAAAGTTACTTAAAAGAGATGGTAATAATATAATTTTTAATTTTTATACCGATATGTATTTTTTTTCTTTATTCTTTTATACAAGCACAGAAAAAAGTCTTTATTTAAGACAGAAAATGGACTTGCTTCAAGGCTATACTTGATGCGCTACACTTGACCGGTTAGTTTGAATTTCCGTCTTTGTAACAAAATCACTAAATTGAAGCTACCTTATCTCCTTGAACTTATAGGTAACTAAATTTAAACCAAAAATAAAAATGACCAGATCCTGTCGGTAGACTTTTTTTTTGTTGAAAATTTATGAATTTTGGAAGGCATATCTGAAGAAATTAGTTTAGTAGTCCAGAAATTCCGGATGCATAGAAATGTTCTTTTTAATAAAGGGCAGTTCGAAAAACGAAAAAATTATCGCGGAGTAAATTTCCAATTTCGTCAGCGATAATTTACAAAAATGTAATAAAGTGTGATTCAGCGTCATTTGCAACGTCGAAGTCGAAAGCAATTGACCGAAATAATCGCTTTAATCAGTCGCGGTTCACGAGCTGATAAAGCCGCAGACTCTTTTCTCACTCTCGCTCTTTTTCTACTGGTGTCCCACACTTTTTTGTTTTACATTTTTATCGAGGCGTCCGGTTACCCCAGCATCCTGGATCGGTAGTTGCTAAAATGGTTACGTTTATATGCTACGAAGGAGGTAATAAAAGCGAATGACATTGCCGCAGAAACAGATACCGGATACATCAGCCGCTTCAGCAGATCCAAAATAAAAAATTTCACAATTTTCACGAAAATGGCAAATTACACTACACAAAATGCACATAAAAATTATCTTCCTTCTCTATTTTTCTTTTATAAAAAGTCTGAATTTAATTTCAAAAGTGGCAAATGAAAATTGCGTCGTTTCGTTTTGGCGATTAAAGCGAGATGAGATCCATGTAATTGTCGCGTTACAGGCAAAGAGGATGCTACCTGCTTTAAAGCATTGGGGCACCCGTTCATGTTTACAATTTGTATCTGTCTTTCAATCTCAAAGCAGCGGTGTTTGGCCAGCTTACAGTAAAGGGTTTTACAAAAATCCTTTTTATTGCAATTTTGCATGTAAAAGTGTGTAAAGGGTTGAAAAGCGACTATGGGAAAACGGACTCTAATCGGTTCTCTAAGCTTGTTACAACTACACGGCAGTGCTGAAGGTACAGAGCTTGTCAACATTCAACGGACCGAATTCGCGACGTCCCGCAATCTAATTACGGCATGCCGCATTCGAGTTTCCAATTTTACTTGCCCCTAGAACAATTCTCTTTCATCTTTAATTACCAAAATTTTATTCAATTCAGAAAAATTGGAAAAATATAAATAATTGTGACATTGTTAAACGAATTAGAATGGAAGATCCACAGGTGTTCTTATATTATTCAGCTCTCTTGTGTTCTTCCAAGTCAGATCTTTAGGATTATGTCGTGATTTTCTTTATTGAAAAAGGTCATATTCTCTTTGATAAATGCAGTTGAAGTTTAGTTAAGAACAACATATTTATGTAATACACTAGGTTGAATGGCTTCGTTAGCGTGTAGCATGCAGGTGTTTATCTGTAAAAAAAAATATTTTGTAAACAGTCAGGAAAGGGGTGTTTACATAGTGGTCTGTGAAGAAATGATGCACCACCCTGAGCTTTAGGTGGTAGGAGCGTGGTCATCTAGATGAGCATCTGGCATAGCCACGTTGTTATCTGGTCGACGATCAACTACCCCTACAGCTAGTAGGTGAAGGCGGAGTCTATTCCCCTACTTCAGTCGTAACATAGCATTAGGTAAGCTTTTCGTTTTATTGATTTTTCGAAAAAGCGCTTGCGCGCCCAGCTCTATCCCTCCGCACTACCACCTACGACTCTACTGCTGTCGTAAAGAGCAGCCCTCTTTCGGGATTCCCCTGAGTTCCTAATTTCTAGCCACAAAGCCAGCAGATTTTTCTCTTTCAAGTTTAAGAACGGTTCTTTGTTTCATAAGCTTTTTTTTCATAAGCTTTTTCATTTGCTTGTTTCTTAATTTTTTATTTATGAAATCTGCACGTTAAAAGATAGGTTTTTATAATGGAAACAATGAGGCATTTACAGAAACAAACATTAAAAGATAGGTTGTATTGATAAGAGAAAATAATTATACAAGATGAGAACTTGAAAGGGAGGATGATAAAACCGGAGTTCGCATTAAGACAATGAGAAGCTTCACAGGCAAAGCTTGAAGCAGATGTCGCTTTGGTATGAAGTCGTCTGGTACCCATGTGTTGCATGGTCATTGAGCATTCAGCGAATATTGCGAGTGCGCATGCTGTGCATGCTGATGGGGACGACCAATATTTAATAATCGGAATGAGAACGTTGATGAGACGAAGAGTCAAGAGTAGAAAAGCTGTGATGACGCGGATAATGGCGATTTTAAAGATCTAGTCAGAACTAAATTTAGACTTGTAATTAGGATTAAGATTAGAATTCGATGTGTAGTCAATACATGCAAAAAAGGAAGAAGCTACGCAAGGGAATAAGGGCGATTGATCAAAAAATTTCAACTTTCTTTCAAGTTCACAGTAGAACATGGTTGATTGGGAAGCATAGAAATTAGAAGACGAAGTGGATTTTAATGATTAGGATTATTAGGTAATGTTGAATAGGTGAAGGATTCTAAATTAGATGAAGGGATGATGCGGAAGATAGAAAAATTGATGATGATGTGTGTTAGAAAAGAAATGATATTTTGGAATGAAAATTCTTTTGAATAGAAGGTAGAGAATAAATACTGATGGTAATTAAAAATTTATTGACGAGGAAAATTAGAAACTTGATTTTCATAAAGATTACAAAACAAAGGATTGGTGAGATGTGAAAAATGATGTTGGTAACGGATTATTACTCAGTTTTTCCAAGTTTAGTCAAGATTAAGAATAATGATAATAGTAATGATGATGATGCAGGAACTGTTCTGAAGGTTACATTTTTCCGTCCACTGCACGGAGAAAAAGGTCTAGTTGTGTCAACTAGATAAATCTATTTACGCACGTCTGGTAAATTTTAGGCAGGATTTTCGTTACTCCCACTCAATGTCTCGTAAGCAGTCTAATAGATTTTACCGATTCATCGTGTTATTTCAAATGGTTTCCACGACGAAATATCTAGTAGCAAATTGCCCCCCACTATTTCTGTACTCCCTTCACTACTCCCTTCTACGTCCCTTAACATCAATATTCTTCCATCTAGCCTCTATCCTGTCTGCCTAATAGTCGGCATCGTGACCTCCAGTTTCTTCTAGCCGCTTGAATTTCCGTGTACCATGCGTTATTTTGGCCATTTTCAGAGTTGCAAGAAGCGAAGTGTTTTTTTTCTTTCTATTTACGCGTATTAGAATTAATAACTTCCGTGACGGCACATTGTATAATCTGTTGAATTTGTGGAACCTTTTCTCCTACAAGGATATATTGTTTTGAAGATAATGCTTTAGGCCGTGCGATTTCTTCGTGAAATGTGAAATCATAATTTTGACAAGTGTTTAATAAAGGAACTTTACTTTTATTTTATTAAATTAATTTTTAAACCTATCCCGAATACCCTAATGACACACCTATATTTATTAAAAAAGACTTTCTGAACCCTATAAGTCTGGTAAATATTACCGAAAACCTAGTTGAATTAACTAAAAACTAGCATGTAAACCTAACTTAACGTTTGCTTGATTTTACTAGACAGCTAGTTGGACCTACTAGCCATGAGAGCGTTGGCCGTACTGGATGTCTGGTAACCTATGCAACATGTCTTGTAATTCGAACTAGACAGATTTTAACTTGACTGTCTGGCGTATTCAACTAGACAGCGTGTTGCCTCATATTTTACTAGACAGTCTAGATGATGATGACAATGACCACAGTGATTATCTGGTTTAGAAAGTAAGTGATGAGGAACATCTGGAACCAGATCAAAAGAACTAGGATTAGAAAGCTAGGGATAATGCTGATGAGCATCAGACGAGGCATCATAATCATATGAAGAAGTTAGTAATGGGGAAGTTTGGAATCAGGATGCTGAAGATGAAAACAATTACGGAGAATAAAAACTAGACGTTGATCGTAGGAAGGAGGTGGAAAGTGAAGATGATGTTATCAGTAGACATAATCTAATGAAAAGATTTTGAATCCCGATGGTTTAAAAATTATATCTTCTTGTTGCATATTAGAAAGAGGACAAGGGTCGATGGTGAACCACGTGAAACTCATTGTTGAAAATGACGGCTTATCCGGAGATAGGAAACATTTATTATCGCAGAACGTAGTCTAGACTTCCCCGACTCCTCATCATCCCTTGGCTGGTGCAGCGCGTCTCATTTCGTCATCGTGTATCGCTGGTTGCCGGGTCGGCCACCATAGTGCTGGGATTGGACGAGCAGGCTAGCGTGTTTTCCGAAATCATCGCTCGGCTCGGATACACACATACCCAAAGAGGTCGCACGCACGTAATGCGTGCTTGCTTTTGCTCATATCAGAACGAATGGACACGCACACACACGTGCATTTGGGGCAGAACAAGCGCAGCGACACGGGGTTTGCGGGCTCACGTGTAGAGAGCCTCACGCGCACTTCGCGTCCAGCGCGCCGTCGTCATCAATCATCGAATGCCACCAGCAGCGCCAACATTTTCCACAAAAACACACGCACCTACATGGACACACATACATAGGCTCAAGCCTCGTTGACGCTCTTGTACGAATAACGGTCATCGACCACCACCCGCGAGGACCACATGAACCTGGTTAGCTCGATTTTGCTGAGGGCTGCTTTTTCAGGCCTAGAGCTTGGATAATTTCTTGCGAATATCAAGACGGGACCAGTAAACGATGCGTCGTTGCCTCGCCGCGTAAAAACACAGAACTGAGTCCGCGGCTGGTCGCGGACAGAGGGGCATGCCCAATGTATGATTGGCAACAATCGGCACTCTGATCGAACGTTTGTTTCAGAACACACATGCAATTTTCTCTCTCCCGTCGATACCTTCTACATAGAGCTATCTTCCTCGTATTCTGCGTCTCGCTCAGTCGTTCTCTCTGTTTCTCTACCTATCCGTTTCTCTTTTTTCTGTCCTTCTTCCACTCTCTGAACTCTGCCTCTCATATTATGTTCTCTTTTTCCACCCTCGTTTCTTTCTCGCTCTCTCACAGGGTTTGCGACTGCGTCCTGTCTTTCTTCATGCCTTGATCGCTCTCGCTTGGACCAACGTTTCAATATTTGCTTTCCTCTGGTTCTTGTTCCTACTTCCTCGTACGGTTTCTCTGGTTTTCTATTTCACTCACAGTACCGACACTCGTCAATGTTTATATGTATATCGGAACAGGGTCGTTCATTACGATACCATGGATATGAATGTACACGTGAGTGTTTTCACGTGTCCGGGATGTTTCATCCTTTTTGCGGAAACTGTATGCGCGTGCGGCCGTGTTTTCGCGACTCTGCAAGTGCATGCGTGTGGCATGGAAAAAGAAATAGAAAAAATGAAAGAGAAAAAAATGTGAACTGACACGTTGTTCCGGTCGTTACAATGACGGAATTAACATGCGCACATTGGTTATGGGCTTCCTGAATTTTAGAGCGTTAGAGGGAGGTACTTCAAAAGAAACATGCGGAGCTAGATTTTGAGTACCAACTTTAGTACCAAGTTGATATGTCTTATTCCAGTGTTTATACTACAGAATTTCTTATTAAAAACAAAGAAATAATTCTTTACTAGTAGAAACATTCTCACAACAAATAACAATAAAATACAATAATGCGAAATTTCATTTCACTCAGGGAAAAATTTGTCTTGAAATAAAAGCATGTTCCTCTTGCCTGTTTTGTTTCGAACCACGTGGAAATATTTTTTACACAAGTGGAATTATTTGGCAGCAAGATTACGTGAAACTTGTTGCAAAAGGATAATGTTTGCTGCAAAAAGATTCTTTCTGAGACAAATTAAAATTCTCATTACCTTCAGTTTAAGAGGAACTTACATTTTTGTCATACAACATCCTTTTGTTACAACTTTTAGACTTTTAGAAAAATTGTAAATTTCTACTATTTTTAATGATTTTGTATAAAAAATAGCAAATTATAAACAGAATGTGAAAAAGTAACGTAACAGAACTGTATCTTCTTAACTGAGCTATTTTTCACAAAGGTCAAAGTCATTCCCGTAGTGACTTTTAACAAGGAACCTGATGTTGAGCTTAGTTTTGACCTTAAGGATGACCTTCAAGGTTATTTAAAAGTAAATCTTTTTAAATGCAAACGCCCCTTTTTGACATGAATGATCAAAAGAACGAAGAATTTTACATTCAGCTAAGTACTTAGGTCGTATGTTCCGGATCATCTTAAAGATCCTCCTAAGTTCATTTAACTCAAACAATGTTTTCATGGCCGTTTGAAGGTCATAAATCTCTTTTTTCAAAACATTGTTTGAGTGAAAGTGACCTGAGGGTGATCTTCAAGGTCGTGCGGCACATATGATCTAAGTGCATATATGAAAGTAAAATTTTCCGTTCTTTCGATTCTTGGTGTCAAAAAGAGGCGATTCTATTTAAAAAGAAAGTTTACCTTGAAATAACCTTTAAGATCATCTTCAGAGTCAAAACTACGGTAACCACCAGGTTCCTTGTTACGGGAATGAACTTGACCTTTGTGAAAAATACTTCACTTAAAAAGATACAGGCCTGATCAGATCCTCTTTTGACACCCTGTATAAAAATCTAAGGTAGTTGTTAAAAGTATCAGTGATTGTCCCAGTGATCGCGAAACTTTGATAGATTGAATATACTTTTTAAAAAATATGCTGAAAGTAACATTTAATGATAAATCCCACTTGTTTGTAGTATTTTACGATAGAAAGTAAAAACTACATTAATTCAAATTAAAGAAAAAGATATAAATTTAGCATCGCGATTACTGGGACTAAGGTGACGCTTACTAGGACGTTTACCTATCATTAATTGGTTCATTAAGTCTGTCTAAATTAAAGCTCCTATGTTTCCCCTAGATTTTCGCATACTTTTGGTCTCGTGATTTTCTTTAGAACTTTAGATTTGAATGAATGAATTTTAAAAGTCGTGTTAAGATCCTGACTGCAGAAACCTTACATTTTTAAACGAAATTTGGAATGGTTTAATTTCGAATGCTTAAAGTTTGAATTAATTAATTTAAAAAGCTTTCATTAGGAAATCATGTAGTTTTCAAAGTTTTTAGAATTATTAAACCTAAAAAAAATTTTTGTTGTTGCAGAAAGTCACATTTTCTAGGAAAAAAGTATATTCAGGCACTATTAGTATCACTTAATATTACATGATACGAATATGACACTGAATAATAGCAATATATTTATCTACTTTAAAATTTCTATAACTGCAATTTAAAATTATATGCTCTTAAGTTGAACACTGGTGGAAATGAATTGGGCGCTTACCAATATTTATGACTAGATTCATTATATTTAGTTGCTGGTATAGATACAGTCATATACGATGGTTGTTTTGACCACCCGATTTTTCTTGCTTAGAAAGACAGATGCACAGGCGCGAGCGAGATGCGTCTGCGGTAAATAAAACAAAGTGAGTCGGGTAAATCAGTCATGCAAAGTGTATTGTTAAACGACAACATTTTAGAGATAGCTCGCTTAGACAACTGTTTAATAGGAGAAAACGTTTCATATAATAACAATACCTATATTACAGGTTTGTACCACAAATATGAATAAGTTGTATTTACAATGTTTCAGTGAGTGCATTTCGCATTCTTTATCATTGAAGTACACGTGTCATATTTTGGATCTACTCGTAATTTTCTAACTTAAGATCGTATGGTTAAATTAATGATACTATTTCTATCAGTGAAGATTGAAAAAAATAAATCATTTAAAAATAAAAAATATTTTATTTTAAAATATAAAAAATGAATATGAATTATAAAGGAAGTGATAAAAATATGCAGAACTATTTGAAATTAATACCTTAGAATTTGAATAATTTCTTCAATTTTGCATAGTTACAATTTTAGAGTTCCGAATTTTCACGTCGAACGTAAAATTTGCAATTTTTCCCTTTCACAAGTTGTAATTTTGCAATGAAATTTGAAATTGTTGAATTGAAAATAATATAAAGTACAATTTTAATGTTGTTAAATTAAATTTGTTAAGGATTTGAGCATAAAACAGTTTTCTTATCACCATTTTTGACGAATAACATTTTTTCAGTTTTAGAATGAAGTTCGGAGTAGAAATTTTTTATTTTTAACGTTTGCCGTTTAAAATTACTTTTTTATCCCACATGCACGATTTTCGCGTTTTTTTTGCCCTGTCTACAGGGAGAATGTGGCGTTTTTTGGAGTCACTGAAGTCTTTTTTCCCTAGAGCAAAAAAGGAGGGTAAAAAAGGAAAACAATGAAAATCGAGGTTTATTCTGTTCCTCAATAAGTCAGACAGAGAGAAAAAATAATGCGAAATAGACAAAACATCAGCGTGCAATGCGATTGGTTCGCAGGCATGAGCAGCACAACGCGCGCGCAAGAGCAAAGCGTCGCTTGTCTTTTTTTTTATGTGCATCATTTGCTCTCTCTCTCTCTCTCTGGCGCTCTTCAATTTAACCTCACAAAAGTACTTGAGCGCGCCAATGAACAGTTCGTTTTTTGTAAGATATTTTATTGTTTTTAGTCGTTTTTTGAGTTTTTGCCGTTATTTTACTATCTATTATTAATAATATTTTTTTAAAGGAACGCTCAAATCGTGCATTGGGAATAAAAACTATTATATGCAACATGAGGATGCTACATTTTGTTGGCACGAATGATGTTTTCAACACTCGTTCTCGGCTTGGCCGCCTGCAGCGCCCTCGCCTATCACTTGTGCTGAAAACATCATTCTAGTCAAAAAAATGTGAAGGGCATCCTCTTGATTCATAATATACTATTTGTTTAGAAACCTATTTTTAGACAAATTTAATTTAATAGTTTAAGAAAGTTTTCAAGTTTGAACGTTGAAAATGACGGTGAATTTCTTTTCTGACTATAATAAAAATTTCGAATCAATTATAAAGTTATATTTAATATTTTTTTAAATTTTAATATTCAATTTTTAACTTTCATAATTGTTATATTTCCGAAATTTTAATCTTAATCAAGCCATTTAATTTCGAGATTCTTCAAACGAGAAAATTCAATTTCATTTTCTATTCCTTCTCATTCCATTCATTCAATGTAATTTTTTAAAACGCTTTTAAGTATTATTTTGCAAATATTGAAAAATTTATTGATGAATGAATTTTTAAATTGTTCAGGTTTTCAATCTTAGAAAATAAAAAATAAGACACGTAAACGAGCGCATGTATTTGTTGCTATAGTTGTAAAAAATCTACTAGAAACTACAAATTTCTTCCAGCAGAAGTCGGTATTTTTTATAAAATTGTACTTATGTAAATTATACATATGTGGTGAATTCATCTTAATTTCGATGTTCATTTTAATATGATGGAATTGTAAGGACGAAAATACAGGTACAAATTTTTTTAATTACTCTTTGAAGAATCGCAATGTTATCTTTTCTCTTTTTGAAAACTTGTTTTGATGTCGCTTCTTAATCTTTTTCAATCATGCGATTTCAATTAATATCTACAAATTAATCCTTTAATGGCTAAAACTATTAAAAAAATTTTGAATACAAAATTCGTAAAAAGCACATAATCATTTGTGGTTAACTAATTTACCTGACAGAATTAGAACTTTTGGTATCACGGGTGATATTTTTCATTATAAAATAAGTCGTTAGCCCTTAAAATTATATAATTTTGTCAAAATTTATGAGGAAGTAATATACAAAAAGTTGTAAGAAAAGAGAAGAAAAAATATAGAAAGAAATGAAATTTGATAATGTATTTTGTTAATATTACCATTGTATAAATTGCAGAAGATCTTCTTTGTAAATGTGAATACATGATTTAGGGCTTGATTTTCTAAAGTTTTAAATATTTGCTTTACATCCCGTTTTCATTTGAAAACAGTTAGAACTATTAAAATGTAAAAAGATATTTTTATATTACGATACCTTTAAACAATCAAAACATAATTTTAAAATATGAAGAAAAAAGTAAAAAAATTAATTTTTAACAACATTTTTATATTTAAATAAAATTTTTCTGAGCTGTGCGACCCCTCCGAGATTTCGACGAATTTCGGTCAGTCCTGTATTGCCCGGGTCGGTAAAATCGTACTCTTCTCTTATTGTCGTTCGCTCGATAACGAAGGGGTACAAGCCTGCTCGACGACGAAACAATTTGGTAGTGGAAACTGATTTATTGCGTATTCCAATTTGTTAGAATTTAACCGTTTAATTGTTTCGATTAATTTCTCGACCGAGTCATCCTTCCGAAAAAATTACTGGGACGAGATTAAATAATATCGGCGTGTTCCGTGATATTGTTTGATTGATGAATTTCGCGTTTATTAGGTGAGCCGTACGCGCTCTATTTAGGAAGAGTAGATTTATACTAAGAAATAATATTTTCAATTATTTTTAGTCTTTATAGAAAATAATTTTTTAAGATGTTTATATTTGACTAATAAGGAATTGCAAGATACAAGATCAATACCAAAGTTTAGATTGCAATATTTTAAAAATAAAAACGATTCTGAGTAATAATTGATCGAAAACAGTGATGAACAGGCAGTAGAAAAAGGGCACAAGATATGGAAATGGAGGAAGGAAGTGTATCGACTGGAGGAAATGGAACGAAATGCATTTGATCTCACTTATAACTCTCACTTCGTTTGTGGAATCCAAAATGACCATTGAAAAAATACCAACTTATCGTTTTTATCCTTATTCAATGCTATTTTCCGAAAACGCGAAGTAACTGCTACTCACGGTTCATGAAAAAAAACTTCTGATCAGCTGTCATCCATAAATTACGTCACATATTTTTTTCAATTGTTAACTCCTCCTCTTCCCATAAAACAAGTCGTAACCCTTTTTACCTGATATTATTTGTTTAAAATCAGCCATTTTTTATGAAAAATAGTAACATTGAAAAATTCAAAAAATATTTTTTGAAATATTTTTGTTTAAACATTGTAAATATTCTTCTACATATTATGATTTGTTAGGTTAGAAGAAAATCACACTAACTTCTACTAAGAAGGGTTTTTTACCCTATTAAGATGTTAAATAAGGTTTAATAGAATTTTAAACAAAATTTTTAAAAAGATTTAAATATGACTTAATTAACGTCTTAATAGATACACAAAAGCTTGTGTAAGCCTTCTTTTTGAAGAAAATTCTTTAAATTTATAGTACTTTAAACTATAAACATTCCAAATTAAAGAATTTCCACACGTGCAGAAATGTTGGCATGGTCCAAGTAGGGCCCAGGCTTGGAAAAACGAGGGCCTGGCCTGGTGATCTAGCCGAGACCTGGCCCTAGTTTATGATCGATTTCTCGCCATTCATTATTTCCCTAATTAAAAATAGAAATTACGCAAAAATATTTATCATTTTAATTGAAGTTGTCCACTGAACTGACAAAGGTTTGGAATTTAAAAAATTTTCTCCAATTTGATTCGAATTTCCAAATTGTGGTATTTCATTTATTACCTCGCCGAGTTCTGATTCTTCTTCATCGTCTGCTTCATAAAAATCTATATACAATAATGTCTTAACTTATATTCGTCGTATTTATTATATAATTTTTAATTTTAAACATTATTACATCAATATATAAAGTTTGTACACTTTATAGTTCGACGAAATTTTTTTCTCAATTTGAGGTTAGAAGTCGCGTGCAATCTTAATGTTAAAATATTATTTATAATTAATAGAATTTGTTACTTGCAATTTCACCGCGTAAGTATAGGATTCTGTCGATTGCTTGATGCTTAAGGACTTTTAGTGTGCTTTTTATTTTAGGTATTGTTATAAATTTAATATCAATGATTGCCACTTTGGAATGTTTGACAATTAAAACTTGAAAGTAATAAGCAAAAAAGAGAATATTACTATGCCATGTGTCGTCAGTTTTAGGAACTTTTAATCTAGCCGTCCCAAGCTCGAACCATTGCAAAATTCAAGCTAGGCCCAGGCTAGGGTACCCCAGCCTGGCCCATGTCTGGAACCGTGAAAAAACTTGGCGATTTATGCACGGGCACGTATAAATTATGTAGCAATATAACTTTGTCGTAGTAGAAATTTAAAAAATTCAAAAAATTTTACGTTTTTTCGCATATTGTTTTGTAGAATAATGAAAAAATCTAAATGTCTTTATAACATTATCACATTCTGTTATTGTAATTATTGAACTTTAACGTTATACTATTATATAATTTAGGATATTTGAATTTTCTATACGATTGAATTTAAAAAAATATTATCTAACAATATGATCCCGCCCCCATATACAATAGATTGTAACATTTTTCAAAATACCCTCCCCCTCAAGAAGTTGCTACGTAATTTATGGATGGCCCCTAACAGAATAGTGGAGTAATTATTATTCATTATTGATAATGAAGTAATCTTTTTAAAAAGAACTTCTTATTTTGTTACAAGAGTTATTTTGCAAAATGGAGTAGGGGAAACTATTAGCAAAATTACCTCATAAAATGTAGGCTATTGATGGGCGATTGTATTGCGAGCGTTAATTTGAAATTACCACTAAACCTGGTTGAAAAGTTGTGCAATGATGCATCCGTTGCGACTGGCTGCCATATAATTCGCGTTGAGGCGACGTCATGTCAGTTCGATAGCCTCATTTTCATTCTGAAATGGATACTCTCAAACATTTTATTCTATGCTCCATAAATTCTCCAGGAAAATCATCCCTTAGGACGAAATGGTCTGTGGATAAAATGTATAATGCTAGAACGTAAAACTACCACCTTCCGCCCCCGGTTGTCTCGTTGATATCAGCCCTTCGAGGCGACGAGACACAAGGGGTGGAGTGTCTCCCTATGGTATTTCATGGGAGGGTCTTAGCGATCTTTACCCCAAAACTGGGGTACTGTGCGGATGTCTCACGAATATTTCGTTTTCTAAAAGAGATTTTATGAACGATTTATGCCTATAATTTATTTTTATTTGTAGTGAATTTTCCATTCATGTTCAATTAGCGTCAGAGATATTTTTCTTCTTTTAGATAATAAGACTTACAAATTTTTGAAGACTTACTAAATTTTTAAAGCTTACAAATTACCGAATTGGATAAACACTCTACAGTCGATAGATTGTAATCGGGTTCGTGTTGCCCCCGTGAAAATACATTTTTTGCAATAAATAAAATAAACCTAAATAAAACACAATATATGAGAGTTCTTTTTTTTGTCAAGATTTCTATTTAATGATAAAAATTTTGGTAATTTTGCATTATTTTCAACAATCTCTTAAAAGAATTGAATAAAATTTGCGATTATTATTTGTAAAAATTTGCGATTACTTAACAATTAAAATGAATTAACAAGAAAATACAACCGCTTTGCTAGAATTTGGACACGAGAACATTGTACCAGTTATAAATAATTCTTACATAAAATTAAGGTATTCTATCCTTGAATTTATGATAATTTATTCTATTTTAGTTTGAAAGTGCATTTACGCCAGGGTGCATATCAGGGAGTAGTTAGGGTACGTACATAGTTAGACATCCAATACACGACTCTTTTTTAAGGAGTATTTATCATATTATAAGGTAAGTTTAAATTTCTTAATTTTCATAATAAAGGATAATAAATTTTAGTTAAGCACAAGAATTTAAAAATCTTAGTTTTTGTACAAATTTCTGATTACTTGTAAAATATGATAAAAGATGTAGAATAACATCACAGAATTGTAGACTTTAGTAGAGTTTTAATTTGATTTTTTAATCCTTTGAAACTGTTAAAAAATTCTGCTATAAACTACAATTTTTGGCTATTATTGCGACTTTTTCACGACATTTTACAATTAGTTATGAATTTAAAAAATTCAATTATAGGTATAACATTGAAATGTTCATATTATTTTACTTTAATTTAATCCATTGCAATTTCTTATGATTTGGAGAAAAATTTCTTTTTATAATCTGTAGATTGTAATGTATTTCTTAAAGTTTGTAAAAAGTTTTTTTTTTAAATTTCTAAGGGCATAACATTAGGCATAACATTAACCGAAAATTTTTTCTGTAAAAATACAATTGTGCTGGCTTACCAAATACTTCCGTTACTACTGAAATTACATTATATTCCTACTTGCATACCCTTTTAAAATGAAGTCATTTAAAAAAAATTAAATTAAAAGATCACTTGCAGAATTACATCCCGTAAATTGTATGAGATAAAAATTGAAAATATAGTAATAAAAAAAAATAATTTAAAAGTTCGATAGGTAGCGAGATAGGTTTACAGTTAGACAGAACGTATATATTCTTAAGACTAACATTAGGCACCATCCATAAATTCTGTGACACAGTTTTCGTTATCCCCCGCACCATGTAACAAGTCGTAAATAAATTGTTTGGATCCCCTCCCTGCTCGCCTATCTTAAGTAATTTTTCCGAATATTTTCAGCAATCTTTTATTGAATACAAGTTAGTTACTTACTAATTAAGACAAACGTTTAAAAAACAGTTATTTAAATTAAAAGAAACAAATTCGACCGGAAATTTGTTCGAATTCACAAATAAATGAATCAATTTCTTTTTGCTAAAAGAATGATATTTAGAAATGGCTAAAGCCCCATGCAATATAAAACGTAATTCCCATTACAAAAAAGACGTTTTTTTAAATTTGATTGAGAATCGTCAATATTAGGTGCATCGAATTGAAACTTATACTTTTTCTTCACGATTAACGATAGAATAAGAATGAAATATTACTTTTAAATACTAAGCCCATGAGTTTGTTTCATACGGTCCAAAAGAAAAACCCCATAAGTAAAAAATGGGTTTTGCGAGTTTTTAGCGCTAATTATGATTTTTTGGCGTTTTTTTTATTCGAGTTTTTTGTAATACATAATATACTACTTGAAATGGAATGGAATAGAAGCTTCTAATGTGTACTGTAAGGGCTTGCATTGTTCTTGTACCTTCGTCCCTATACCTTTACACCACCCCCCACACACACTTACTTGGTGATGGGAGAGAGACCTACAGTTTAAGGTGGGTTAGAAACCACCAAGAGCAACAAGCCTTAAGTATTTGGAGAACCTTTTTCTCTAGAGGTACCGGTCCCACGACTCTCTGGAAATGAACAACTCCCTTGCTAGGTTAGTGTTCACCGCATGGGCCACCGAGGCTCTTTCAGGGTACGAGTTGGGAATCGAACACACAAGCCGACAGAGTTGTTCCAAAGCCTACGCTTTAGCGCCCACGACCATTGTCCCGCTCTTATATAAAATACTACTTCTGCTGATAATTAAATGTTCAAATAAACTGTTTTAACAATTAAGTATTGTTTGTAGCAATTTTCTCTTAGAATAGAGATGGAAAGTAACAGTTTTTAAAAAATCCAGTTTTTGTCCAATTTTCAATTAGATTAAGGTAACAGTTAATCAATGTTAACAAATATATCTGTTTGAACAATTTATCATTATTATTATTATGAAAATTCTCTTCAAATAATGCTAGAAATTGCGGTTTTCTCTGATTATTTTTACTTTTTGTCCCTTTATCACTTGTAGTGAGGTAATGTTAAATTAAATTCAGTTAAAATAATTGTTAACACAAATAATTATTTTTTATAACTATCTTCTTCTATAGGAATGCTAGACGGTTGCTGTTTTTCCGAAAATTTTACCTTTTTATCCACTTTTCACACATTGATGTAATAATTGATGAAATATCATAAACATTATTGTTTAAATAATGTCTTATTGTTCATAATTATCTCCTATAGTAATATCAGACAGTTGCTGCAGATAGTTAGTTCTTGTTTAAATAATTTATAAGTTTTTAGAATTATTAAATAATATTAGATGTTAATTTTGTTTGTCTACTGGTCTATATCAATATTTTTTAAATATTGATAAATCTTA
>JAAAKG020000025.1:2252333-2274511 GCA_010014905.2 Druon quercuslanigerum
CACTTCTCATTCTCGACAATTGACTCTATTTCCCTAGGAGCGTTTAGCGGAGCGATATCAAGGTTAATGCCGTAAGATATATATATATATATATATATTTCTAGACATCATTCAAAAGTGAAAATAAATGTTCAGTCATGTTCAGTTATATTATCGGAATACGTAGTGTAAAAATGCAGGTGCAAAGAAGAGGATATAAGCACATTGATCTACTTAGCATATGAGGAAGTTTTGGGAAATTCGTTAAAACTACTAAATCAATAAAAGATTATTTTCGAGGCCAATAGTGTCGAAAGATACGCTTAAGTCACAAAAAGGTTTTGAAATTGTGTGGTTGTGAAAAATGAATGAAAAATAATAATTTGATGGAAGCGCGATAATAAAATTTTTGTACGCTCGCTGATTTTTTTGGAAACCTTAACTTACATATTTTTCAATTAGATTTCGCTGTTATTCTCTTATTTAATTTTTTTTAATCCCTCATGCCTACAAAAAAAATTGAACAGTTCAATGCATTTCATATGTGTGCAAAATCTTCTGAATCCTTCCTATTAACCTGCATCTTTAAGAAATGAATAAATTCATAATTTTACAAAACATAAATGAAAAAAATCACAGGAATTATTTATTTAACTCTAGTATTTATAAATTTTTATATGTAAACTTGTTTTGAAAAATAATCTTCGTAATGCATCACAATAAACATAATTTTTTACACTGAAAAGGTCTAGAGTGCATATAAAAAAAGCTTTCTTCATTATAAATTTTCCTGTATATAAAATGTATACTGAAATACCATTCACCTTATGACTTATTCAAAAAAATTAATCATACAACTTTTGAACGAAAGTATCATGTTCCGTAGATAAATTGAATTTATTTTTATCAACAATTTACAATACATAAATATTTCTGAACGATATATCATCAAAGATATAATTGATTTTCTTCCATTCAACAATAACAATATGAATATTAAATAAATCATAATAGGTAGATTAGAATAACCAATATTTCTTATTGTTGGACTAATATTTTGTACGATCATTTAAACAGATCAATATTTTGTTTTCATTGAATATAATATTAGAATAATGAAATTGAAGCCGAAGATCTGTTAGAGGATTCCAGATTGACATAGGAAAATTTCAAATTCTCATGTGATCCCAAGCTTGAAAATTTTGGGCTTTGCCATTTTTTAATTACCATCAACTGGGGTAATTATGGATCAAGGCGAAAGTTTTTCTAAACTTTATCCTAGGTCACTTTTTAGCGTGAATTGTGCTGTATTTCGAGCAATAAGGTGAACATTTAAAATTTCACTAAAAAGTAATTTTCAGCGACTAAATTTTTTTAGTCCATTAATTTAGGTGTCATCTAAAAATAACGAAAGACGAGTGGGAGAGGCGTGAATTTTAATGTTTCTTATTAATTACAAAATAGTTAAACTTTGAACCAAGTAGTTGAATTTTTAACGAAACTAAATTGAATCTAACAAAAATAGTTGAATTTTGAACCCAAAAAGATGAAATTTGTACCGAAGAAGATTAATTTTCCTCCTAGTAATTGAATTTGTAAACGAAAAAAATGAATGCTTAATTTAAAGAAACAAATTTTCAACAGGTGTTGGAAACGATAAACTTTTTATAAAATATTTTGCAGATTTTGAAGATTAATTGATTAAACTAAAAATTCAAATATTTCATTTTTTGTGGAAAATTGATCGTTCTTAGTTGAAATTTTCACTATTTGGCTAATATTAATCTTTTGTAGATTAAAATCCGCCTTTTTTAGAAAAAAATTAATCTTCTTGGTTAAAGATGCAAGTACTTTGTTTAAAGTTGAACTACTATAAATTTAACGATTTTGTAGAAAATTCATCTTTTTGGCGATAGCATTCATTTTTTTTAATTCGCCTGTTTGGGTCGAAAATTGTATTATTTAGGTAGAAAATACAAGTATTTGGTTGGAAATTAACTTATCAGTTAAAAATGAAACGATTCTGAAGAGAATTAGACTTTTTGGCTGAAAATTTTTATAATTTTTTGACTTGTTTCTCTTTCTTGAATGAAAAATCTTCCTTGGTTCAAAATTCATGTTCTTAGTAGATATTTCATCTTTTTTAGTTAAAATTGCAAATGTTTGCATTAGATTTAAAATTAAGATACGTTTTTGATTACAATATCAACGATTATATTTTTTTAAGGACTCACTTCTTTGTGCTAAATTTTATGGCCTTTCTTGTAAAATTTAAGATCTTCTTATGGTTGTAATATTAAAAACTATATTTTTTGTTGAGAATTAAGCTTTGTTACATTTTTTATATGAATTATCATTTTAGTAGAAATTAAATTATTCTATTAACATTCATCTATTTTGTTAAATTGCGATCTTTTTTTTTATTAAGAATGTAGCTGTTTTGTTAAACCTTTGGTCTTAGTTTTCAAGTTAACTTTTTTCTTGTTTATAAGAAATCGACGAGTTGGTTGAAAAATCATATTTTATGTGGAAAATTCAACTATTTAGTTAAAAATTGAACTATTTTGTTTTAAATTCGACCCTTTCGCTTCAAAGTTAAATTATATATAAGTTAACTATATAAAAAACTATATGGTTTTTTGTTGCTTACAATTTATTCAAAAGTCATGTTTTTTTTAATACAACTGTTTGGTTCAAAATTCGTGTATTCGGATAGACAGTTTGTCCCATGGGATTGAAAATTCATGTTTCTTAGTTTAAAATTGAAGTTTCGTTTAAAAAGTTAATTACTTTACCGTGACAATTCAATCATATGTTTAAAAATGCAGCTATTTGTACTTAAGTTTAATCTTTTTTGTTTAAAAAACGACTATTTGGTTCAAAATTTATCTTTTCAGGTTGAAAATTTTACTATTATAAATTATTCCCTTATGCTCATTAAAAATCACCATAGTCACCTGTTTTAAGAGAATTTTTTGTTGTAAGGTCTATTATAATATTACGTTTGTACGTTTTGTGTTTCACTTTAGGCTATCATCAAATGAAAACGAAGAAACAATTTTGCCTTAATACGGGGCTGATAGCGTAAAAAGTTTTCAAAATATCGTGACGTAATTTCTGAACGCCCCCATAGAAAAATCGCCCCCCCCCCCTTCCCGCCCAAAGACTTACGAAATTTATGCACGGCCCTTAAGTAGAAAGTAAGCTAACAAAATTTAAATCAATCTAAAAAAAATAAGTCATCGATTACGGGGGAGGTCAGTACCGAGGAATTTCCTCACCAACAATAAAGGTGGTGGAAACGAAAAAGTGATATCTGCTGGCTGATCACTCGAGAGAGGTCGATGAGGTAGAATATGGTAGGAGTATAGTTTGCCCATAACCCATAAATCGACCCCACTTTTCTATTAAGAGACGCACGATTGACTTGCGTTGTCCGGCTTCCTTCCCTCTCGATCGCCATGTTTTTCCTCTACGATCTTTTTTCCGCGCCTCACTTCGCATGAAAAGGTCTCTCGCTAGGCTCGGTCTGCGCAACCCTCGTAATATCCCCTCCAAACAGTCGGTCTCCACGTTCCTGCTGAAAAACAAAGAAAAATTCATGAACAGTAGCGTATCATATCTCTCAGGTCCCATGCCAAATCGAAATTATTCATTATTGTTAAAATATCACGAATGGGCTGTCCATAAACTATGCTAACAATTTTCAGGGGAGGGGGTAAACATTAGTAAAGTTACATACACATATAAAATTTAGTACGTTTCCCAAAGATAATTATGAAGAAAGTTTGTGATTTCTACGAAATATTCTTGCAACGGTATAGATTAATAATAACTGAATAAGTTTAAAGATCACTCTAACATTTTAGACTTCATATTTTCTCCCCTATTCCCCCTTTGCCCTTTTATTAAAGAATTTCTCTTTCTCATTTTAAAGAAATTTCGCCTCTGTGGCTTAAACGCGAACACAATTAGTAGAACTCAATAAGACAATCTAACTATTTTTAGCTGAAAAGTCTATTATTATATTGTTGATTCGAAAGTAATCTCGTTTGATTAAAAATATAACTATTTGATTGAAAATATACATATTTTGTTGGAAATAAAACTATTTGATTAAAAGGCTATTATTTTTCACTTCTTTTCATTTATAATTTTCATTTCATTGTTAAAGGTGAAACTAATTTTTTACGAAATCTTTTTTTTGTTTGTTGTTGAGGATTCATCTCTTTGGTTGAAAATATCAATATTATATTTTTAGAAAATTAATCATCTTGTTTAAAAAATCATCATTTAGATTGAATGTTTAACTGTTTTACTGAAGTTTTAAAAAATTAATTACTTCAGTTCAAAAATCATATTAATGGATCAAAAGTTATCTGTTTGGTTAAAAATTAATTTGCTTCTTTTATGGTCGAGAATTAATTTTTATACTGATAATGTAATTATTCCATTTTTGATTAAAAATTCATATTTTTAATTGGAAACTGATGTCTTTTAATAGAAAATCAATCTTTTCTGTTAAAAATTTATCTTTTTTGTTTAAGAAATCAAATACTTGGAGGAAATTTAAACTACTTTTAAAAAAATTTATTTCTTTAAGATTTTTCATTTTAGTTGAAAAGTCATGTTTTCAGGTTGTAAATAGAACTGGTTTCTAGAAAAATTCATCTTCTTTGCTTGCAAATGAAACTATTTGGTTGAAAATTAACTTTTTTGTTAAAAACTCATGTCTTTGATTAAAAATTGCACTGTTTTATGGAAAATTAGGTTATTATTACGAAAAATTAACTATTTTTTAGCAAATTATCGTTTTTGTTAAAAATACTATTTTTTGTTAGGAATTAAACTATTTTGCAGAGATTTTTTTTGGCTTCAAAATTTTAACAAATATATTCAAAATTGATGTATTTTGGTAAAAATTCATCTTTTTTGGTAGAACATTAATTTTCCTGGCAGAAAACTCATATTTCTGGTAGAAAATTTGACTATTATATTGAGGGGTTGACTTATTTGTTAAAATTTCGCATATTTTCGTTTAATTCAACAGGTTAAACATTATTCCTTCTGTGGAAAATTCCTCTTTTATGGCAGAAAGCTCATCTTTCTGGAATAAAAATTTTTTTTTGTTCAATTCAACTGTATTCTAGAAAAATAATATTTTCGGTTAGCTGTTTTTCGACAATTCGGTTAGCTGTTTTTCGACAACTTTGGGCCAGGTTACTTTTAGGAGGGCGGGGGGGGGGGGGCTAAGCTAGAACTAAGATCATCAACGTTCACTACTAGTGTCTTTTTTCTATTCTTGAGCATGCGCAGTTTATCCTCAGTATTAAATTTCCTTACAAAAATTATACCAGAAAAGATTAATCTGTGGCTCTTGCTTATTTACTTAATGAATTGTATGAAAATACAAAAATCAGTATTTAAGTTTGCAATTTAAACATGCAATGGTGGGGAAACGATAGGTACGCAGCAAAGCAGAACGCTCTTGATTAATCACGTTAGTTTCATTGATCACTGATAAACATAATTAAAGTGTAATTTTCGATATCGCAAGCATTTACGTGATTAACTCATATGCTAGTCGATCTCTTTAATATGTGTATTAATGGAGGTAAGAGTTTTTAATATAATTAAAAGTAATGTTCTTCAATTATATTTCCATTATTATATTAATCAAAGATGAGAAATTACGATTTAAGAGATAAACGTAAAAGATCCAGTCACATGCCTGACGATAACTCGACTTTTCTACTTAACGGGTCAACTACCTTGTGTGTCGCTTCTTACCATCATGATAATAGAAATTTCTTGATAATATTAATCAGATTATGTCATGAAAATATGTAGCCGTCTTGAATGTTTTTCTAAGCATAGCAATTCAGTCATTGATGCTTGTACATTTTTTTCTAACTGATATTTTACAGATAGAAAGAAGGAATGATAAAACTTTTATTTGTATTTTTGTTATTCTGCAAGTAGAGTACTTAGTTCCTCTATTTTAAAGATATGTTGAATGAAAAAGTTTATTAATTACTTGATAAATAATGAACTATGTTGTTCATATTGATATTTAAAGAAATAACTATTTGAGTCACAGTGTCACGATCAGTATATCAAGAGGATAGAGGGTGATTTCGTAAGAAATGCAAGATTGATTAAGCACCTTGGTATGAAATCAAGGACCTTATTTCCTCTCCCAGAGAGGCAACTGTATCGATATCCCTGTAGGTGATTGCCCGACCGCTCGTTAAAATTGACGAATACCACTAGAGTGTTGCAAAGAGGCACGCGACTCGCCAGAATCGAACAATAAATCAGACAATGGAATGCGTTATGAATGCCATGACCTTTTTTTCAGTAATTCACATATTACATCAGAAGATCACTCAGAAATTTAAGTTAGTTAATTTTTAATTAACTGCAGAAAAATTCTTATAAATATTGTTAAAAATTAAGGACCATGTGAGTTTTATATTTGTGTGTTCTGTAGTAAATAATTTTAAAATTAAAAAATATATACAAGTTTAATGCCTTCTTTCTCAAGACACTTTTACAACATAAATAGAAATATACATGCATTTTAAGAAAATAATACAAGATATTTCAGCAAAACAAAAAAAATTGTTAAATAAGACATACATATCGATGAGCAACCCCTTAATAGTACCCGATTACATTGTTTTAATTATTCTATATTTTGGGAGGATTATAAAAAGGAAATATCTTACTTGAATTTTGTTTTGTTACGACATAAAAATTAGAAGCAAATTGTTCTGAATATGAAAAATGCTAATCATTTTTATTCAATCTAAGGAATTTTGATAAAAGATGCCTAACTTTAAAAAAGGTAATTTGTATTTCATAAAATATAACAAAAAATTGTAACAAGATCATTAGAAAATCGTCAAACTTTTAAACTCTTCTTTTTTACCTGTTTTTTATTATTCAGCCAAGAAATCTGTCCTTACATTCCTAAAGTCAAGAAAAAACTGCAATGTAGACATTTTTTTGAAAAATTTCCTGAAAATGTTTGGACCCTCAATAACAATCAACTTCAATCAACAACAATTTTCTTTCATTTTTCACTATCTAGGAAATTTTCTCAAAAACAATTTTGGTAACATTTCTGAACATTTCGGGTTTTTATTTTGTTTTTTTTTGGCGATTTTCCACAGAACAACTTCTATTGAATTACAAAAATGAAAATATTAATAAAAAAATGTATCATTTATGGCCCACGTATAACTTTAAGTACTATTTTTTATTGTGACACAGTACGCTCTGTGGCACCGAGCGGAATCTTTCCTGAACTAATGAATGTTGAAAATTAGAAAGCTTACTGCTAAATAAGTATTTATTCAAAATGGTCCATTTTTATTTCATGAACTAAATAGAGTTTTGCCCAAAAATCTTGAGAATATAATGCTTTTTTCATTAGGAAAAGTAACAATAGTTAAGGAAAAATGCCTTTTTCTGTTTTCGGTTATTTCTGAATTTATACTGGTCAGTGTACAAAAACGATTAGGAAATCCAAACAATGTCTTAGGCTATCCTTACTCTCTAATTTTTTAGAAAATTTTTATACAGAATGGAAATATTTCCTACAAAAACGATAATTTTTTACAAATATTGGATCAATATTTGAATCAGCCGTTAATAAAATATTTTCTATCATATTTCGGGTTATTTCCCACTTTATTGAGGTAAAATTACTTGAAAAGTAAGAAAATTTTCAAAATGTCATGGTGTTTCTTTATTCTCTACGTGATTGCAAAAATTACTACATTTAATAAAGAAAATTACTTTTAAAATCGATCATTTTTCTTTAATAATTTAAAAATTTCCAATTGCATGGGAAAATAAATTTTGCTACCCAAAATAGGAAATATCACCTGCCATATTATTTGGAATATTTCCGAAAATTTGTACAGTACATATTCTGTGTTTGAGACAATAAAAATTCAATTGATTCAACCAAATCGTTTTCTAAGTGTAACGAAAATTAATGCTGGATGCCCAGCTTCAAGAAAAGCAGTTTATACTGAATAAAATCGAGTCACCACTCTTCCGAATATGGATCTTCAATATGCATTCATCTCGCTCTTTAAATGCAGTGGAAAATGTGCCAATAAAAGAAAACTCAGTTAAACTTTAGGACCAAATAAATGAAAATACTCGTATTTAAAACACAGCTCGGGCTTAGCTTCTCTCGTATAGTCCCATCTGTTTTTCATTATTTAGTCAAGAGAACTATCCCCTGCATTCCTAAACAGGGAAATTTAATTTGAGCTCTGTTCAGAGTGAATACTTGGCGAATTAAGCCTCTGTGTTCAGAAAGAGTAGCGCCAGTCCGTGTATAGCGAGACACCTCTCTAAGGGGATCATTTGAGCCAAGTGGCTGGGTTTAGTCAGCAAGTACATGCACATTGGACCCACATACATCGAACAACATAAGTACAGGAATAGTCGATGGCAGAGACACCCTCCGTTAGCCGTTAGTCTCTCAGCCGACCACTAGTTCTAGTCGCTCCGAGGACCCTCTTGAAGCACACTCCTGGGACGAAGGATGCGGGAGTGAGATGGAAAAAGGATGCAGGAAAAAGAGGCAAGAAAGGGCGCCGCCCCCGCGACGAATTTCCACCGCCGCCATTGCAGACCTGGGCGTGGCTGCGCAGACGCTGGGAAAGAAAAATCGTGAAAAAAGGGGAAAATTCATTGGGTGTGAGAGGCAGGGAAACGACGAAAAGAGAGGAGAGGAAAATGCGCACGGACTGTCGAAGAGAGGCGTTTCGGTCCACGACACGCGCAGCTCTTGCGAGAGGCGAGCAGAGGGCGAGTTACCCTGCCGATTTTCTCTCTCTCGCTCTTCCTCTTTTCCCCTTGCACCAATAGTTCGTTCTGGAAACCACCCCTAGGGAAAGCTCAACGATTCTGCCTTGCCTCTTCATTTCTGGAATAGAGAGACACACATGCAGACCGAATCCGCCAAAATTATTTTCCACTGACCACCGTCCCGAAATTTCAACCCTTTAATTTCAGATGTTATGATAATTCGTGGCAATATTTCACAGACCAGCCTGAAACCTGACTTAATTTGGATTTTACTGGGAGGCGTTACTTTTGACAAAATTTGGGAATTTGTGGGTACCTTTATAAAGATTGTTTGCCTGCTCAATCTCGGTTTTGGCAAAATTGGACCTTTTTTTACTTCTTTTTAGAAGCGAAGGATGAAGTTGCTCAATGGCCATGAGTTGGCTCGAGGGAGGAAAATTAATTATTTACAGTTTGCATAGTATTTCCACTTGGATCAATTTGCATTTTTAAGAAATGAGATGGAATTTCAAAGCAACAGATATTACACTAGTGGAGGATTGTTTATATAAAAGGGTTCGTGTTTGCAAAAGCGGGTTCATAATATTCGTAAATGCTTAATTAAATTAAATTTATTATAAAATTGTATGAAAAAAAGCTAAAAATTATTTGTTTACTCATGTAAATTTTTGCGACTTTGTTATTTTTCATAATTTAATTTTGAAACTAAGGGTCTACTCTCGAACACATTCGAGTTTCCTATAATTAGTGTCAGCAGCAGTTAGAGTATGAAGTTTAGAACAATCACAAGTATAAGATGCACGCAAACAGAAATTATTGAATAGCTAACAATTTCTTAGAAACTAAAAAAAAATTCTTTAAAAAAACTAAGAATCAACGATAAAACTTTGGGCAGCACCGTATTACATTTTTGTATTAAGATTACAAAAATAAACTGAAATCAAAAAAGTGGAAAAAAAAGAAGACACCATCTAAAACAGGAAATCAGATTAATATGTAAAATGTGAGTGATTTTTCGATATAATTCAATTGCTCTGAAAATACTTTAAAAAAAATTTTTAATCTATAAATTTACACATGGAACTCTTTGCGTGAGCCTAACAAATACCCTTCTTGGGGTTTGGCCGCGCAACCCTTATAATTTCGTGCCAACGCCTGTCCGTCTCTGAACTTTAAAAAAAAAAAAATTCAAGCTACGACCTTGAGGTTTATTCGCCTCATAAGTTGACCAATAATGAGCGCAGGAAAATACTGGTAATCTTTGGAAAAATCTACATTCTATTAAATTCCAAATTCTAAGTCAACGAGCATTTTCAGGGAATAAGGGAAGGGTGATAGGGAGGTTGAGGGGTGAGAAGAACACTATAATAGAAGCTTTTCTTTTAGTCCGATTTTAATCGAGGATAAAGAAAATTGAAGCTTCTGTCATTAGGAATTAAGATCATAAAAGTTATGGTTTTCTTTTATTTTATCAGTGATATAGAAATAAGAGAAATAGGGAAAATTCGGTTATTCATAGACAACTATGCTGGAAGCTTTTTTTCAGACCGATTTTCTTTTGGAATGGCTTAAATAGAAACTATTGATGTTTAGGATGAAGATCAAAACTAACATTTGTTATGTTAAAGTTTTCTTTTTTTACATCAGTGGTTGAATAATAATAAAAATTAGGAAAACTTGGTTATTGATACCATTATGCTGGAATCATTTCTTTTAGTCCGATTTTCGTGGATGGAGGTGATAACTATAATTGGCTATTTTATAACCTTCTCTTATCACGATTTTTATTGTGAATGGCTTAAATTGAAGTTTTTGGCAGGCAGAATTTAGATAAATAATAGCACTGAGTATGTTATTGTTTTTTATATCAGAGTTTAAAGAGTAAGAAAGATTAGGAAAACTTGATTGTTGGTTCTGCAATACTGGAAGATTTTCTCGCGGTCTGACTTCCTTCGGAAATAACGCAAATTGAAGATCTCGACTTGTAAAATTAAGATCAAAAATAATATGTTCTGTAATATAGGTTTATCATTTTCATATTAGCGGTTAAAAAATTATAAAACTTTGGATTTAAACCCTCTTGCTGGAAGCTTTTTTATTCCGATTTTCTTCGGAAAAGGCTTGAATTCAAGCTTTCGTTATGCAGTAGATCAATGACTAATAATTATTATAAAAATATGTATCAAAATGAAAAATGGGGCCAATTTTCTTTCTTAGACTCCTATCCTGAAAGTTTATTTTATTCGGATTTTCTTCTTCTTTGATTCAGATTGAAGCTCTTGGCCAGCCGAGTTAAGATAAAGATAAAATGGTCTGTGTTTTATATTTATTTTTTATATTCGTGGTCAACAAATACGTAAAAGTAGAGACAAATTTTCTTCTTTAGACCTATTTAGACTAAGGTCCCTTGCCGACCTTACTGATTTTTGTAAATTAGGACCCTGAAATTCATTTCCTAAATTTTAAATATCGATTATTGTTCTTCGCCCTGAACCACTCTAGAATGTCGCAAGTGAATTAAATAAAAACGATTGTTATGATATATTTAGTAAAAGATAGTCGGAAAGAAAGAGAAATTCCCAGCTCGCCAACATAAAGCGAGAAACTTTATCCCCCTAAGGATGAGTGCGCAAAACGGCGCAATTTCGCGCGACGGCAGTTTTTTAAAATTAAGGCTGTTAAACCTAATCTGGACGTGTATAAAGGAGAACATAAAAATGTGTTCACCCTCTCTTCTGCTCCAACGCCCACGAAAAGCTCCGGTCGAGAATCGCGCTTTTAAATCACCCCGCGAAACGTTCTTAATGTCCGAGGCAGTTGAGTGCGGTTGTCGCAGGCGAGGAAAAGAAAAAAAGAGATAAAGAGAGAAAAATATCGGTGTTGAATCGTCCGAAAGAAATGCGCGGGAGTAAAGTGAGCAGGAGGTGGAAAAAGGGTGGAGGAGTTTGGAGCGTTTTCAGGAAAACCACTCGAGGCGAAATAACCACGAGAGCGCCATTTTCCGACATGGTTGTCGTATTACGACCTTTTCCGAAGCGATAAACGTGCAAATTATGCTTAATATCTTCCGCGTTGAGACCTGTTCCCACCCAACTTTCCACTCCCCGTATCTTGCCAGAACGATGCCCGTTGACTGGGAAGGTAACATGTTCGCACAAGTTGAGCTTTTCCAGAGAGAAGCACTTTGAATTTGGAGGAAGTGAACCGAGACCGGAAATGCTGGCCTTCTCTAGTTCGTGGTATGGTTCTCAAAATGGCGAACGACTGCAGGAAATGCGGAGTTTTACTCCGGAACTGAAATGCGAAGTGCAGGAAGGTCGACATAGCACATGTGGAATAGGGTGGGTCGAAAAATAGTATATTATGCACCAAGGCGAAGAAGGGGGATTTTATTATAGTTTTTTCCCTCTCGTTTTGTTCATATTTGTGGGACTGATCTGACGTGCCGCTTTTCAAGGTCATAGGTATATAATGACCTGTGTCGTCAAAGATTCTTACGCCATGCATAGATTAATAATTGCCATTGCGTATCAGCTCATACGTGAACCTGAATTCAGGCTTGCTTCACAGACATGATAAGTGCACGGATTCATACATGTGTTATATAAAAAAAATTTTAGAACCCGCAAAATATGCCTAAAAGTAGTGCGCTACGACACCCAAAGAGTGTAATGAATGTAGAATCTATCGATTTAAATCTAGCTAACACGAGCGAGGAAAATAGATTTAAAACATTATTATCTCCAGATTTTTCGAGTTTTTTTAATTTTAATTTTTTTTACATTTTTGATGTGGTCTTCTTAATTTTTTGTTTATTTTAGGATATAATTATGCGCGAGATGTAGTTAACTTTCTTTATAGCAAAGACATCAACAAACGATTTTTCGGCACTTGGGGGCTTTCTTGGGGTCAAAATAAACTTTTAAAAAATACTTAGTACCAAAATCCTAGAGTAGAGCAATTTTTTTTTTAAATATTTGCATTAGCGCAAAAAATAAAAGTTGTTTAAAAGGATCTATTGAAACATAATTATCTTTTGCAGAATAGTATTATAAGACCTGGAAAAAATTAGGAAGAATCTAGAACCTAAATAATGAAAAAAATGTAAAAAGTGCCAGTATACCGATCAGACAAGGCCTTCTTGAGAAAATCACACATATTTGTGAAGATTTCCGATATGTGAAATCAAAATTTCAACAAAAGAAATCATTTTCAAACAAATAGTTTAATTTTCCTCTAAGAAGATAAATTTTGAACGACAAATTTAATGCATAATTCATATTTCAACAAAAAGAGATTTTAATTTTAATTGAAAAATAGTTAAAGTAATGCAAAAATCAAGAACTAACGACTATATTTGCATCACAACGAATAAACAAAAAATGCTCCAATTGTAATCTGAAAAAAAATTTTAAAACAAACATTTCAGACAAAAATAAAAAAGAGAAGGCAACCAACCATATCCCCTTCCTTCTCTTTTTCTTTTTTTCGTCTTTTTTGTTTTTGTTATCATCAAATTACAATAAAAGAAAATTGAATATAAAAGATAAATGCATACAAATAATAAAAAAAATAAAAACTTGGTCGTTGGATTCTTGGTTCTTACAGGAGTTTGCATCAATTTGATGATTGCACGTTAAATAAGATTTTTGATTTTTACTTTTATCTAATTTAATTTTCTTCAATTTTAAGTTAAACTTATTCAAAAAACGAATTTTCAACAAAAAGTTTGAATCCTTAACGCAACAGATTATTTTTCTAAAAGAAAGGCATCCTGTCAGTTTTATAGGGGCTTAAATAATTTTAAGACTAAAAAATTGTTTTATTTTAATTTTTAATTTTTCCCATTGGCGAGGAAAAATATCACAAGAAAGTAAGAGAAATTTTTTTATAGAACCTTTATAACTGTGTAAGCTGTCATCTGAACATTTTTTTGTATCCTTCGCATTAGGGCGCAATGGAAATGCAAAACTAATTCATTCGATTTGGCCCGGTAATAATGTGTAGTTTCGCATCCGAAAATTTTTTTTAAAAAGATTGCAATCCCGTAATATCTTCTATTTCCTTTATAGATTTGAAAATTCAAAAAATGTCCTATTGGTTAAGAATTTATAATTTTTTACGTATACAGTTCTTACAAGTCACAATTAATAAAAAATTAGAAATTCGAAAAAAATTTGTTCCTTTTAGAATTTGTTGAGAACATGCAAAAAACATCAGCTTTAACTAGTAAAATTATTTTCATACTTCGCATGTAAAATAATAACATTAAAAAATTTCTTTTGATTGAAAAATTATATCAAATTTGGTTTCTATTTTTAAGTTCGCGCTATATAACAGTGATATGAAGTCACAGTCAGTATTGAAAATGTAAAAAAACAACATTTTTGGATACCAACCCATAATTTTTTTATTTGGCTCATTTTTTAATTTTCACTTTGCCCTTATTAGCAAGCACTCTTGTTCCTTTATTTTTGAAACTATTGGACTGATACATTAATTTTTTTAATAAATTGTGGAATATACATTTTATCACATTATTTTACTATATTTCTCATATTCTTCGAAAATTACTTAATTAATTAATTTTGTTCTAATTTTCTCACATTTAGTTTATAATAAAAATGAATTTTCAAGAGGTCTTACTACTGGAAAAAATTTCTGCTTGAGGAGACAATATTTGTTAAAAATAATTTTTTTATAGTCAAGTAAGAAAAAAATGGCAAAAATCGTTGATGTTATGATAAACGTATTTAAATTTCTTATATTTTACTTTTTTCAAATAAAAAATTGATTCCTGAATTATTAAAAATATATGATTTGCAAATGTTTTCAAATTATTTAGCTTTTCTATTTACACATTGAAAAAAATGAATATATTTATGTTTGAAATCAAAATAAAGAAGAATATTCCCCAAGCATATTTGAATTTAGGGCAGAGTAAAAAAACTCCAATTTGTCTAATTGTTTGAGCTAAGAAAAAAATGTGTGGGTTGCCGTGGCATCCAACAAAAATAAAACTTTTAAAATGGTTTAATACCTTTTTTTCGGTTTTTGAATGCTTTGCTAGTTTCTTTCTGTAGTAAATAATAATAAAAAATTTTAAATTGAGAAAACATTTTTTTGTTCAATTTAAAATATTTTACCTGAAATTTCTTAAGCTTAAACTACAGAAAACGCTGTTATTTTTCTTGCAAGAAAAATATTTTTTTCTGTGTGTTTAAGAAGTTCCAAAATTAAGCAAAATTATAACATGTTTTTTTGGTTCAAGTTAAAGAAAAGTAAGGTTTGACATATTTAACTGTTTCCAAAATATGTACATTTATTCAAATTAAAAAAAAAGACATTCTATACATTTTTCCTTACATTTTTAATCGAGAAACAAATCTTCGTTGAAATATATATGTTTATATATTAGTCTACTTTTCTTCCTTTGGTAATCGGACAGTATAAATATTTTTTAAATATATGATATTTCACAATTAACATAAGCTTAAGGATTTTTAAAATCTTAAAAAAATTGCCATTGTTTTTCTTCAATTTAAATAAAAAATGTAGTATAATAGAATATTATAACATAAAAAACTTATTGATGTATTATTGCCATAAAAAAATAAAAGTAGGCAAAGAGCATAGGGAACAAATATTCTCATAAAAAGTCTATTTCTTAGGAAATTTTTAAAACGTATCGTCTTCTTTATAATAATCCCAAAATAAAAGATTTTTTAACCTTCAAGATTTCTTTAAATGCCAAACTGCTGCAGATCTTTCAGTGCGTTCTTATTTTCATTTGAATCACCGCGGTACGCTTCGTTTTAATATCCTATTTCTGGATTCTGGCGTAGTAATATTAGGTTAATCTAATATTTTTATTGTCTTTTTTTATCAATATTCAGTTCACTAAAATTGCGATCTTATTTAATAAATCATTCTTGAGCCCTAAAAGTTTCAAATAGTTACAGTACACGTCAGAATTTCAAAAATAACAAGAAAATGTTAATCTGCTCATTGTAATTCAAATTTTTTGCCAGTTTTTAAATTTTTTATATTGATATAATGCCAACTACTTTTATATACATTATACATTAGAACAGAAACTGATTATATTCATAATTATTTTTGTAAATAGGTTTGAATTTTTTTTTACATATTAGTTTTTTATTACAGATGTTATTTTATTAACCCGCATCGAATTTAAATATATCTTGAAAGACTATAAAAAGCAACTATCAAAGATATTCACGATGAAAGGGAGGAATGCATAATAGAGGAGGTAGATTATCAAATGAGATGAATATTAAATATTATAAGATCATACTCCACCTGTTGAACAATTCAAGCAATGATTATCGGTTAATCCAAATTTGAAATATGGAATTACAGTCAACACTTAGCAAGAACAGGAAAGGTCGGAAGATCAATATGACCTTTACAAGACATTTGAAATACTAATTTGATTTATTTGAAGTACATATTAAATAATTATACTTCCCATTTTGGCATACAATTTTCTTTTATTAGATTGGAGAGAAATATGCAGTTCTGAATAGAGACAAAAATTTTGTAACAGAACCAAAATGTATATATTTCATTATTTAATATGTCCCTCAATTTTATTAAATTTTATATACAGACATTTTTGCACAATAGTTAGTCGAATTTTTTAAGAGGATTTAACTTCATTAAAGTTAAAATATTATAATTTTTCCAGAGATATGCGCATGTACAGAATACATGTTTTTTAAACTATTCTACCAATTTTTTCTATTTCATATATATTTTAATCTGGTTAGTGGTTACAAAAAATGTGTACTTCATGTAAAATGCATCTCTTGTTATTGTGAAATTCTATTAGTTCGGGTTACCTTTATGCACTTTGTGTGACACCCATATTTTCGAAAATTGCGAAATTTACTGAAATCTAGTTATAGTCATTTCAAAATAACATGACGAATGAAGAAATATACAAAAGTCCCTAATATTAGGAAAAAAATTTGTATAGTGCTCAGAATTTTAACAGAAATTTGTCAACGAGTTCACTTCGAAAAGAAATTTCTCCCTACTTTTTTATTTAAAAATGCATCTCAATAATTAAAAGAAACTTTATTACTTTTTTTGGATATTAAAAAAAACAGCATTTTAAATATTTTTATATATTTTTTCTTCTTCCAACTTTTTTTCAGGTAAAAAATAGAACTAAAAAATATTTCTTTACCGAAGTGGTAAGAACTTGTATTTTATTGAATTTCTCATGCCGAGAGCGCCACATATCGGGTATTTTTGTGTTAGTTCGGGTTGAGCGCCGTCGATAGGGAAGAATGCGACATCCTTTGAGAACAGTTACCGACGCCGTGCCGTCGAGAGTAGCCATCTTGAAAAAACAAAAGCGACGCGGGGAAGTAGGAAAAACAAAATGAAGGCGCTTGCGCCGCAGTTCTGGTATTGAGCGAAAGCCCCTGGCGCCTTTTTCCATTTCCACCCCTTACCCCTGCCTTGTCCTTCCACACAACAATCCTTTGCCCCTTACCACAAACCGAGCTTCTCTCATGCCCCGCACCCTCACGGCAGACCACTTTTTTGCATTTTGACACGTTTTTAAATCGACGGCAAAATAAATACCGCGCTCCTTGATTTGGTTATATTCTCGGGTAATCGACGTCGATATACTTTTTTGCCAGCGACCCACCTTTCAAGAGAATAAATGCTAACTAATTCAATTGCTACTTTTTCTTGAAATTCTATAATTCTTACCCCGTAAAATAATGATTTGTCAATTTAAAAAACATGTATCAATAGTTTAAGAATATTAATCTCATACAAGAAAGGTTTGAATAAACCAATACCGGGAATTTAAAAATAAAGAGTATTGTTATTATTTAAAAATGTATGGAAAATCTTTGGTTTGTTTAGTTTTAGAGTGTACAATTTTTGATAAGTGATTATCATTTATTATATTTTGAAGATCCTAATAATGTCTGATGCGGAAAGTTTAGTTCAATAATTATATGTTCCAAAAAATTAGGGATTTTAAAACGGTTTGCCCGGATAAAAAGGTTTTTCGGGGAATTTCAAAGGATTTGCAAATACTAAATAATTTTAATGATTTCTAAAATATTTTAAAGGACTTTCAAATATTGAGAAAGATTTACACGAATTTGAAAGGTTTCAAAGATTTTAAGGGTTCTCGTATTATTTCGAAATATTTTACAAAGATATTTTACAGATTTTAAAGTTGCTCCATGGATTTTAAAGCATTTTTATGAGATTTTGAAGATTCCAAACGATTTAAAGACTTCAAAAGATCCGAAAGAATTTCAAAGAATTTTTCTCAGTTTAATACAATTTCAACAAATTTTCAGAGGGCTCGACCTTTTTTTAGAGGTTTCCAGACATGCATGGATTAGAAAAGATTTATAGAGAAATATTCAACAGATTAAAAAACTTTTAAAGTTTTTGAATAATAGATTTCAAAAATGATGAACTGCTTAAGTATAAGTTCATTGGATGTACTTAAATTGAAATATTACACAATAAAAATGAAATAAAGCAAATAACGATATAATGTGTATAATAGTAAAAAAGTATTTGTCTCAGCCAAAACAGGTTTCAATTAGCATATTTTTTTAAAATAATCAGAAAGAAAAAATTGCGTGTAATTGCCTTACGTAATTAATGGACCCTCCCTCACCATAAAAATATTATAAATGTCCGCAACTTCTTGAATTTTCAAAAAAATATATTAATATTTTCTTCTATCAAATTTGAATAATGTTGTTGAAAATTGTTATGATACATAATCATCTTTAAAATATTTTAAAGTGCTAGAAAAAAATGTAATAAACATTTTTAGGAATCGTTTTATCAGTTTTGAGATATAAGTGTTGAAAATAGGTTCTCAACATTTTTCTCTTTTTTTGCTTTTTTCAAAAATAGGAAATATACTAATTATTTAAAGAACATTTGAAATCCTTACGACTAAAAAGCCATCACTATGAGGAAGCAAAATGACATCAAAACCTATATAGCGTTATTACAGTTCTTTTTTTGTGAAACTGGTAGTTTAAAGATCTTGTGGGTTTTAATCCCCTTAATAAGCTCTCATTCTTAAGCCCGTCGACTTCATTTACATTTTAACCGTTTCACATAAAAAAATTCCGCCGTTTCCAGTGACGCGGACCCCCTGAAGCTTCCACTGACCCTCGTCCTGACCCCCCCCCCCAACCACCCTTCCAGGATCATGCGAGAACACCAAGGGAGAATCAGTTTTTATCCCGCATGATACCGGATGACGCCAAGGATACACGGAAATGCAAATTTTCCCTCGCAAGGGATGACCGGCTCTCAAAGTGTCAAGAGAAACAGGTTTTTCAAGGCAGAGAGAACGCAAGAACAGGTCCGAGAGATTCCCCTACAGGAGTCGGTTTTTAAATGTTTCAAGAACAAGTCTCCAGAGATCGATTTTTTATTCTTTCAATATTTTTATCTAAACTGAATGCAAAAAATTCAAAAACATTCAATGGAATTCAAGACAATTTAAGACATTTTATGTAATCCAAAAGAATAGAAAAGCATTCAGGAAAATTGCAAAAGATAATTTAAACAAACTTAAAATAGTATTAATAAAAAGAAATGAATGAAACTTGTTCAAGTCAGATTCCACAAATTCGAAAGAATTTAAGACAATTTCAAAAGAGTTCCAAAGAATTCTAAGAAATTCAAGAGAATTCCTAAAAATTAAAATTCTTAAGGAAAATAACTCTACTGAAAATGTTCATTTCCGCAATTTTAAAACCCTTTATTGCAAATTCCCAAAAAAAGTAAATTGCTGAAATTTAAGATTCCGGGAAATAGTGAATTGTAAAAAAATTTTATTTTGGTAAACGGTCAATTGCCGAATTCTCCAATTTCCTCGGAATGACATAATTTTACCGAATGTTCAAATTCCGAATGCGGAAAAATATCACAAAAATAATTATGGAAATAGAAATTGTCAAAAACATAACAATTTCCGAAATTTTAAGCTCCCGAAAGAAAATAAAACTACCGAAAATGTTTAATCTCGAAATTTTCAAATTCCATAAAATAGTAACTAACCGAATTTGAAATCTACCGAAAATAGTAAACTGCCGAAATTCTGAATTTTAGAATTGTCGAATTTTTAAATTCCGTGGAAAAAATAAGAATTTTTTAAGTGTTAGGATTTTTTTAAGGAATTTTAAACTTCGAGAATGAACGTTTTCGTTGGTTTTACTTTCTGTCAGGGATTTAAATTTCGGGAAACTTCATTTTTCGGAAATTTTTCTTTAAATTATTTTTTGATATTTTACCACATCGGAGTTTGAAAATTCGACTAAATTATGTCTTCACAGGTGTGCTATTAAGTATTATTTTTTGGGAATATTGAAATTCGTCAGTTTACTATATCCGGAAGTTCCATAATTTCGATGATTTGTAAATTCGGACTCTAAAAATTCGGGAATAAAGATTTTTGATAGTTTTATCTTCAGTCGGTAATTTCCACTTTTCGGAAAGTTTCTTTTCCAAAAATCCAAATCCAATCCAAAAATTCAAAAAATAAAAAAAAAATCTTTGAGAGATAGATTTTGCTTACGCTATTTTTATTTTTAAATTCGTTTCTAAATCGTGCTGAAATTTCCTCCTTTGTTTGAGTAAATATTTATTCAGTGAAATCTTTCAATCTTTTATCTAATATAAGAGAAATCCTACTTAGAGGTGAAAAATGTTAAATAATGAATGCTTTTCTAATTAAAAAGAGGTCTTATGTCATATTTGTTATAGGATCAAGCAAGCCATAGTCTCAAACGGCAATATATTAAAGACCGTAATTCTCCCCTCTTTGTGGCTCTAGACTCCCGTTGGCTAACTGAGAAGGGTGTGTGTGAAACCCCCCACCAGAATCCTTGGAATTCCCCTTCTAACAAACCTCCTAGCCCTTTCGTAGAAAATAGTGGAGGGGTTCTCGATTAGATGACTAGGGGAGTTTAGATGAAAGTTTAGATAAAGTGCAGGGTGAGAGAGCTCTGGTCCTGGAGATTCGGTCAGCGAGTGCAGAGAATGGTCGCGTTCAGTTGAAAAATTGCACGCCTCTCATTCAGTGAACTTTTTACTTTTATTCCTTTTATTCTAAATAAGTGAATGTAATGCATTTTGAGATTGATTTTATTTTGTTAACTAAACTAGAAAAAATTACGCGTTTCGCGAGCTTATTACCCGTTTTTTTATTTTGATTCACTAATTATTAAATGAAAATATATTTTTTAATGTACAATAAATTGAAAAATAGCTACATTAGGTGTTTATACTATTTTATTTTTATTTTTATTTTAATCGGCTTCCAATAATTTAGAAAATATTTTTGAAATATATTTTTCTTCAAGATTTTCGGTTAAAGATCCTTCAATTTTTCATGTGTATAATTTCGAATAATATAATTTAATGTTTATTGCATAGTTCAATTTTCAAAAATTTGTAATGGGAAGTCTTTAATTTCAAAAGTGTGTGGATAAAAATTCTTTAATTTGTATGATTTTGAAAAGCAATAGTCCATTAAAAAAGAGAGTTTCCATTATGAGGCTTTGAATATAGAGAATATTTTATTGTAAAATTTCAAACTTGCGTAATTGCTAATTGTAAATTGTCAAAATTTAAAACTCTTCAATTTCAACGAGTTACACTTGAAAGTTTTACAATTTCGAAGAGTTAAGAGTGAAAACTGTCGAATGTTAGAAATGTACAAATAAAAAAATGAATAAAAGTGCTCAAATTGTAATGATTGTGATGATTTTGAAAATCAAAAGTCAAGAGTTTTCAATTTTTAACC
The DNA here is from genome assembly GCA_010014905.2 of Druon quercuslanigerum. Lineage (NCBI taxonomy): Eukaryota > Metazoa > Arthropoda > Insecta > Hymenoptera > Cynipidae > Druon > Druon quercuslanigerum. The sequence continues at coordinate 2,273,989 of JAAAKG020000025.1, forward strand.
TTTTAAATTGACAAAATTTCAAAAGTAAATCAATAAAATTATAGAATTTTAATTGTAGAACATAAAAGTTGCATAATTTTTTATTGTCACTTAAAAAAAATTAATATTATGATTAAAAATAAAGCGCATTATAAATTATGTAATTTTCTTGTAAAAATCTTATAATGTTCTCATAGAACCCGTTCGCTTTTCACATTTATGTTGAAATAATAAAAAATCTAGCAAAATTAGCTTCGTAAAATGGATATTTGCAAAATATTTTTATTTGTCCATGAATTAAAAAAATTCAATGAAAATTCATTTGAGAAAATTATTTTTAAAATATGGAAAGAATCAGCATTCCTAATTTTAATGAAAACAATGGATTGTTGTGTGAACCGAAAAAAATTCTAAAAGAATAACTTGTCGGTACGAGTGTATCCCGTGTAGAAATGCAAATGGGGGGTTAGTCGGGTATCCGACCAGTTGACCCCACTTTAAGTCGGGGGCTAGTCGGGACAACTGAGTATGTGCCCGACTAGTT
>JAAAKG020000025.1:2274611-2380546 GCA_010014905.2 Druon quercuslanigerum
AATTAATGTTATAGTATTTAATAAGCTACTCAAAGTATATATCCAGATTTATTCTACGGCATATCCTAGATGAAAATTTTTATGAAATTTATAAAATTTTTCAAAATGATAAACATTTCTTCTACATATGCTTACTATTAAAATCGGTCATTTTTGTAACATCGCTTTTTTGAAAAGAAAGTTCTTGTACTTCACCCTTAAAAAAATTTCTAAAATCAGAAACATAAATGTCACCTAAATTCATCTAAAAAATCACAACATTTTTTTGCTAAGACATTTTGCTACTTAAAGTATAGATCCAGATTTATTGTACGACATAGCAGGATCCATTTTTATTTTTAATGCATTTCGCTTCAGTGTTGAACTTTTTAAAGAACTAGTTTTATTAAAAGGAAATAACATTTTATTTAAATTTCGTGATTTAGAATTAAGAACCGTGTCAAATGAAAACAGTTAACAAATTATTAATCTAAAATTCTTGACAGCCGGTCATTTTTCCGGTGGTTCAAGTGACCGAAAATTAAAATAACGAATATCAGGATACCGAAATTTATTTTAAGGAAATGTTTCAACGAATGTTGAATTATTCAAAAATCATTTAAGCGAAGGTTCGAATATCCGAAAATTTAAAAATTATTTATTTGCATTCATATAGATGTTTAATAACAAATAAAACATGTATAATGCGCAATCAAGTATATTAAAGGGAAAAAAGCAGTGCAAATTTAACAAAATAAGTGACAAAAACCTTATATTGTTGATACACATTAATTTACGTTCAAGAAAAATTACCAATTGAGTCAAAGGGTTACGCGCCGAGGAAAAAAAATAAATGTTAGCATTATTTTTATTAGAATTATTATTTTTATTGGGCAGTAACCATCTGAGGCCTTTGATAATATTTGAAATTTTGATAATAATAATAACCTTTATTTTTTCTTTCTCGGTGCATAACCTTTAACTCAATTGGTAATTTTTTATTAACATAAATTGATGTGTATTGTCTATATAAGGTTTTTGTGACTAATTTTGTTGAATTTTCATTGTTTTTATCTTTTTAATCAACTTAATTACGCATTACAAAAAATTTTTATTATAAATCATCTGTCTGAATGTAAATAAACAATTTTTAAATTGTAGGATATTTGAACCTTCGGTTAAATGATTTTCGGATAACTCTCCTATCGCAAAACTGATTTTTCGGTAATCTGAACCTTTGCGAAATTAGGCCTTCTGAAATCTGAACTTTCAATAAAATGGACTTTCGGAAAAATGAATCTTCGTTAAAACTATTTTCGAATAATTCAACATTCGTTGCAATGGTTTTCGGTCAATGAATTATTCAGCAAATAAGTTTTCCTAAAAATAAATTTCGGCACCCTGATATTCGCTATATTAATTTTCGGTCACTTGAACCATCGGAAAAATGACCGGCTGTCAAATTCTTGATTAAATTTCGTAAATTTGAAAACAATCTTACCCCAAGGTAAAGCGTTAATTCTTTTCAGTAACGGTAATGTATAAAACACTGATTTAAATTAAAATTGCGAGTAGGTGATGCCTCGTTTCGAAGTGAATTTCAAGTAAAAAAGGCCAGAGTGAAGGATTTTTTTTAAATTTAGGCGTCAGATACCATTAGACACATAGATCACATCAGATCGTCGGAATTAGGTTACACGCTTATCGGCTCCCCCCGTGTGTTCGTAGACTACATACATCCTCGCTGATGGGATAGGAAGGCAGAAAGGACTGGCTCTGGGGAGTCGATGCCATCGAGTGGGTCGATCTATGGAAGCTGGATGCTCGCAAATCAACCACCCTGGTGGAAGTATGTGGACACATCTGCACATGTGTGCAAACACCGATGTGTAAGAATTTGAATGTGTGCGTTTCCTACCGTCCAGCCAGACCCAATCGCCCTCTACACAGTCCCACTCCATGTACGGACATAAATATTAGTCTGGCTCTAGCGATAAGACTTGCAAGACGTGAAAATTCATTTCCAACTATTCAATAGTATTACCATTTAACTGATTCTTCAATTTTTACTCAACTCCCGATATAAGAACGGTTTTGGCATAAATTACATCGCTCTTGATCCTTAATCGGGGGAATCCAAACATAAATATACAGGACTGAATGAATAATTTCTGTTGAATTTGGACGCATGATGCAACCTGAGTCAACTAACGCGCTTAGAGTGCGGCTCTCGACTAAGCACATTCTCTCTTTCAGTCCCGCGGCTCCTCTCATCGTGAAACTGCAAAGGCCATCACTTATGGGGTTCTTTTTTCTAGAGTTCTGTGTACTTTCTTTCTATTTGGCTCCACATTTATTTTTTGGTGTTGAGCTAGTAATAAATGATAAATTTGGTTAGGAACCGTTCAAAAACAAGAGTACCATCTTCTTATTTTCGAGGGGAAAAAGCGGATACGGAAGAATTTTCACCATATCCTACGCTGTGAGGGGTCACTTCATGGCCATAATTGGGGTCATTGTAGCGTCTTCTGACGCGAATTGAAAAATTCCAATTAATCTTACTTATTTTTTAATGAAGAATCTTAAACTGCAAAAAAATTTCCCATTTAAAATTGTGAAGTTACCCAATCCCGCCCATTGGGCTTGGGATGGGATAAATTTTTAAGAAGTCGCTCTTCCCCTTCGAAAACAAAAAGGCCTATTACAGGCATTTTTTTGAACCAAAAAAGATTTATATTATATCATAAGAGATAAATTTTCAACGAAAGAGTTGAGTTTTGAAGCTAAAAAATTAGTTTTAGATTTAGATCATACTGTTTCATTTACAACTAAATAGGTGAGCTCGCAATAAAAAAATAGTTGAATTTTCAACCAACACTGATAGATTGTCAACTTAACTTAATAAATGTTCGATACGAAATTCCAACAAAATAGTTTAATTTTCAAGAAAAATGATGAATCTTAAATAGAAAAAATGAATTGTTGGTAAGAAAGTTCAACATTCAACCAATCAGTTGAATTAAAAAATTTGTAATTCAATTATAACCATAAACATAACCTATTTTTCAAGCTAAAAAATATTTCAATTATAATTCATAAACAGTCAAATTGAACCAAAAATATGATTTCTCAAACAAATAAGATTAATTAAAAAAAAGTTTCTACCAAAAGAGAAGATAAAAAGTTTTAAACCAAAAAGACGATTTTTCAACAAAATAGTTTTATTCCTAGTGAGGCAAGATTTTTTCTTCTAGATAGAAAAAAATGTGAATTAAATTGTTGAAATTTCATTTAAAAGGGAAATTTTTTGAATAAAAAAAACTTTAATTTCAACCCGAAAATATTAATTTTCTATCAAAAAGTACATTTCCAAGTAAATAGTTAAATTTACCTAAAATGACAAATTATCAACAAAACAGTTTTCAACTAAAAATGGAATAGTTAAAGCAGTTGAAAAAATTTACCTTCAGCCAAAAACAATTAATTTAGAACAAGACATCAATTTTCAATTAAATTGTTACTTTTACGACTATAAACGATCAAATTTTTAACCAATAATGGAATAATGCAATTTTTAGTTACAAAGTATAATTTCCAGTGAAAAAGAACGACTTTTCAAGAAAATATTTAAATCTTAAACTAATACATAAAATTATTGCTTAAAACATTAGTTGAACTTCTAACCAAAAAGTTGAATTTTTAAACAGAAAAAGTGAATACTCAATGAAAAATCTAATATTCGAATTTTCAGCTAAAAACGAGATCGATTTTCAACCAAATGTAGAATAGTTATATTTGCAGTTCAAAATTAATTTTTAACCATTCAGAAAAAAACATTTTTAACAAAATACTTCAATCTTCAACCAATAAAATGGATTTTGAACTAAAGTAATCCAAAAAGAAGAATTTGAAACAAAAGAGTTGATTTTTAAACCAAACTTATAATAGCAGACTTTTAAATTAAAAAACTTTCAACGGAAAATAGTTAAAGTTTTTTATTGTATTCTATTAATTAGGTTTGCATTTAAGCAACAAAAAAGCGAAAAAAGGAACTTTATGCAAGTCGGGGTAAAAAAGGAATTTTTGATAAAAAATGGTCTAAAGAGAGACATAAGTGAAAGAGTGTCAAGTCTGTTTTTGGATGCTTTACTTGAAAAATAAAATTACTAATTTTTTTTTTCAAGCATTTTAAAAACTTATTATAATATTATTATAATAATTATTATTGTGAACTCAAAGACTTTTATTAGGTTTATCCTAAAAGAGTTCTGAATTCTGAAGTCGGTCTTAAATAAGAGAAGATCCGTGTAATTAAATTTTTATTATTATTCGCTCCACTATTTTAAATTTCTTATTAGTTTCTAGGATACCACTGCTATTCAAGTTTTCATTATATGTGAAATGTTGTCACATCAGATTTTCGGTAAAGTTCAACCTATCAAAATTTCATGCTCTTATTTTAGTCGCGCGGAAACTTTGGACTGTGATCAATATTATAGATATTTGAGCATAAGATTTTTCCCCGTAGTTCAATTGTTTTTTTTACTAAACAATCTAAACAATTTAGATTTAATATTTTCAATTCATGAAACAAATCACGTAATTTTTTTATCTATATTTTTTCATCTAATTTCTTTAACATACAATCAACTTTTAAAATGTATGTTATTTACACTAAAACTGGATTTTATTAAACTGGATTTATGCGTTTCAAGAATAAATTTTCCTCGACATTTAATGATAAGAGGAGCCGTGGGCCGGAAGAGAGAATGTACTTAGTCAAGCGTGACAAACAGCTCGAGAGCCGCACTTTAAGCGCCTTAGTTGAATCAGGTTGCATCATGCGTCCAAATTCAACAGAGATCATTCATATGACACTGCGTGTTTACATTCGGAGTCCCTGAATTTCTGTCGCGGGCCATACCCGAAACTGTACACAATTCCAAGTTCCAGAGTACTTAAAATTCTATTTGCGCGTCATTTACAGGTAAAGAGATTCGTCTTTTCTCCACGACTCTGCACTCAACTTGTTCCGTCAAATACTGCTCATTTTTATTTACGCGAACTCTACAGTTTGCAAGCAGCTAACGGCCCTACTCTATTTTTGATGTACGGCCAATTTTTCAAATAACGCAACCAGCGAAACTTTTGTTTAAAAATTGCCTATTATTTTACCCCGGATACTTAATAATTATATTTTGAGCGAAAAGAGAGTCAAATTAACTACCTAGGACCATAAGTAGGAAAATATCCATGTTCGATACACGCGTCGTAAAAAGTTGTCAAAGCGAGAGAAGAAACAGGAGAGCGAAATCACGCGAGGGAGAAATAAGCCTCTCGGAGAAAACCAATGCGAGCAACGCGGAGCAGCGAAAGCTGCGCAAAGAAACCGCAACGCCAAAACCCGGACGCGCCGGAAAAAGAGGTAAAAGGGGTAAAAAATATCGGCGCGCTCGGGTTCGCGAGGGCGTGGGGGAGGGGGAATTGAAATAGACAGGGCGTCCACCTATCGGTCCGATGTCCTGTCACTGTGTGAATTCGAGTGTTGGATAGAGGAAAATGAATCTCTGTATACCTCACACAAATGCACGATTTTGCTTGTGCATGAGAGACTTGCGTGTGTGTGTTAGCGCCTGTGTATGCCGACATAACTAAACAAGCAACAAGTGACCTTAAAATCTGCGAATAAAAAGACCAGCCACTGATCGAGTATCGTAAGCAGCAGATTGGGGGTGGCACTCACGTCGGCCATGCCAAGAAGAACTGCTACTACTGACATGTGAAAACTTCCTTTTCTACTGATTTGAAAAATTCTCTAAATCAGTCCATTTTTATTATTTTTTTTAATTATTTCGCTTTGATTGTAATAATTATATCTTATACCATTTTTTAAGAGTTCAGAACTTGGAATTTACAATGAGACCTTCATTTTCTGTTCAAATACATTTAACTTCCAATTGTGTTACCAATTTACAGTTAAATTAGGGCTGTTTTACAGCCTGAAATATTCTTTAAATATATGCGGATTTGTATTCAGAATTCAAAGCATGTATCACTTTTTATTTTTTAAATATCAAGGATGTCATTTCAAGAAATAAAAAAAGGATGTGAATGAAAAAAGAATGACAAATGAAAACTGAAAACTGAAAACTGAGATGCGAGAATGACACATCGGCAGCCCATTTTTTACTTTTAATATTGTAAAAGAAATGATTAAAAGAAAATTGTATATGGGTGAAAAGAAAAAAATCGGAATTATTTCATTTCACACTTTTTATCACAAGTATTTCAGAAAAAAGTAGACCATTACTCAGAATTTCATTATTTTTATATTTTTAATATTTATTTATGTACAACTAAATACTTTAATAACAAAAAGAAGAAATATAAATATAAAAAATATAAAAAATAATAATAATTTATGTAATTATTAGATCTGCTTTTAGAGTCATCATATTAGAAAGAATAAAGATTTATTTGTGTTTTTCTTCACAATACAATTATTAAACCAAATAACTGTAAAAATTTTCTAGATTCGTATTAGGTTTAATGCAACCCTTTCATTGAAAAATTATTCCTCTAAATTCAAGCGTATAATATTCCAGGGATAGCATATTTTCAATTTTTTTAATTTATAACTATCTACAACTTAAAAAATATACTTCGCGAAAGTTCTTTTGAAATGATGTAGCAAACTATAACGAAAATTTTAAATGTAATTAAATTATTATGAATTATTATACAGTTCTCATTTCAGTTTTAAAACTGTTTCTGAATTCTTTTAAATTTACCTGACTTCTCTGAAATCTTTTAAATTTACTTCAATTTTCGGAATTCTTTTAATTTCTTAAATTCCTTTAATTCTCCTAAATCATATTAATTCTTTAAATTCGAGTTATTACCTAATATGATTATCTCAAAATTTTTTATAATAATTTTGAAATTTATTTAAATTTTGTGAATTTACTTTTAATTGATAGATTTTATTCTAATTTAAATGAAATCGTTTGTTTTTACGTAAACAGTTGAATTCTTGAATTCTAGATTTTCTTTTCAATCTGAATTAGTTCAAAACTACTGCTTTAAAAACAATTAGTCAGTAGCCGATTAAATTATTTATTACACTTAGTTCAATAATATTTAGCTCATTTCACTCAATTTTTTCTAAATTTCAATGGATTCTTCGGAATTAACATTAATTTTTTTCAGGTCACCTACTACTTTTTAATATTATTTAAATATTTTTTCAGTTCACTTCAATTCTTTTAAATCAAAATCAATTTTATATTCTACACTTTATTTTAAAAGAAAGAATAAATAGAATAAACTGGATATTTCTAAAACTCTCAGAATTTTTCTTTATATAAATACATGAACGCTGTCAAATACTAAATTTGTACTTTATTGAGTACACATATTCTTTTTGAAAATGGATGATGAATGAGATAAAATTTCGAGTTTTCCAAGTAAAAGCAATATATTTTTCAATGATATTTATGAAGTTAAGTCAATAAATTTAAATACGCTGTTTTATTGGGAGTAAAAATAATACAATAATTAATAGTTATGTTTGAAAATAAGTTGTCAAAAGTAACTGAAGGTGGACATCGATAAGACCTATTTGTAAATTAAATTATGTTAACATGTTTAAGTAAACAGATAATTTATATAAAGTGTAATCAATTCAGTGTAATTCGATAAATTGAAGTTAAATTTTTCCCTCCGCGTAGAAAATATACTTTTTTTAATATACTTACTTGAATCTATCTGATTTATTGTAAAGAACAACTTTGAGACAATTAACAAGTATATTCGCTCTATTACCGATATAATTTTTTATAATTTTCTTGTTTTGAACATTTATGCTCACGCAAATATTCTTTTGTTCGTTTAAACATTTAAATACGTATGGACCAATACAATTTTATTTATACCACCAAAAATTAGATCAAAAATAACGGAAACGACAAAATTTATTGTAAATTAAATAACACATCAAAAAAATTTTAAGCCAATTTCACAAAAATGTTTTATATTCTAAAGAATACATTTAATTCGATTTGACGAGTCATTTACAAAATAGTAAAACAGTTTCATCAACGCTATTTATTTCATACGATCATTTTAGTTGCCAGGGTCACACTTTTCTCTTTTCATAAAAAATAATTCCGTTCAGTGAAAGTACATTTTTACATTTTGCACACAAACACGATAAAAAATAATATTTCCGATAAACCCCGTTACCAGCATTTAATGCTTAACGTAATTTTCTGCAAAAAGAATTTTTTCAACAATTCTAGTAAATTATTATTTCCAAATATGTCCCAACTGTGGTTTAATAACTCTCTTTAAACGAACAGCCGCAAATACCGACTAGGTCCTGACAGGATGCAAATTTCGTAATAGAAATTCAAAGAATGCATCGCAGCGCGAAGCACCAGAATCGTGAGGCTTTTCTGCGGGTTGGCAGGTTAAAAAGCAACAAGTGACCTTAAAAAGTGCGGGGAATAAAAATACCAACGGCTGATCGAGAGCTTTGCGCGCTGCTACCGAGCAAGGGTAGGTTGGGGTGATAAGCGGCCTTCGGGTTGGAATAAACGGGGGGAAGGGACACTACCGTGCTGAGAGGGTTGCGGGGGGTTCGTAGACTGTTTGCAAGTCATACGGCTCTATTGACCAATCTGACGTCATCGAATGTTCAAGGACAACTCGAGTGCTTAACTAGTACTAACTATAATAGTGGTCAGTGATAACCAGTGAGAAAGTATTAACTATCTAATTGCACCCCCTTATTAAAAATATTCTAATCATATTATTAAAAAATTAAAGTATAAAATAATAACTCTAGACACACACAAAAATCTTTTAGTGACATATAATGGGGGTCGTTTCAAATAAAAATATATATATGACTAGGAATTAAAATATTCGGGAGTCTCCTCGACGATTTGTGAGATGAAAAGAGCGTCTTTGGTTGGGGGGTCAGTCGAGATGAAAGAGCGGTTGCCGGGCAAGGGATAGTATCGTAGGGGTGAGTCGAATAACAAGGGGTTGGGTAAATCTCTCTTAGTTAGTACCGATATCGGCCACCTAAGCAAGAGCTCGCCACCGTCCAGCAACCCTTTCACTTACACACGTCTAACCAAACACTTAGTACACACGGATACACCCCACGAACGCCCGCCGATTTTTCTTTGAGACACCAACACAACCCGGTGACCCCTTACCACTACAAGTCCACTATCGTCCGTCGCACTCGGCCAACACCAATGCGCACACCCCAACTCATCCTTTTCTCATCCACCGAAAGGGTCGGCAACCTTCTCTCTTTGCTTTTCGCGCATGACCGCAACACTCTCCCTCTTCTTTGCTTGGCAGAGAAAAGACGAATCTAAAGTCTTATTTTTTTCGCGCGCTCCAACTTTTCCTTCTTTTAAATAAGACCTTTCGAAAAATGCTTCTATTAAAAAAGGCATGGAGAAAAAAAATGATATGGTGAATTTTTTAGGGTTGATAGCTAAAACCTTGTAAGAATTTTGGCGTTCTATGGAAGAAAGATACTAGTTACATTTTAGAGTTGAGCCTGTGTACTTCTACACCGCCGAGAAAGTGACCTCTACGGAAAAACTTAAATAGATCCTTTCTACAAAAGTACGGCAGAATTGCAGATAAGATTTTTCGTGTGATTAGGGCTATCTGAATTCACAACTTTTTCAAATCTTTTTTCTTACCTACTTAAAAAGTTTCATTTTCAAAGAATCTTAGAACTAAGAAAACCATTTTTTTTATTCACAACTACTATTTTTCTATCAGATCTTTTCTCTGAGATCCCCCACTCTGAGGGACTCTGAAGACTCCTTCTCCTGAGCTTTCTCCTCGGATCTCACGGACACGTTTACACGGCCCACCACCCGGAGATCCTTAAGGACGTCCTTGTTTAGAGAGCTACACTCACATCTCATATACAAGGACCTGCATGAGTTGGAGAAACTTGGACGTACGTGGATGTGCGAAAGTAGAGTCAGCTTCTCTCTCTCGAGAAGTGGCCAGTCCTATCCTCTTCTCTCTCTCTTTCGCATTGCTTGTCGCAAGCTCAGTCTAGCTCCTCTCCAAGAGACGAGAGCGAACGATCTCACACGAGGGAAAATCCTGCGTCCTTTTCTTCCGCGCTCTCTGGTCCCATTTTTGCTCTCTCTTCTATTCCTCGTTCTTCCCCCTCCAACGGACGACTCCGTCGCAAGCTCCTCGAATCTTTCGGTCCTCTTTGCTCTCTCGGTGGTCGGTATGCATCGGTCCAGCTTTCGCGCAAGCTCCGTCTCTTTCACTCTTTCTCCGTCCGTCTCTGCCACCTTGCGAGCTTTCGACGGCTGACTGCAGAGGCGCCACTGTACGGGTAAAAGGAGACACTCGCTGGCGGCTGGCGCGTGGTCTGGCTTACAGCATCCGCGATCTTCTCCGCCTACGCGACCGGCCGCCTCCGCCAGTTGCGCCTGCAAGCCCGCAAGTTCGCGCGACACACCGCGGCGCACGAGTGAGGATTTTAAGCCGGAAAAGGTGAACCGGTCGACACAATACTGAAAAATAGATTAAATTACGGGCATAAAAAATAGTGCACGTTGCTTAGTCGGATCTGTAAGATCGAGATTCGACGATCGTCCTGGGATCGTCGAGAGAGTGAGAAAAATAAAGAGGGAGAGAGGTGAGTCAGGCAAAAATTCAGGGAAAAGCACTCTCCTTCAGTTTTTCTTATCCCTTCTTTACTTCTATACTTATTTTTAATTTCTTCCTTTGTTTCTTTTGCAAGATTTCTCCTTTTTTATTGAGATGTGTCTTAGTGCAGTAGTCGAGTCAGCTTTTTAGTTCGCACAATTTGGTGGTTGCAAAATGAGTTAACGTGAATGTAGCTTTCATAAATTAATGGGATCAATGAGTCGCTTTTGTCAATGAAGTGACAAGAAATCAGTAAATAAAAAATATTAGCAAAAATCGTTCATTCCTAATAATAATTCTAATAATGCTTATGCACAGTAATTTGGTAATTCCTCACGTGTTAACTTATTATTGCAATATTGTATTCTTAGAGTTTAGTAAGATGAGTCTTAGAAGGTTGCCAAAATTCTCTTCCTGGGATGAGCAATTTTGGGTCAAAAGTGTCGGGATTTGGTGAAAAAGAAGTTTTGACGAGTGCTTTAATTTTAGTAGACCTCGAGAAGACAAGCGGATACCAATGGAGAATAGTGTGACTTGTGCTGAAAGAGTTTACTTTCGTGGAAGTACAGTGTTCGTTCCGCGAGTGCAATCGCTGTTATTTATAACATGCGCAAGTCCATTTTAACTAAATAAATTATTTTTAATATTACACAAAAAATTCAACAACTTTCACAATTTGTGCTTTGAAATTTAAAAGAAAAATTAAACCTGTACTAAATATGAATTAAATATTTTATCGTAGTTAAATATTGTAATTGTATTGTGTAAATATGAATCACTTGATAATTTAAAATACTCCGATGAATAATTAAAATGAAGTTTTTGGAAGATTGTGGATTTTTAATTCTACCAACGAAGGTCATTCGACTGCGATTACAAATTAATGATATTCGAAGCACCGCGATTCATTAACGGATATCAAATTTTAGTTTCTGTGTATCAGTTTGTGAGTTATAAACAATTTTTGAAACATAATAATAAACTCTCTCACTTTTAGAGAATTTTGTGACCAAGGCTTAAAAAATTGAAGGTTGCATCTTTTTTCAATTTTTGAGTGAAATCATAAATTATTGACAGTTGGAATCTTGAAAGGAATTATGTTAAAATTTTGAAAGGATTAACCGACATTACTTTTGAGTATATAAATATGAAATAATGAAGAATAACTAAAGTAATAGGTTTAATTAAATCCATTCAAAACTATCTAAACATTTTAGACAGAAGGCTGATAAGAATTGTCAGACAACTATGAAATTAGAATAAATTTGTGAAATTACTCTTCCCTAAACAATAGCAAGCATTATGAATATTTTAATTAATTACATAACAAAAATAAAAAAGTGCATTATTAATATCTTAACATGGTAAAATTAAATCTTTGATCGAATTCTTAAGACGATTCACTTCGAAGTAGTTCAACTGCGTTCTTGTCAGACGGGAGAGTGCTCGGGTCCCGACGGCACGGTGGATACTCGACCAGACGAACTTGAAAACTGGAGTTGATATTTTCATCGAAATGGAAACAATTTCAATAAATTTAATAACCAAGATCATTTGAAACAGGCAATATAAGATTCAATTTGCAAATGAGGGAAGAATCTCCTTACTTCCAGGAGAAAAAATTCTCGAGATACATCCGAATAATTTATTCCATTTGTCCTTATAGATAAAAAGATTCTTGCACAAGATCATTGAACCAGAAGTTTAAAGAACTAGTAGTTTAAAGATTAAAAAAAAGCGGTGGTTATGATAATTAATGGAATCTAAACTGTTGACGTTTGATAAAGAGAATAACTGGAATCATTTAAATTGGACAAAATTACTTGATTAAACGCGAAAATGAATAAATTGAAAATTAACACTTTTCGACGAAATGAAACTTTCACGAGACTAGTATTTTTTGAGGAGAGATGACTGCGACTACTCTTAATGCCGAACTAAGAGTACGCATTTTTGTCGATGCGAAAGAGTCAAATCTGGTCAAACCGGTCGCGCACAGATGGGAAATTACTGGACAATGTTGACTGACCGAAGCACGATGAATTTGAAACGGTTGTCGTTGCTGCAAAGCCGCCCGGTCGCCAATGTTCGATCGATGGTCACGTATAAACAGCTAATAATCAAATGAATCGTGTCATAAACAATCGTTTTGGAGGGGATACCCTGGTAGCAAAAGTATAAATGAGTTTTGATAGGTGGTGGGGAGTGACCGCTGGGAGGGGATGAATATGGTTCGAAAAGCGCAGAGAAAATAAATGAGTGAAAATTAGTTTTGATAATTTGACCCCCAGTCATTGACCTACTTTTATTTGGATATGTTTATCCTAATTTTTAGGTTTTTAATCGAGTTCTTAATTCTTTAAATGTGAAGCTTCAGCATTTATATATCATTAGCGCCGAATAGAACTATTTAGCTGACTTTAATATAGAAATAATTCAAATTTGTGGAAGTTGAAGGGAACTTGCATTTTGATCATTTTTTTAGTGGTATATATTTAAGTGGTCCTAGTTCATTTGCTGCATTTTGTTCTAGGCTATTTTGGGAAGAAGGATTCACTAACACTGAAAGGAAATATAAATAGTTTCCCTTATTGTTTAATTTTCAGTGAGATGAAATATTAATTTATATGATTCTGGAAATCAAACTTTCTTGCTAAGAAGGTTGAAAAGAAAAAGTGTCTTCTGAATGAGAGAAACATTGGTGTAGGAGTTAATCAATGTTTATAATTAAACCATTTTAATTCACAAATAAGAACTTAAAAATGGTGTATAATTCAGATCGACTGAACTTACTCAAAGATTAAGTTCTTCTTCGCCCTTTTGCATGAGTTGCTTGCTTTGCATCCGCTTGAAATATGTATTATTTTAATTAGGAATTGTCATATATAATCACAGGAAAACAGAATAATTAAAATTGTTTCTTGTGAAAGAAGCATCGTCTTGTAAGATAAAAAATATCTAAATATAAAACCTCATTATCCGAATTACAGAATTAAGCCTTAAATTCAGTCAAATTTCACTAAAAGTCAGATAAATTTTGTTAAAATAAATGAAAATATTTTTAAAGTGTATAAAAATTTTAAGTATTCTTTTTTACTATAAAGCACTAAATAAGTAATTTACTTTGAATTATTGAGCCAGAGTGAAAATAATAATGAAAATGGAATAATGATTTAACAAAAAACTTTTCCGTTTGTTTTTTTGTACGTTTTTGTCAATGAGATATGAACAAATAAAAACATCTGATTTACAATTAGAAGAAAGTAAATTAAAATGATTTGCTAGGAATATATATTTCTTCCTAAATTGAATCTACTGGCAGGATTAGATTTTACTTTCTGTTGAAAAATTAATTATTATTATTTCAAGAAGTGCAAAAGGAAAGTATCTTAATCTGACAAAATTTTGGTTTAACATTAATTAGATGAATTTTAATTTCTTGCAGTTACATATTTATTTTCAAAATATCATTTCTTAAATTTAAACAACGTGACCTATACATTAAAAGCAAATGCTTAAAATAATTTACGCCGTAAGATAGTTGTCATGATCTTTGACTTTCAAAATCAAAATAATATCACTTATAATATACATTTTAATAAAAGAAACATTAGTCTTAATACAAAAACGTTTTTATTTATTAATTTATTCTAACAATATGTTTTACAGTTGAATTTTTTATTACTATCACGTCTTATCAATTTTTAAAAATTGGTAGGAAACGGCAGTAAGAACCTATTCAGTTACAAAAAATATTGTTAAAATCATTATTTTTCATCATTTTAAAAACTTTTGCATAAAAAACGTTTTTTCTTTAATTAGGCATGACTGAAAATATTGGTTTAGATTAAATTAATCATTTGTTTGGAATTGAGCAAAATTTATATTTTAAAAGTTATTTGAACTGTCAGAATTAAGTCCTACTTTCAGAAAAATTTGACATAAAATCAGTCAAACTTTGCTCAAATCTAGAGAAATTTGACAAAAATTTAGTTTATCCTGTATTTCGTAAAAATTTTAAAAATTGACTCGATATATGAAAAACTAGAAATTTCGTGATAAATTACCTGAATAATCTCCACCTAAAAATCCAACCTACAGGCAGAAAAACATAGGAACAAGTATGGACGACATGACTTTTCAGTAGATTTTACACGAAGTTCAGGTCAATCTACTGATATTCTGTACATTTGTCCTAATTTCCAGTGAAGTCCACAAGTGCGTGGAAAAATCCGAGTTCATTAGATTTTACTGAAGGTTACGTGAAATGTGCAGAAAATCAATTGATATAAATAAATGTATTGTAAAATCTATTAATAGTTCATGATGTCCATATTTGTAACGATCGCGTTGTAAATTTAACGAATTCTTTTTCTGGGTCTTTATCCAAAAAGAAAACTCTTATTGTTCTCCCAAAAATTCACACAAGACACAAAGAAAACTTAATTCCCAAGAAAATCCCTGCACAATAGCCAGAAAGTCGCTTCCAGACCACGCGCCTAAAAAATGCCGCGAAACGTCTTCATCGGGAATTTTCGAGGTCAACGGAGTATGGCAATGACGTGTGGAGGGAAGTGAATCCGTCAGAAATCGAACAGAGAAAAATGGCAAAATAAACACGAGGTTTGGGATATTCGCATGGAGATAGAGAAAAAAGTGTTTGAGTGGGGGTTGGAAACACTGTCTAACGGGCCAACGCGCTCTGTATCGGCAACGAGAGAGAAAGAGTAAAATTGGTAGAGTAGAGGAGAGTGAGCAACAGAGAGAGAGAGAGAGAGAGAGAGAGCGAGAAGAAAAAATCAGAGGGCGGGGGAGAAAAATGAACAAAAATTGAAGGTTGCGTCGAAAGAATCGAAAGTACAAGGACGATTCGGAGGCAAGGGGTCGACGCTGTAGCGCGAGGGATTGAAGAGGGACGCAAGGTCCGAGTCGAGAGAAGGGGACGAAGAGTGGGTTAACTGTAAAACCTGATTGTCCGTGTTTTTATCTTAAGACGACTCGGAGTCGAAGGGGTTGTCGGAGGAGTCGATGGAGGGGTGTGCAGGAGAAGTTACCAGCGGGGAATGAAAGCTCTGGTGGTGGAAAGCTTGGAGGGTGGTCGCGGGGGTAGGGATGGCTCCTCCGGAGGCTAGAGGGGATAAGACTACCCTCGGAGGCAGAGTGCGTTTGCGCCGCCGCCGTGGAGGTGGCATCGCGGCTCTAAGGGTTGCTTCGCCCTGGTCGGGGGTGGCACGGGGGTGGGGACGTCCCTGACTGCAGGGTTAGGGTGGTCTTTAGATCTGTCAGTAGCAAAGCGGCGGCCTCATCATACGGAGCTGCTGGTCTGACCAGCCAGGCCGAAATCACTTAAGACGCGTACCACACCTTGTAACATAACACCACCGCTACACGCTCCCGCCACTTACACCCCCGCCCCCCACACAAACACACACAGACACACACACACCTACACACACAGCCACCTAACCTCACCAAGCTACAAGGACCACCCCACATAAGCCACCCCACACAGGCCACCCCACATAGCATACACTTACCCATGCACCTTCAAGGACCTATACCTACGCGCGAATCAAAAGCCCGATTATACGCTGACCGACCGTCGAAAGAAAGACACTACGCGAGGACCTAAGCAACGGAAAGAGAGTGAACTGAGAGTGAACAAAACCTTCGACGAAATCTTTTTCATCTTTCGTGAAAACCATAGACTTGAAAGTGTTTTTCTACTTTTAACGGAATCTCAGATTTATGTTTCATCCAAGCCTTATTGAGTCCGAGACTGAGAACGCGACTGCTGAGTAGATAAATTTAGTGGGGCCAGCCAGTGTTACTGCCACGTGGATAGCGCAGCCCTTTTATTATTGTTAGTTTTTTTTTAAGAGTTAATGTGATGCGCTTTGCAGTAATGGACTAAAGACTAATAAGCACAATCATTACAAGTGCCGACAAAGACTGTTCTGTGTTACGCGCCTTACCCCTAAACTCAGTGTGCACGTGCTCTCACGGATAAGCGTTCACACCGAGCACAAGGTAACCAGTGCTTTCCGCCCCGATGAAATCCGAAATCGTACATTCATTAATTACAAAAAAGCATACCCATTTTTATTATTTTTGTTCTATTATCCTCTGCCCTATAATTTATATCTATGCTTCGTTTGATAATTAATATGATTTGTACAATTTATGTAATTTTTATAATTTATATAATACCTATATGTGTATGTGTTTCCTTTTCTTTTGCAAGACCTTGTTAAATATAATTTGCTTCATGTCCTGCATTTCGCCATTATTTTATTTGTATCCTTTACCCATTTAATAAATGCAAACCACTTTTTATATTTCAGACATTTTCAATCGTTCTTGTTTCATTACATGAAATAATTTATAAAGTGATATTAAGTGACAAAAAAGGATTTCGACATCCGCGACTTTTTCCGTCGGACTGCGAAAGATAAAAAAAAGTGATTCGTCAGTTCGTTAATAGGCTTTGACTGTCTCGACATCTCCATTGTCTGGAGTTAAAATACTTTTCCAATAACTTTCAGACAACTGACGTGAGCTGTTATTTAATTTAGAGTCCAATCGCTCAATTCGGTCTGTAATCGCGATTAAATTTTTTGAAATGTGTGAGACGATTTATTCTTTCGTCGACAATTATTTAATTATCCTCATGCTTTACATCGCGATTTTTGATCTGCAATAATGAAATCATAATTTTATACTTAAATTAATTAAACACTCTTAACTCTGTATAAGCTAATTCTTTATCAGATGTGCTTTCAGTAGTAAGAGATTTAAGTGGCAGACCGAATATAACACTTTTAAAGTAAAAGTTGATTTCTTAGTAAATAGGCTACTGCTTTAATAAAAGTTTTGATTTTTTACTTAAAATTAGTCAATAATTAAAAACAATTAGTAAAAATATTAACCAATGTAAACTAGTGCTTATCTTTTCACTAATTCAGATTTCGAGACTAATTATTAGTTATTTTGGGAAGAATCTCGATAATTGAAGTGAACGGGTCTTTGACCCTAATCAAATAGCGACAATGCTGGACAGCTGTCACTGTCTGTAATATTGCCTCAGTTCCCTTATCAACATCTGCTTCGGAAAAGTAGCGTGGTCAACGTTGGTACGCATCTATGCATCCGCTTAAACGTATTTACGTCTTTACGTATTTACAGAGGTGTAATTTGTGACGGCTCAAATGCACGGAGGGTTATCACGACGCACACCTTTCAATATTTGTTTCCAATTAAAGGGCAAAAAAGAGTTTTTTGTCGGATGATAATTCTCGCCCCTAGAATAAACACCCCTTTCCCAACAAAGGTCCAGCTACGATACACCCCTGACAGCTAAACTTGATAAGACTTCCAACCGCGTTTTGCTTCTATTTATATTAAAATCTATAAAGTTCATCGTACTTGAACACTTGAAAAAAAAATTGGAATTTCGTTTTTATAACAAAACATTAGAATAAAAAAATGTGTCCCAATTGTATTTCCATTCTAAAAAGAAGACCATTCGATACAGTAAAATTAAAATTTGGGTAAAATCTTGTGGATGAAGAATTGAATATAAAATTGTGCACTTCCTCTCGGTCATTGGATTGAGCTGGAAGGCGGAAGGCGACGGAGGGTACCGGCTTAGAGGGCCTTGAGTGGTTGATCGGCCGGAATTAAACTCAGCGTCTCCATTACGAATGATCTTAACTTTGGCGTTCCCCTTTCCTAACTATTCACTGCGAATTCCCCCGCCTCGCGCTTCGCTCTCTTCGGTTCTTAATTAATTTTCCTAAACCAATTAGTCCCGAGGATAAGACTGAATATCCCTTAGAATTAGAAAAGTTGACGGCCCCGAGAGCTTAAGTCGCACTGACAGAAGACAGAAGAGTCATGTAAAATCTCAGTTTCTGCAATAACTGTACTCTCTCGTGATTACCCACCGGATTTCAAACTCGAATTCAAAACTTACTAATTAGTTTTAAATGCGTCTTGAATCGCAATTGAGAAGAATACTCAAAACTGTTCTTACCTTTTTTTCATCTTATGTTAAAAAATGGACTTTTAAGCAAAACTGTATCTGGATTCAAACAGTTTGTCTGAACTAAAAAAAAATTATGATTAAATTCTTAACGCGGTAAGTCTGCATTTAAGAAAAAACCGATATAAAACTGGTTATAAGTTTTAATTGTGACGTGAAATAAATTTAAATATGACTTGGTTGATGGGTATTTGAAGAGTTTTTTAAAAACTATTATAATCGGAACATTTTTGGTGAATAATGTCCGAGCGGAAGTCCAAGAGAGTTTCAGGGAACATAGGGAGTGTGCGAAAAGGGTTTCAAGATGAGGATTATTAGTCGTTATGGCCTGGCAAATGGAGAATAGTTTTCACGTAGGCATTCCCAAATGGGGCTTGTTGTCAAAATTTCCTAAGTTTGTACGATAATATCATGACGTCTTAACTGTCGGCTTTGCAACTAAGTTTCTGAAACTTCTGCGACAACCTAAATCCTCGGGAGAAGAATGCTTGCCAAATGTCGCAAATTAGTTGCAATCTGAGTAGCTTAATGTGAATAATAATACGACCTTAGCTTGATTAGGAAAATCTTCCTAAGTGACGTTTTTCAATTCTCCAAATCTGAAATTAATAAAAAGAGTCACTCTTTTTAGCTCAAAATCTACTGAATGGTGAGAACTGCTAAAATTGTTAAATACAGTAATTTATTGTTTAAAATTAAATAGATGCGTGTAGCTCGAAATTTCAAAAGAATAAAGTTTAATGACCACTTTCTTACGACCCTTCGCACATAAAGAAGCTCTTTATTCATCTTTTATGAGACCTAAGTTCACGATACAAATGTAACCAGTCTATTTGCATACTCGAAGGAGAGTGCCGCTTTTAATGTTTATTCCCCTTCACATTTTCTTATTCTCTAATAAATTTGCAGGCTTGAAATTAATTTGTTGAAATTGCTCACAGATTTCGAAAAGTTGATTTGAAGTCTCTTTTACTTTTTGACACACAAATTTCAATGTGTAAGTTTAAAGTATGTACTCTGAATTGTAAGGAAGAAAAAAGGAAGGGCCAAGAAAGAGTTAATGTGGGGGAAAAGGGTTACGACGTGAAAATCGAGACCAAGTGGCACTTTCGAAACACTAAAGGCAAAGTTGCCCTGTAACATGCTTCGCTGCCTAATGTTTCAAATCCTCGAAGACTCGAGGGAAAAAGCCTCAAGATTTTAAGTATCAAAGATGGATTCTAAAAAGGAGTAAAAATCACTAAGAAGTAACTAACTGCAATAGATCCAAATAAAAAAAAGTAATGAAACTTCATAATGTAGTACCTAATATTGAAAAATCAAATTAAATTTTATTAAAAGTGAACACTGTAATATCGTGCGATTTTTAATATTGATGATCAGGGGCGTCAGCTTTAGTCTGGAGCGGCCAAAAACTCTGAAATTTGTTGCAATTAATAATGTCGATAATTGGTGCACGTATGGTCGTATTATGCGGCAGTAGTATGTCGGTGAACTTCGAAGGTCAACGCCTGGTAACGAGTTTAATTAAAGCAATCAAATGAAAATATTCACAATTAGCGCGCACGCGCACTTGAAATTTCAAAAGTGAAAATATATATATATATATAAGTTAATGAATCACACACAAGTATTGAATTACAAACACCAACGCAGAGTACTATGTGTATATAACAGATACAACCACTCGGCTTCGACTCATTATGCAGAAGTTCGTTGCGCTCGGTAATTTCAATATTCGTTCCATTTTCCAAAATGTTTGTCGCCGATCTATGGCATTGACCCAAATCATATCACAGCAAACGTTTTCACGATAAAGTTTATTTGTACATTAAAACCATCCTCATTTTCAATGTATTTTTTACTAATTTTGATTATTTACTATTGTATAATAGTGAATGCGTAACTCTACTCATTGCTAAATAAATTACAGTTTAAAGAATTTTATTTCAAACACTGTAGAATTCTAAATTTATGATTTTGAACCTTTTTGAAATTTATAAGCTTTCAAATTTCAAGTCAGACTTCGATTTAAAAATCAGCAAAATTTTAAAACGTATTTACTTAAAAGTTTCCAAATTAAAATTTCATAACAGAAAAATATTCAAAATTGAAAATCCTTAAATCTGAAACTGACGATATCTGAAAGACTTTGAAAATAGAACCACTCAATTTTGAAAGCTCGCGAAATTATAAATACATGAATTTAAAAGCCCTCAACTTTGCAGAAATCATTTTTTTATTGCCAAAGTTCTATAAATTAAACCAAATTACAAATTAATACATTTTTACCATAGAAATTTAATACCATACAATATTTTTAATAAAAATGAACTAAAATCTCCATCGAAATACTTACAGAAGATTGAAGAAAAATAGTTTCCGAATTTTTTATTTGGTTTTCCCTAATAATTAATTTGCACTTATTAAAAATTTAGTTTCCTTTTCTACTGAGAATTAATGAACTTTCACTGAAATATCAGTCAATTTTTACTAAAAAATACTTAAGCGCTTCATCTATTCACGAAAAAAATTGACTCTCAAAACAAAATAAAAATACAAATATATTCTCTGAATATTTGGTTAAAAGAAGTTAGTTATTGTCAGCCCTTAACATTTTTTAAGAATTCGAAATAGTTAACATGAGTAGTAAGAAATTGAAATCGAAGTTTCAGGATCGCTTAAAAAATACACTATACAAAATCACGAACCTTTTAATTTTACGTTTAAAACTAATTTTTTAAACTAAGAATTTGTCGATTACATTTTTGGCTCAAAACATGTCTTTGATTAAAAACTTGATTATTTGAATAATGATAAAAATATTTCATTACAGTTTTTTTTAATTTTTCTTAAAAATTGAACTACTTGATTTAAAGTCTAACTATTTTTTTTCAAACACGTATTTTTTGATTGAAATTTCAATTATTTGGTTTTGTTGATGCAACTTTTTGGTTTAAAATAAATTTTTGTAGATGATTTGCCTTTTTAATTTAAAATTTAACAGTTTGATGGATAATTAAACTATTTAGTTTAAAATTAACTTTTTGTTAAAAATTATATTTGTAGTTGATTATTCAGATTATTTGGTTTAAAATCGGTCTGTCGTTTAAAAAGTGAATTATTTGGTTAAAAGTTAAATAATTTCGTTAAGCATTCATAATTTTCTATTTAAAAATTAATTTTTTATCAGAAAATTTAACTATTTCATTTTTGGTTTGAAATTAATTTTTTAAATGTAGAATTTGACGATTCTATTTTAAATATAAAAATATCTTTTAAGTAGAAAATTCAACTACTTGGTTGAGGATTAAACTATTTTGCCAAAAAATTGTATGTTTTTTTTCGTTTTATTCCTCCGATAGAAAAATCATCTTTCTTGGTTGGAGATAAACTAATGTGTTGTAAATTAGTCGTTTTTAAGTAAAAGTTCAAGTATATGTTCGTTAATGCAATTGTTTGGTTAAAAATGATTTTTTCTTATTAAAAATTCTTCTTTCTGTATATTTATTTCAATATGGTATTTATCCTACTTTTATTTGACAGAATTAATTACCCAATTTTCGTGAAAAATCAGCCTATTTCCTCTGCTTTGAGATTAGGCGGCAGGTCAAGACTGGCGCAAAATTGGCAGCGCAGTTTATGAACGCTCCTAAATATTAGGTAATTTATTATTGCAAAATGGAATTTTTGTAAATCATGCAACGACCCTCTCAGAGAAGTCTCGTATGGTCGAGACTTGAGACGCGTGGGAGGCTTCGGTTGCACGTGAATGCTTCTGGGTGCACAGTGCGTTGAGGGATGGTGATGGTGATATGGGGTCGAAGGGTGGTAATGTATGAGATGAAGGCTGGAAAGGGGGAGAAGCGTGACTAGATGAAGAGGATTGGGGGTGGGAGTTAAGGGTTGAAACATAGGGGGTGTCAGGGGTAGTGTGGCACCACGAGATGCATACTAATTACACTCGGCATTGTTTCGTCCGTTCTGTAAAGACATGCTAATTACATCGCGAAGAACTCTTACGGGGCGTCGCCTTCGCGAGAAAATGAAGCGCGCCCATCGCAGTGCCGCTCGTCTTCTCGCGTGCTCTCGTCTCTCCATTGAAAAAATCTCTTTCTCCTTTACCTTTGGATTCCCGCCCTCTTCTCACACTGATATCTCTTTTTCGTCGCCCCGTGAAACCTGACGCCAAAAAATTAGCCACGTCTGGATGATTTCAATCCACAGAGAAACATTTGAATAGTTGGCTCTGCCACGCTGAAAAAGCCTGACAATGAGGAAAATAAGTTCTGGTTATTTTACTCAAGGTTTTTATTAAATGCTTTCTGTCTTTAAAAAACTGTTCACTTTTCGTGAACAGATTTTAAAACGAATAAAATTTTTAGTTAATACTTGAGACAAATTTTTTTCTGTTAGTTTGGTTAGTTTGGTTTTTCTGTTAGTTTGGTTTGCCGAATTTACAAAATTCCGTGTATAAAATAATACCTAAAAAATAATTACCGAAACAGTAATATCCCGAAACAACAAAAATATTTTGAATTTTGTCTGATTTTTTGTGTGAATTTTTTTCAAGTACTAAATAGATTTATTTCTGTTAAAATAATATTTCCTTTAATGAGGTGCAGGGAAAATGAAGTCCCGTAGTATTGGGGTTGTGGGATATTTATCCTCAAGTGAACTATTGGATTTTTTTCGGGAATTTCAAAGTTTGGGTTTTCAAAATGTCTGTAAATTAAAATTTCGTGAATTTACTTTTTTTAGGACATTATTTTTGAATTGTACAAATTTTGAGAGAAAGTAACTGGAACTTTTCTATCAATTTAGAAAAACCCACAGCAATGATTTTTTAAACTGTTTTAGTACATGAATTGAGAATTGCAACCTGTTATTGTATAAATTTGGAGAAATATTAAGTTGGAATTTTACAGTCCTTTTGGCCATCGATTATCAGAACGTATTTGAATCAATCTAAAGATCTTTTATTAACAATAGCAATTTTGCACGAAAAATACTAACATCAAATAATATTTAAACTCATCGTCTTGTGCAAAATAATCGATTTCCGGTAAAAAATGTTAACGCGAGCAAATATTTTTATCTTCTTTGAAGTTTATTGAAAGTGCTGATAACGGTAATCAAACCAAGAATTGTACAAAAAACATAAGTTTCATGATTCTTTAAAATTCTTTAAAAGCTATATCGATATTTCCGGTAAAAACTCTCAAATTTTTTTTGTTATTTGAAATCTAATATTTTTTTAATACAAATTTTGTAATTTTTATTTAAAATGACTGATTTTATGTAAAAATATTAATATAGCCTGAAATTGTTCAAATTTTTTTAATCTTTCTCGCGTTATAGTAATATTTATTTTAAAATACCAATTTTAGGTGTTAAAGTCGAAAGTAACCTAAAATTGTTTAAAAAATTAAGACGCTTTGAAATCTATTCTATTTTTTTTATTAATATATTTTTCCAGTAAAAATTCTGAAAAAACAAACAAAGTAACTTGAAGAAATAAAATTATCTTTGAAATATAATAATTTTTTAAATATAAATTACCATTTCTGATGCAAATCAATAAAATAACCTAAACTTGATGACAATTGGGAATCTTAATATTTATTTTTGTTTAAAATGCTAATTTCCAGTGTAAAGACACGCAACTTAAAATTTTTGTAAAGTTTACGTCTTATTCGAAATGTTAATATTTTATTTATTATTTATTAATTATTATTATGTTTAAAATTATTTTACTGTGCACGAGTATTAGGAAACACAAAAATGTTTCTCAATTAGCATAAAGTTTGGTACAATTTTCCTTATTGAAACGGATTTGACTTTACGAGATTGTCGAAACATATCGTTACGCCGCTTTTTTTTAGATGGGAAAGAAAAAATAAGAATGACACCTTTGTAGTACATTAAAAGAAAATTGGATACTTTAGTACTGACTTCACTAACCTCACAATTAAGAAAAGATACTCAAAATTTCATTTTTTTCAAGTACCAGGATGTAAGTGAGGCGGGGCTACAATAAATTTAATGAATAATCAGGTTGTCTACTTTCTTAAAAGATCCCTGTTCCTCATTCATGCTTTAATTGTCGGCAATTAAACCGCCTTGCTAGTTTACCCTCCTGGGAGCATTTGTTCCCGCAAATTA
The DNA here is from genome assembly GCA_010014905.2 of Druon quercuslanigerum. Lineage (NCBI taxonomy): Eukaryota > Metazoa > Arthropoda > Insecta > Hymenoptera > Cynipidae > Druon > Druon quercuslanigerum. The sequence goes on from JAAAKG020000025.1 coordinate 2,299,510, forward strand.
TAAGAATCATTCTCTTTTTACATACATAGGAACAATTTCGCGGCGCGCTGCGTCGCAATGACTGACATATAATGATGATTGCTTAGAGGATCGCTCCCTTTTTTTCTTTGTCTTGCTTGCGGAACTTAAACCCTTCAAGCACAGGGACCCGTATTCTCGGGCAAAAACAACTGTTTTACCCGAGAATACAAAGATGCGCTCGGCCGCTCATATCACTTAACTGTACCTCTGTACATCTATTCTGGCCCAGTAAAGAATGCACATTCATCCTGAACCTCGTCTTGAACTCATTTTTTCTTTAAAATATTTTAAAAAATGCATACTTATAGGGTCAAATATAATAATAAATAGTGTTACTAGTCTTCTGTTGTTCATTTTTGCATTATAATTGTTTCATTTCCTCGTTTATTCTTAAACAACTAGGTTGGATCAAACTGTCCCTCTTTCTGTGAATATTTGTTTACTTTAAGACTATAAAATTTAATATTGATTTATTTTTTCAGATTAACGAATGACGCCGTAACCGCGTGCCTGCTGGTGCGCAAACCAGAACAAGACAGGTAAGGCATGGAAAATATAACTTTTAAAATTCAGTTACAAATTGCAAGAAAAGGTTTACGCGACGTAATACCTCCCTTCTTCCTTCGATAGATATTTCAGAATATTATTTAAAATTATTTCTTTTGTTAATTAAATACGTGCATTTTCTCTCTACAAAGATGAATTTGTAATTGAAGAGTCGAATTTTTAAATAAAACAAATTAAACGTTAACCAAAAGCAATTGCCTTTATATAACTAAATAGTTGAGTTTTCAAGCCAAAAATGCGAATTTTTTGGAAGACTTTCCAATCCGGAAAGATCAACTTTGAACAAAAATGTGAATTCTCAACGAAAAATGTAATAGGCGATATACATATGACAGAAAATTTCATGAACATGAATTTTCAGACAAATAGTTGAATTGCTAAAAAAAATTTTAAACAAAAAAATTCCGAGTTTTTTACCGCAGAGACGAATTTTCAGCTGAAATTATGACTCTTTAAAAAAATATTTTATAACATAGTGATTCAATTTTATTTTCGACAAATAATGTGATAGTAGATAATTTAACGAAAATAACGAATTTTTCAGCAAAATAATGTAAAGAAAAAAAAATTCAACAAAAGAGAGCTAATTTTTAACCAAACAGCTGTGTTATTATATGAAAAGATGACATTTCTACCAAAAGAAAGAACTTCTTGAGCACAAAAAAACAACATTTTTTTAATTATTAGAAATATGAACGAAACAAGGTTTTAGTTGAATTTTCAACATACAAGGATGACTTTTTTACTAAATTGTTAATTTTTTAAGCAAAGAATAAGTTTTTAAAATAAAAATTTAATCATCAGGAAGAAGCAACTGCAAATAAATAGAAATAGAAACACAAGACAAATAGATCATTAACAAAAATATTATATCAGGGTTTCCGCAAAAACTTCAGTTACAAAATTTACTTATTTCGTCCCCGAACATTATTCATTGAGCAGAATCTTAATAATCGCTGGGGGATTATATTGACCCTTAAAATACAGAATCTTAATATTTTAGCATTTTTAAAGTAGAATCATTAATAAACGGAATAAAGAATTTTCTAATTAAAATTAAAAAATTTCAATTTCAATTACAGGACTTTCCATACTTTTGCAAGATTTTTTAAAAATCGCTGACTTTCCGTGACCGTCAAAATTCCCTGACTTCTTCCTGATTTTTAGGTTTTCTCTGACCTACGGCCACCCTGACAATCGAACAATTAGCAAAATTTCATTGTTTATTTAAATTTACATAATTTTATTTATCCTAACCAGTTTAACTGAACAAATTGATATTAAATACACTGGAACCTGGAATTAGTAAGTTCGCATGTACTACATTCCCAGTATTGAAGCCGCGGCGGTTACTTCATGAGAGAGCCGTGGGGCTGCATCAGGTTACTTCATGCGTCCAAATCCAATAGAAAGGAATTTCATGTCCCGCATGTTTCCATTTGAATTCCCTGGAAATAATATCAAGGCTAATGAAAGCCATGCCCGAAAGCGTGATTAAACCCAGGTTCCAGTGTGAGTGAAAACGAATTCGTTTATTTTTTTATTTTTATTAAATTTCATAAACCGGCTTTGGCTTTAAAAGTTTAATCGAGTAAAGAAACAAATAACCTGTTCTGAGAAGAACAATCGCGGAGGCTTCCCTACTTTCGTTAAAGGGCATGTACCGGATAAAAGCTTCATTACACGTTACACGAGGATGGACAAAGAATCTCGTATTCAAGGACAGATTCTTCTATTTTTCATCTTCCTTCTTTTTTATTTTTCGAACACACCGTCCGTTCCCAGGATTATGCGCGTGCAAAGAGAATCCAGGGTCTTTGGGTGCCGCGTGTGTAGTATGCTTGGAATTTAAAATGCATTTCATCTCGTTATACTCTCACCCCATCTCACTTTCTACCTCTCTAGGATTCACTCTGACTTGGCCCGAGAGAACAATTCTTTGCTGATTCTTCCATCAATTTTTCTTCTCTCTTGTTATCCCTTATCTCTTGCTATCGCTTGTCTCTTTCCATCTCTTGTTTCTTTTTATCTCTTGCCTCTCGGAGACCTGTTACTGTACCGTTGCCCGCACGTTCGACAGACGTCATATATGTCTTTATGAACGCATCTGAAGTAGACAAGTGCATTAAAACCTCGGGCGTTAGTTCAAGTTTCAAGAGGAACGGAGGAGTACGTAAAGGGTGCCAGGGGGAGAGGAAGAGGCAGAGAACTGAAGGCAAACGACGATAGATGGAGGGCCGAGGATGGTTCACAAAGGAATGCAAAGTAAGAACCACCCCCAATCCGAAATCCGACTCTTCCTTTACTGTATCGTTCAGCGGTGGAGATGACAACGCATTATCATACAAGGCGACCCTTTCCTTCCTCTCTCTCTCTCTCTCTCTTAATTGATTTCCACCCCCACGCGCTCCCGTCCAGTCAACGAACGATCTTTCCTCAAAGCAGGAAACGAGATGGAAAAATTTTTTGTTCAAGAAACCTTCTTTTCCGAATCTGTATCAGCGACATATCTGTATAATTTAATCCGATTCCCTACATAATAGGACTTCTTGTATACTTTGGGAAATCCATAGATTGACGAAGAAAATTGTTTTAAAAATAAAGTCACTTTAGTTTCTTTAAGTGGAAATTAGAAGTAGGTAATACAAACAGGCAAATTTGATCAATACTGTGAACATCTAGTATTGAATCTGTGCTCTTGCATATCTGCTTTTCACAAAAGGAAGTAACGCCAATAGATATATAGATACCAATTGAATACGTTCTTAAGAAGCATCCACTAATGATAGTTTGAGGGATGTTACTTGGGTCACCTTAGGTCAATTATGCCATCTTAGACAGATGCCGAAATCCAGTAGGAAGTTGAACCATTATCCCAACATTAATCAAATTGTATGATAACTAGAGTTACATATATTCTCCTGACAGTCCAGAATTTAAAGAGGAACGCTTGTTAATGAGATAAAATCAGAATTAAAATTAGAAAACTTGCACTTCTTTGTAAATTGTTAAGGAAACTTACGAAAATTGCGAAAAATGTAATTTCCATACTGTCATTGATATAAATAGTATTAAACTATGATGATTACTCAAACTGCAATTACATTTAAGTGTTAGGATACCTTATCTAGCAAATGAATTAGATAAACCGTTTTCATAAATGTTTCGGTAAGTCTTTCTACAGACAATTATGTTAATTTCACTCAAAATCAGTCATAATTTAATTGACAATTAGCTGATTTTCACTATTAACTAATTCCCATTTTATCAACTGCCCTTTTACAATTTTCATGATGATATTGCATGATGAGGGGAAAAATCCGAAGATCTATATAATCTTGTGTGGTTAAAAAAATCACAAATTTTGATTTTTTTCAACGCTCATTTTTTCAGTATGAAGTAATAGTTTACCTGGAACGAAAGTAACGGAATTTATAGTACATGTTGCCTTTAATGTAAAAAAATTTTAATGGGGTTTTTGAGAAAATCCATTTTTAATAATTGAAGAAAAAACTGACGCAATTCTGTTAGTTTAAAATATTTATTCATTTCTCATAAAACCATTGAAAGCACAGGAGTTCTTACTTCGAATAAAATCATAAAACCCTAAATAAAAATGCTCGTTCAAAAAATACTGCGTTTGGAATAAAGAACTGTTAATTTTTTTAGTACAATCGAAAAGTCTTTAATTGTCTGTAAAAAAAACCAATAATAAAACCTGTAGGCAGTCTGTGAAATATGTTTTTTTATTTTTACTTTGAAATTATATAATTCAGAACTAAATCAAATTTACTAAATTAATGAGTATAAAATTAACTACTACTAATTGAATTAGTGTATCGAGAAAATCTTAGAAAAAAGCTACTAATCATTTTTCTAAATTTCAATTAAAGTATTTTTCTACTAATCTAAATTTAGTAAGCGTTTATATACTTTATTTAGCATTTTCGCTAACAATTAGTAGTTTACAACTAATTCAGTCAAATTCTAGACATTCAAATAGTAGTGGAACAATTTGTACTAAAGCTTAATTTTCCCACAAGACTTCATTCTAATAATTCATTTGGTTACTAAATTAATTAGTAAAAAATGAAGTACTACTAATTGTCTTAGAAGAATTAAAGAAAATTGGTAAAAAAACCACTAATCACTGTTCGATATTTTAACAAAAGTAGTTTCCTCATAATTTTCATTAAGAGATCGGTTTATACCATTTGCGTCTAGAGAGAATTTCTACTACTCATTCTTTTCACATAAAACTTGATTCTACTAAATCATTAAATGAACATCTGGTTAGTAAATTATACAATTAGTAGAAATAGAACTAGTACTGATTGAATTAGTAGAATTTAACAGTTTTTGTAGAAAATAGTTAAGTATTTTTAGAAATTCTAACTAGAATAGTTTAATGTTACTTTGGATTCAGAGAATGTTCGTACCAATTACTTTAGTCACAATTTTTGCTAAAAATTAGTAGTTTTCTGATAAGTATATAAGTACAGTTTGATAATATTAACCGAAAAAAATCTTTCTAAGATCGGCAAAAATTGTACCTATCACTGGTAAAAAGACTCTAACATCGAAAATAAATCTGATCATAGGGTTGTTGCTTCAATCTATAAGTATAAAAATAATGAATTTCATCGTGACTTAGTGGCTAAGAGTACTAGACCAGTTCTGAAGACCAGGGTTCATATCGCAGCAGAGGTTCAGAGAATTTTTTTAAGAGACTGAAAAATATATGAATAGTTTAATAGTATTTATACATACCAGTAGCACAAGCAAAATAATATCGGGAACTATCATTACTAATCCTTACTAAAGTAATTTTCTACTTCAGTAAAACTACAAAAATAAAAAAAATAAATAAATAAACTAACACAATTTAACCTATACTATATACAAAAAAGAAGACCTCTTTGTGTGGAGAGGTACCTGCTCATATCGAGAACCTTGACGGCATCCTGTGCTCAGGACGTTGATTAATCTCACGTTCGATCGAACGAGCCTACGCAAAATATAGAAGGGGCGTTAAGGTAGTAGGTGATTGGCAGGGGGTGGGAGAGAGAGGGAGAGAGAGAGAGAAGTGTGGAGCAGGGAGGGGGGGGTATGAAAAGAGAGAGGAACTCGTTCTAGAGAATGGAGGAGAGGCAGGTTCGCGAAACGAGTAGCCGTGAGTCCACGAATGTGGGGGAGGTTAGGAGCGATAAATGGCGGACGAGAATGGCGACTCGACATGACAAAGGATCGGCACATTCTTCCGGAATGATCGAGATCCTCTCCGTCATTCCGGCGCATCGTGAATGAGGCCGGATCTTCGGTGGTTGAGTCGCTGGTCGCCGGTTGCCGATTGGATCCCAGTCAATTGTTATCCTCAGCCAATGATATCCTCCAATGTAAAGAAGTTGTGTGTTATATGAATAGACACATTGTTTCATATAGAAATATAAATAAAAGTGACATGCAACTCTCTAAATCTCTCGAAATCATGTTTACTAATTATTAGCAGCATTTCACTTTTGTTCAAATTATTTTTACTTTTAACTTAAGTTTTAGCCGAATATGAGTAAAATCGTTACATGTATCAACTTTTATGAAGGTAGTTAATTTTTAATAAGTGTCCTGTAATAAAAAAATGTCTCATATGACACATTCCAACTAGAATATAGTTGATTATTGAGACATTTAAATAAAGTGGTTTAATATTGATTTTTAAGGTACGAAAAAAACTAAGTGTGGAAATACATTTGAAAAATGTAGAATTTATCGAGTAAGTAGATAGTTAAATAATTATAAATTAAACTTGGACTGCAGGAAATAAGAGTTTAATTTAACTTTTATATGATATCAATTCTTGCAATTTTAATTCAATTCATTAATTAAAAATTCAATTTCTAAAATTTGCGAATTTTACTTAAGTTCCTTATTTTCACTATACTGCGTATCAAAACAATTAAACTTTTTTAAAAATTAAAATTATAGTTACAGGCTTATAATAAATGTTTAGGTGTCCCCTACAGTTCTTATGTCCTCCGGAAGCAAAACAGTTTTTCATTAATTTTATGGCTTGAGAGTTTAATTTTCATATCTAGATTGATTATTGATTAAAACTTATTACATAACTTCAAGACGTACATATTTAATTACAATTAAGCGTCTTTATTTGTCAAAATTGTTAAATTTAGAAACTCGACAAAAATCGTACAACAATTCGGTAACATCCGCTAACATAGGTTTATTATCAGAAGCAGCATATTTTAGATACGGGAAAAAAAGTAATTTTCAACGAGCGAAGTTTTTTCAAAAACAGAAAAAGTTAGATACTTCCTGCATTTTTTATTTAAAAACAAGTTTAAATAAATTCAAACTAGGATTTTATTTTTATTATAATGTTTTCCAACATTAAAGTTATTTCTAAACTCATGATCTCAATAGACATGAAAATTTCATATTTTATTAAAATTAATGTTTACAATCAAATTATAATGTAAGAATGTGAATTTTATTACGGTAATTATTTCTGTAATTATTTATTTCATGCCAAAATCATAATGAAATCAAATATTGAACATTTTCTATTCACAACATTTTCAAAAACATTTTATATTTAAAAATCTTAAATTTGCTATGCTTTCTATTTAAAATTTAACACCCAAGTTATCAAATTTAAGCTATTTTTATTGCTTTTGCTTCTTCATAGAGGAAGTTTTTAAAATTTTTAATTTAGAAACCTTTCAATAAACAACTTTACAATATCAAATTGTATTTGTAAATTTCCTTATTTAAACCTTTGGATATGTTGAATATGTAAATTTATTCACATTCAATACTGCAATTTCAATTCGTGCACGATTAAATTTTCTTTAGAGTAGACCCTCATTATGAAAGGCGACATCTGGCGAAACTCTGCTTAAGTTCAAACATTGAAAGAACGATTAAAAATAGAGATTTTAGAATCAGGAAAAAATCTTCGAAATTCAAATAAAAGATTACAGATTTAAAAAAATAATGCATTCCCTTTTTTCAGCATTAAAATCCAGAGTACTTTAATAATATTTGAGGATAGAATAAAACACTAAAACAAGTAAGAAAAATTGAGCATGTATTATAATGGCCTAATCAAAGGATTAATCCATTTCAATCCTGAATTCAAAGGAGCTTATGCGGCAACATATTCGTATACAAGATTACGTGACGCATGTGTCATGTGGTTTGCGAGATATCGGCTTGACACGTGAGGACGATTCCACGTCTGACAGTCGTTATCGAATCTCCGTTCTTCCGGTACCGATACTACTTATGCTGGAAATTACGTCGTGATTTCAACACATCAACTTATTGACATCGCTTTCATGAAATTAAATATTGGCATGCAAAACAAGATGAGAAAATTGCTTTTTAAACCCATAATAACGAACGATCTTGGATGCTAATGGGCCCTCGTGGAGAGCTTTATTTAGTGGATGTGATTTTCGTAAATGTTTTGGATCTTACTATGGGGTTATCAGGCAGCTTATGTATTTTTTTATCTATTAAATTTGATGACTTTTGAAAGTTCTTCGCCTGGGGTCATTGCCAGAAAGATATTGATCAGCAACATGCGTTGGGGCGGTTTTGCGAAATGAACGCCTTGTTTAAATAAGCGACATGGGAATATGAGGAGATGCAATAATATTACAGCGTAAATAAAAATACTACTCGCTATTAGACACTATTACGCATCATTATGCGTGAAGTATACGGAGTAATACGTGAATGACTTACCCCCCCCCCCCATGGATATAATTTTTTAATTAAATTTGAATGAAAAAATTATAAGATGAAACAAAAAATCTCTGTAAATGCAAGAAGACTATTTGGGAATGAATCTCTTTGAATTCTGCGAAGAAGCTTGTTTAGAGAGGCGAGTGGTCTTGCGAGATACTGCTATCATTAAGCAATTTCCGGTTCCTGCCCAAGGAGTCTGCACTCGAAGATAATTCGTTATCAAAAACCGGGGACTTTCTGTCTTTTTCACTGACGTTGAAATAGAGATGGCGAAAGATTGTAGCAAGAAGAGAAGGATAATTAAAGAGGGAGATTAATCCAGATTCAACGTCACTGCGTGGGGGACGCTATCCGAATAAACCGGAAGAAGATTTTGATATCTAGAATCATCTTCAATTCTTCAAACACTATTGCAGTTTCTTCTGCATCAACCTCTTCAATTTTTATGCCTGAAAAATACATTGCTGTCAACTTCAAATAGAAAGATATTGGAACTGTGGGAGTCGTTAATATCATAAAAGAGGGAGAGAGTTCGCGACTTGCGGTGTAAAACAATATTGATTGGTTCTACAATGCGGGCAGATTACGGGGTGGTTGAACGGGGTGGGGAGAGTGGTCCGCGTTGCATTGTACTTACTGCGTCCGGTCAAACTTTTCATCGTCATCGGTTTCTCCCTTTCGATTTGACTTCCATCCACCTTCCATATTCTCTCGACTCTCTTTCCGTCTCTATTTTTCTCTTTCTCTTACATTCACTTCTACTTAGTCAGTTTTTCTCTCTCCTTCGTTTTTCTCCTCTTGTCATTATTATAGAACCCATCTCTCTTCGTATTTCCCGGGTTCTTTCCAATGGCTAGGCTTCAGCGTAAAAGCTACTTTGCAACGGCCCTCACGAACCAGATACGTAATGCATCTCTTACAACATCATGTCATGCAAGTACTAGCGAAGGACAAATGCAATTGACAGGTATGACGTATTGTTTTACGTTGTTACGATCCTTTATGTTTAAATGATTAGGGCTCATCCACAAACTACGTAAGAAGTTTTTTATTCAATTTCCTCCTACCACTCTAACATAACACCCACTTCTATTTTTCTGAAGAGCGGGAGTAAGCTGGATCTATGATAAAGTCAGCAAGGTAAAGGAGTCGTCTATTTTACCGATCTGTTTTCCGGAAATTTTGTTTCTCATACCATCTCTCGAAAAAGTGATTTGATGAATACTTTTCGAAACTCATCAAAAATTCGTTTCACTACTTTGTGCCACAGATCCTTGATGAAAGGAGCTAAGCGGCTAGAATGTAGATATGATGCCTGAAGGAGAGGCTATTAAAGGTGGGCAAGGAGCGTTGTTTCAAGAAGGGTTTGGAGAACGAAATCCAGAGCGAGTAACTCACTTTGAAAATGATTTAGACCTGACTTTTGAACCCGAGCTTTGTTTTATGTGCAGGAGAGCGTCCAAGTATCCTGTACCTACATGATGTTCGTTCTTGCTTGCGATTATGTACTACCCTCGTTGGAATTTGAAAAATTTTCAAGTACTTGCTAGACTTAGTTGGTTTTTCTGTTCTGTTGCATTTCCCAGTTGTTTCAACTTTGATTTCAAGCTACTTTCAGAGATAAACTGCAAATGTTTACTTATGAAGGCATTTTATAAAATCAATAGATGCGAGAGATAAAGTTATTCCATAAGGTTAAATTGTATACTATTTTTTAAACTCTATTTTGTAAACTAAATTTATGTCCTATATCAATTTATTATATACATTTACTTTTAAAAAGGAAGGGTTTTTAACCACTATTATTAAAAATTATTATTAAAAATCATTTTCATTTCAAAACCAGAAAATGTGTTCAGTATAGTTCTATAACAGTTGTAATATTTTGCAAGAGAGGAAGATTCAGTTGCATTTATTACATAAAATTGCCACAAATGAGTTATGTAATTTTTTCGAAATTTTAATGTAACATTTACAGATCATAGTGTCAAAGATTTTCTAGAATATTCTTTTAAATTGAGATATGTCACTGTGGTATAACGGTTATTCGTGGACGTTACGGAAAGCTCTTACAAATAAGATCTAATAAATTTTGAACCGAACTGATAATACTGATAACTGACATAATAATCCATATCTGATATAAACAACTCTTTTCTCAATTTGATATATAGCACTTTTACAGGACTATTCTTTCCCTTTTTGTGTTTGTTCGAACAACTAGCTGAAAAATAAACAGCATAGCTAAAATCATTTTTAAATGATTATCATGAAACATTATTTTTTGAACTAAAGCTGGAAAAGGAAAGTAAGGAGGATAAGAAACGAGTAAAAACTTGTTTAATTCATTAATAATATAAAAAATTATTATTTTAAACAGGACGTAGAAAATGGAAAGGGTGGTTGTAGAAAAATATGATAGCTGCATAATTTTTTTTAAATAACCGACAAAAAAGTATATTTCTAATTTGTATCCGATAAAGGCCTTGGATTCGGTTCTCAATTAATGGAAATTTTTTAATTTGTATAATTAATTCGATTTCATGTATAGGCTTGTTGGATGCATGTAAGGGCTCAGTGTTAAGACATTGCAATCGCTGCAGCGTCGCGAGTTTTTTTTTGTACATATTTCCGCCAATTTTTAATGAATGTATCTAAAAGATTTCCAGGAATCTTTTTACAATTATGTAGAACAACTTTCTCGCTAAAGTAATTTCAACTCTGAAGTTCACTCGATACTTTCTGTCGACGAATCTAGAAAAAACGTTATTACCAACCGGCAGTAATTTGTAATTAAATATTATTAATCAATAGATTATTTAAAACTTTTTTTATAGATTTATAAGCATCTGTAGATACTTTCTATGTGTACTAAACTTTAAATAGTTTCAATAATATTTGGCACAGTTATAACATTTTATGTTTTAATCACTTATTGCTATTCGGCATTTTTTCAGTTTTTAATTCTTATTACTAAACTAAATCAACGAAAACAATTTTAACACCAAAAAATTCCGTCTTGGTATTCTATATAAGTTTATATAATAAAAAAAACACTAAATGTTTTTTTAACGTCGGAGAAGTTATTTATTCCTGAAAATCAATTCAATCAAAAAGTTAAATCCGATCATCAATTTTATTGATTCGAAAAAGATAGAGCATTTTAATATTTCAAAATAAAAAGTAAAAAAATACTATTATTTATTTCACAAATTGAATTGTTTGTTCACCGATTGTTGTTCAATTTTGCTCATTAAAATAGTGACTTTCCCAACTCACTAGTTTTAGTAAAACCCAAAAATACTTGTCTTACGAAAATATTGCAAATTTTAGACTGGGATCGAAAGGCACCTATATCCCAAGGGTCTTTTTATATATTCGCAAAAACGCTTGTGGTCTCCTAATCTTAGTAAGAAGCTTACACAGGAATAAATTCCCTCCCACAAGGTAATTTAAATCTCGTGTCAGTAATAAAACCGTGAAGTAGCCTTATCTTGAGGCAATTTACATAAGTAAAAAGTCTCCTCCTCTTGAAGCTTTTACAACATAATCTCGGAATAAAAGCGACCTCTTTCCTCTATACCTCCTGAAAAGGTAAAAGCAGTTTAACACCTTGAACACATCTCCCGAGAGGAACGAACACGTGGAGTGAAAACCCGGATTTTTGAGAAGCGGAGCAAAGAAAGGGAGTGAGCCTTCCGGGACTGAAATGAGGTGGTGGGAGAGGGTGGGGTAATATGACAGAGGGCGAACGAAAAGAAAACGGTGGAGGCGAGGAACGTGGCGAAAAACCGAGAAAAAGTGCAAGGGAGCTTTCCCGGGGCTCTGCAAGTAAGTGGCTACAACGTGTATGCCAAGTAAGTCCACAGGTGTCCGCGGACAATGCGTGGTGCTTGGTGTGCACGCCTAACGATCCGCATTCGCCTGAGTGTCGTTCACGCACGCAAACGACTCGGCCTGAGTGTGTGGGTCCTTCGAAAGAGACTACCGAGGTAGTACTGAGAGAAGTCTCTTAATTTCCGTCCATCGAGACAAAGGGAGGAAAAACGAGCGCTTGAGGAAAGAACATAAGGGCCGTGTCTTTTCCCACCCGCTTTCCACCCCTTCAGGTGCAGCTTCTCTCTCTCTCTCTCTCTCTCTCTCTCTCTCTCTCTCTCTCTCTCGGGCAAATAGGAAGGAGAGAAACACGAGGGAGAAACAAGCCGCGACAACGACCAAGAGATGCAAGGGACCTCTGGTTGTCTAGGGTTGTGAACAAAGTGAAATGTCTTTCTATAGTTTTTACTCCAGAGAACTGTTTCAGAAATCCGAGCTTACAGAGCGAGCTTTTTTACTTTTTTGTTGGATCTCATATGATACGCTTCAACTCTCAAGCGAGAAATAAACGTTATAATTATAAAGTACGTATCTTTTCGTAGTCTGATTGCAGACGATTTACTCTTTTTAGTCTATAGCTGTTTTTTTATTTTCTTATACTGTCTTAATTTTTATTATATGAAGATTACCGACACTGACACTTAGAAAAATTGTAAATAGGGGATACTGGGATCAGCTGAATGCTAGTACTAACTGCATAATGCAAATTTCCTCTTAATAAGAATGATATCAGTATATTTCGATCGTTTTTTATAAAAAGTATTTTGATTGCGCTTATTAAAAAAATTAATAAAGAATAATAATATTATTCCCATTTCGAAAATTTATATGATTTAGTTAGTACTGATATTCAGTCGAGCCCATCAGGATCAGAATCCCCTAAATCCAAATAAATTGAGTGTTTCGGACAAAAGTAGGAGAAAAAGTCAATTTTTTTAATTGAATCAATTAGTATTTGAAGCCGATGAGTGTTATAGATTTCTAATTTAAAACTGGTTAATTTGGAATGCCTGAAATACTAAATATAAAAGTACAAAGTTCCTGGCTCAAATCCGATCTCAGGCAGATTTTTTCTTTTTCTCCCGGAAATTTATTTGACCAGTAATCGGCAATATCTAAAATCAGAAAGTAATTCTTAAATTACCCTGGTCGACAAAATAACATCAATTATTAAAATAAAAGTATAACGTTCTAATTTTTGCTATTTCAAGTAGTTGGCTTGCCAAAAATCAGATCTGGGAAAAAACTTTTATGTGGTTATAAGAATTGAATGTATATTATAGATCATGCTTTATCAACGAAAATACGCGATTTTTTGAAAAAAGATGTAAACTTATGAAAAATACTTATTTTTCTAATATTTTTCGTAATTGAATTTTTTTCTGTCGCTACTTGAAATTTTTTTTAAATTCGTTTAATTGCAAGAAATCATGGCTTATTCCTAATTTGAAAATAACTGAAAAAGCTCCACATATAGTTATTTATGTAAAAAATTTGTTTAAAAATCTTTTTAACGAGCTCAGTCATAGAAAAATTTACTTTCAAAGCTAGAAACAGTTAACTCCCAGAGATTGTTTTCTCCCGAAAAATAAAACATCATTTATTAAAATTAAACCATTTTAAAAAAACGGTACAAAATGGAGGTGAAAAAAATTTAATTTCAAGAAACCAGGTGAAGATAAATGGTCTTTTAACTTTTAACATCTTTTTATTAAAAATCATTTATTTTAATTTTAAATGACATCAGTAATAATACTTTGATTCCGAAATCAAATAAAATCTATTTTTTAATCAGATTTAATTTTTTGTAAGAAAAGTACTTTAAGAATTTGAATTATCTCGTCTGCTTTTGAAGGGTTCACATTAAAGTTTTTCATTTCATATACCTAAAATTATAGAAACATAAAGTAACAAAAAAAGTTCCATTTTGTTTTGAATTAAATTAATTCATAATTCTAACCGATCAGTATTATAGACTTCCAATATAAAATTGGGTAATTTTAAATTTCTTGAATCTTAAATTTAAACTTACAAGATTTTGAGAGCTTTAATTTTAAATAAATAGTTAGTTCAGATAATATGCTCTATTCTGTGTATGACTATATAAGTTCAAATTGTTGATACTTTTAAAAAATGTCCTATAAAAAAACAAATCATGTTGAGTTTTTAGTAGTTACAATTTTTGGTTGAGCTAATAATAATCTAAAACTCAAAAATAACAAGAATAATTTGTGTTCAAGTAAAAACTTTTTTACATGTGGCAAAAACAAGTTTTTTTGGATTGAAGAGACAAGCTATTATTTTGTTTCCATGAGAAACATTTTCTTCTGCTTAAATTTAAATGTTCACTAAGATTCAAGCTACAGAGTACAGTAAACAGATATTTAATTCTCCTTTGGAAACAATTGAGCTCAACCAATACGCCAAATGGCAAGTACGAATAGGTGCAATTTCCGTGTACGGAAATGAGTGATCGATCATGGTAGTCCCCATAAGGGCATTCAGGCCAGTAAAATTATATATTTCAGTATATTCCAATTCCATGAATATGCATCGTGTTTCTAATACTTTAACACCCTTCCCCCCACCTCAGCAGAGTTTTCTTTTTGAGGGTGGCTCGCGCCACTTTTGGGGTGTTTTGCCACTCTGAGCGAAACCAGGGGCGTCTGCCATCTGCTTTTTGCTACCTGTAGACGATTGTACACCTGGATTCGTTGCTTCTGCCAGAAATTCAAAGCATCTTTAACCAATTCAAAGGCCATCAATAGTAAATGGATCGTATTATAATGCAGTCCATTTACTATTGGAACGAAAAATAATTACTCTTTCCCCACCATTATAGATTACGATTTTTCTAATAGTTCTCTATATTATGAAAGCGCAGCTCAGATTAAGTAAGGGACCGTGCATAAATTGCAAGTAAGGCCTTTTTTAGTTTCGAACCACGTAGCCCCCTCCCCCATTTGCTAAATTATGTGTGTTTTAAAACCTCTTACGTAATTATTGCCGACTTCATTTCTTTCGTGAATTTATGAAATTTACTTCAGGTGACTTCGGGTAGTTAGATACGCAGTTTACTATTAATTTTTAAACTTAAAAATACCAAATTTCATCCATAAACCCCAAAATATGAATTTTCGACAAGAAATGTGATTTTTAACAAAAAAGTTTAATCCTTAACTTTATCAGATTCATTTACAAATAAAAAGTATCATTTTTAGCAAAAAATGATTGTTTAAAATGACAGAAAAACGTAATTAAACATTTTTTTTAATAAGAAAAACTTTGTTTCAAAGCCAAAATTTGTAAAGAAAACGACACTTTCTGGCCGTTTAATTCAAGCAAATCAAACTGCGATCTATATTTTTAATAATCTTGTTTGCATATATAAAAAATATTAACATAGTACATCAATTTTGAACCAAATATTTGATTTTTGAACTAAAAAAGAAAATTTTTCTGCCAAAATGGAATAGTTAAATTTGGAATTCAAAAAAATAATTTTTAACCGAAGAGGTAAGTTTTCATCGAAAAATCTATTAGTTGATTTTTAAAACCAAAAACTTTAAAGTTTTTAATTTAGAACAGTTTAATTCCATAAAAAACAAATTATTATTAAAAAACTTGAACTAATTTTATAGAAAAAAGGCGAATGTTTAACAAAGTTCAAAATTTTCTTACTAAATGGTTAAATTTTCAATTGAAAATAATTATTTTTAACGAAAAAGATGAGTTTAAAAAAATGTAATAGCAGTTGATGCTTTAAACAAAACGAAAAAATGTTCACTTAGAACAGTTGAACTCAATAAAAAAGACGAATTATCGACAAACTAGTACAATTTTCAATTAAAAAAGATAAATGTTCTACCAAAAAGAAAATAATTAAATTTTCAATTAATACTGCTTCCCCCTTGTAAGACACCATAAAAAATGGATGACCTCCCCCCACCCCCGCCCAAAAGACTTGACGTAAATTATGCAAGGTCCCTAAAAAGTACTAAAATATCGAATTTAATTCGAACGAATGAAAATGTTGAGAGCACATTGAATACAATCCACGAAGCACGAACGATTTGTATTTAAAAAATATCAGTCCCCCCTCCTTTGACCGCGAATGTAAACCAATCGGCTCCCGACGTTCGTATCCTACGTTAATTATTTTTATTCACGGCTCTGTGCAGAGGAATGCTCTCGGTTCATACTTTTGCACACGCTCGGACACGCATGCTTTGCATACGCATAGCTATGTATAGTTACATATACTAAAATAAATACATGTATAAATGGTATACGTGCGTATTTTCTCCAACTAGCCGAACCGTGTGGGTTCGTCAAATTTGCACTTTTATTCGTTTACGGGACACAATCGCACCCAACCATTCTCTCTCTAACCGTATATTTCTGCTTACATTCGTCAGTACAATTGCGTACGTCCTAGAAAATTAATCCCTTATTCGTGACCTCTGATAAAAAGCGTCGAACTTCGTCAGAAAAAAGAATATGCATAAAAGAAGAAAAATTGTCTGATTCTAAATTCCCATTTTATAAAACGAAATATTTTGCCAGTTTGTTTTTTATTTATTCCGTTTATTCTATTTATTCCACTTATTCTATTTATGAAAGATTTCGAGAGAGAAGACAGGGGTTGCAATAAAAGGAATTCAGGGAGAAGAAGCTCTTGGTTTAGGATAGAGACAAGAATGAGAGTGTCGATTAAGGATTCGATTGCAAGCCAGATCGCCTGGGTAGTTTAATTGTTTTCGAAATAGTTGGCCTCGCGGAAGACCTGGATTGGAAAATTAGCCCCCAAGTAGCCTAACCATGCACCAGCTGTGGTCAGAGGAGATCGAGCAAGAAATAAATTACCAGACCGGCGGATACAGCTCAAGAATGTCCACCCTTCTTGCTAAGCCACCCTTCGAGACCACTCAGAAACTATTTCGAAGTAACCCGACCGAGTCTCGATAGAAATGTATCGGTACGTGCCTTCATTTCCGTATTCCTTGATTGGCAACTTCTAAACTATTGCAAAACTACTCTGAAAAAATATTTTAAATTATCCCAAGTAGAAACAGGACCATTGGAATTTGATTATAATTCCCAGTAAAGGTGCTATTTAATTACAGAGTTTAAGACAAATTAGTACTCAAATACTAACTTTTCCTAAAACTCTGTATGGCAGAAAAAAGTACTGTCGAAAATGAAAATTCAATTTCAGCAGTGCTTTAATTGAGTAGAGGTCCTATAAGTGCTTGTACATTTTTAAAAAAAATTAAATTTTTTTGGTATTTTTGTTCCTATTTAGAAATATAAACCATCTTGAGGGCACTTTAGCACTGATTTTTTTTATACTTAATGCTTCAGTATGACTTCATTCGGAATTCAAATCGGATCCCAATAGAACTTTTGTTTACTCGGGCGTACATTGTTTATTTCTTTTCTCTATCTCCCCTGTTGGATCAAGATACGATGGCTCTAAATCCGGAAAATACACCCCCTACATATTTCTCTCGTTATATCAAATTCTCGATAGCAATACAAGATTGGCCCAAAGAGATGGGATGAGTGTATTTACTATGTTTTTTATTCTTCTGGTTCGTGTACCAGAATCAAGTCTATTATCTCTCGAGTATTGTCTCGGGTGTCCCAATTTCGACATCTGCTTGAAAACAGATAGAAAGGGCAGCTGGTGAAGGAAAAGAAGCATCGATGATCTCGAGTTACTCCCACGCGACCTGCCCCATCGGGAATGAAACGTCTGTTGGTCGATTATCCAGAAAGATTGTAAAGATCATCGGCTTAAAATTGGCTAGATCGCATTCGTTGCTCTTTTATGATGTCGCGAAACCATGATGTTTTGGGTAAACAGCAAACCGCGCTCCTTTCTGTCATTGTAGTCTTCTTTTTGTCAAGAGGCACTCGAGCGCATCCACGGGTCTCTATTACGTTCTGCATATTTTGAATGTTGAGTAAGATGGCCCTTTTGTCGGGCCATTGGCGAAACCTGACAATCTGATTCTATGGCCTGAGGATCCTTCTCCAGATCTGCCAGCATCACCGGAAGGATGCTTCCGGATCCTTTCAGAATGTTGACGAACAAGAGCGGACGCCGTCGGTTAAATATTTATTCCGCAGGGGCGGCCCCCACGACAATAGCCCATCATCAGAAAAACCCGTGTCAACTTGGCAAAGCCCTCTTACGATAAAAAGTCACGCGCTCGAAATTGGGCTTTTCAGGACAGAACGAAGGAAAAAGGCACACGCACTCTTAATTCGTCGAAATGAGCCTCGAGATTCGTTTTATGCGATTATAAAACCGGAAATGCTCTCATAATGTGCTAAAGTGAATGAGAAGAGGCGGTTTTTCTCTTCACCTGGAATATCAGAAGCAGCTGTAAACGATCTGGATGAAACGATATAAGAGTCGTATTCACCTATTTAAATTATTGTCAGACATTTAAGTACAACTTAAGACCTAATAAAGTCAGTTAGGTCATTACAGATCAGGAGAGGAAATGTATGCCATCTCTTATTCCTTTGGGTACATTTTTATATTCGACGTAATAAAATATATTATCCTTATTCCGAAGTTTCATTCAACACTTTAAAATATTGACTCTTAAGATTATAACATATAAAAAAACGTGATGTGGCAATGATGGGATTAAAAGTAAGAGTTGAAAAGAGTGCAAAAATGAAGCATGAATCTACTCTTTATTTTACTTGTTTTTCCTTAATGAGTCACAAAGGGCGTGAAGCCATAAAGTACAGCGATCGAAGAGTACCTTACATGATTACATCGTTAAGCGGTTCCAGGCAAGGCTGGTATTTCCATTAAGGGACATAGCCTTACCTGCATGTAGGCCTCATTGTCGCACAAGTCAATATTCCTCGAAGCACCAGGTACAATATTCAAAGTGGTGTGTCACCACTTTAACGATCCTCCGTGCATACAAAGTACATAACAAAGAGTGGAGTAAAAAGAAGGGGAAAATAAGAGAGTGGAGAAGATATTAAAAAGTGGGAGAAGATAAGAGAGGAGAATGAGAACCTTGCGATGATAGGGTACTTCCGTTTAATTTCCTCGTAGCGTCAGTTTTCCTGGAGAATTTCTCACCCTCTTTTTGAACGCCCTCTGTGAAAACAAAGGTGTCACTTCTTCAAAGAACCCTTTCCATTTAGAGAGCAGTCGAAGAGACATGTTCGCGTCTTCGCTGGTTTGGGCAATCTTGAAGCCCTACAGTACTTTCATCCTCTCGAAGAATTGGCAAAGAAAGCCCCACACCACCATCCCCTAAGAAAGCACTTGAGATCGCATAGACTCTTCTTTCTCCTTTCTCTTGAGGGTGGCTTCAACAGGTCACAAGAAGCCAGAAGTGGAAACTTTACCCTCAAGTTCTGATCTTTACTCCCCCACCCACCATGCTGCTCATCCCTTATCTGTTTACGCACCAACTAGCCGCAGGCTTTTCCCGACCCCTGCAAGATTTCCCCCAAGATTTTCCAGACCGTCTGCCACGGAAAAGGAAAGACCTGTTGATGCTAAGATGTTGCTAGGGATGGGAAAATGTTTCCTTAAGAAGTTTTCCTTTTAGATTTCGCCCTCATGAAGAATAAGCTACTTGTTGCTCTTAAAATTGACTTCGGGCCAGGAATTCGTAGAAAGTGGATATATATTTTATTGTTTAGAGTGGGACGGAAGTTCTTATTAGTATTATCGTTATTGTGACTGTAATCACATTTTTGGTCGTTTCGAAAGCAGAAGTTAAAGTGTACAGGTATCCCATTTTTGTAAAGAAGAAGTTGTAAGTCCAAACTAGAGTTGAAACTTCTATATTTTAGCAAGTCAAATGTGAATTAGGAGACTAATAGGTCAATTATTTTGTTTTGCTTCAAGTAAAATATTATATTCTTGCACAAATTCACAGCAAATTATCAAATCTCAACATTTGTATGATATGACTTTGCATATACTCATAGTTGAAAATCATGTGAATCAATTTAAATTTATAAGAAATATTTTTCCAGCTTTACTCGTCTTTATGTTCAAAATTGTCCAGATTTAAAAAAGCAAAGATACTTTTAAAAGTATCAAATCTAGAAGCATAATATTAAAATGAGAATTTGAAATCATACAACTGATGTAGATCCAAGTTCAAACGATTCCAGTTCGGTCCAAGTTCCTATAGAAATTATTTCTAACTGTTTTCAATTCAGATGGCAATTAAATAATCACAACCAATTTCCGAAATCAATGTTCTAGCCGATTCACGAAACACGTTTTCAATTTATACGGTGGTTTGCTGAGTCAAGGTCGTAAAATACGAGCGGTTTGAATCACGCTCGTAAAACGATGATGTTCCTAGAGACGATTGAACCATGTTTGCATCGAAAGGAGCTTCTGCCAACTTAAGTCTCGCACTTCCTGAATCGAGCAACTTCCTTCGCTACTTCCGTCTTGAGATTCTCAGAAGCAACAGCTTGGAAAACACTTGTTGAACGTTCCCTTAAGATTCTCTGAGCTAAGATGCCACTTGTTGCTTCATTCTTGCGAAGAGACCTTCAAGAATATCTTGTTCATTTCTCACAAATATTCTTCATATGATTCTATAGACTATATCTATGCTATAAGAATCTTCACTTTCACTTTAATATGTAAATACATGTTTAATTTAAAAAAATGCAACTTGTTATTAAAAGTTTAACTTTTACAATGTTATTCCCCTTGAGGTCCCTAAAAAAGAAGGGAAATTAAGAAAAGATCGATAAACTCTTTCAGCATGTTTTATTACACTGTGACCCAAAGGCGCGATTATATCAAAGGGGCGTCTGGCTAAGTCTAGGGCCACGTGTTCGTTATAGAATAAAAACTCCTGATCAAACGCCCACGACCGATATGGGGCGAACCGAAGTAATTATTAATCAATAGTGTGTCATCTTCTACGATCTATTACTCACTATTAAATCAGAGCGCGATAAGATAGAATGAAAGACAAGCATTAACAATGAATAATTTATGTTAATTAAAGGATGAAAGCTAGAATTCATAATTAGTTTAAGAGAGTTCTAAGAATACTTCAGCCCTTCAATTCTAATTAAGACATATGTGACATTGTAACCACAATATTGTATGCCCCCTGCAATAAAACGCGAATCTAAAGACTTTTCTTTTTCATTCAAGCGGCTGATTCTGATCCTCAATATCTAAAGACGAGCACAAAAGGAAAAGCCTTAGGATCAGTAAACAGCGGCGCGATCTCATCTCCAAGCGGATTAATGAATTTCCAGTGAGTTAGCAGGATGAATAGAGAATCTTATAAAAAAATGTATAACGTCTATGTGTTTTATGTATATGTATATTGAGAAAATAGGTAAGTGCGCAGTAAATGCACCCTCACCCCGGGAATCGTTCAATGATTAGATTCTGGCACGTGGCTATTGTGTTCCACTGGCGACACGTTACGTCCCTTACGCGTGTTCGTGATCGTTAATCGTCTGTGGACACTAAGACGAGCGGTCGAAACTCAACCTTCCCTTCTTGCGATCGAATCGGGTTTCAAATCAATCCTTGAACGAATCTTTCATCCTGATAAAATGAAGTGCCCTAAATCGAAGCTAATTGACGCAAAACTAACTCCCCATGCCATGCCTCCCCACTGGCATAGTCAAGTTTATTTTCCTTGGGTGAGGGTAGGAAAATCGAAGGGTTGCAGTATAGAACTAGATTATCAACATATTGACGACAGTGGATTTTTTGCAAACAAAACTCTTAAAAAATCAAATACACTACCGATCAAAATTGTGCGTCCACTTACGCAAATTTGATGGAGACTCTGAAACTCAATATCTCAGGAGAAACTTTTTATATTTAATTTAAATTAAAAATACACATTTTTCCGGATTTGCAGCCACAAGTCTGTTCGATCTATAAGTATTGATTTCGATTTTAGAGATTTATTCTTCGCTAACCTGAAATAATCTCATTTTTTGGTTATCTAGTTCTGTACTGCAACCCTTTAATAGGAGTCAAGCGGAAAATTAGAAAGACTGACTCCGGAATTCATTTTTTGTGTATCAAATATGGAATTTTAGGTATTTGATCAATTAAAAATTTTATTTTTTAGCGTTAATTTGCACTAAGGATAATTAATAATCTGAGGAACAAAACGATTTCCTAGATATCTACAAACAATAAAATATTCTTTTCGTCGCGAAAAGAATTTGGTTATTTCAATCAAAAATTTTTATTTCAGCTAAATTTTAGTTGATTAATCTGATTAAAAATAACCAAAATATTTCGTTAACGTGGTAATTAAATGTTTGATTGTCCCAAACTAAAATTTTCTTTCATTGTAGCATGAAGAAAACAATGTTTTGATGGAATTATGGCACATTTTTTATTAGCTCTATTAAACGCAGGGCTGAAAAGGTCAAAATGTATGAATCAGAATGAGGGTCAATCTAGCTTAATTGAAAAAATTGATGTCATTTTATATAGGAGCTGATATTAAATGAGAACAGAGTTACAAGTCTTTTAAATCCGGATTTGCATTAGCTATCTGCTTAAGTAAAAAATAATAACTAAATTAGATAATTAGAGCTATAAAATATTTTTTGATTTTAGTGACTTTGAGTTTTATCTCACAAAAGGAGTTAGCAAATATGAGTAAAATTGTATATTTTTCCACTTAAAGTATTTAAGTTCTATAACTATATATATATATATATATTGAAATAAATGTGAGGTAATAATACATAATCTTGATCATTAGTCCAATTATTATTAATTCATCAATTTTAAAATTGTCGTACACAATATTCAATAAACATGTGGTCCTTCAAATATAATACCTTCATTCGTTAAATAGCTCGGATTATATTATTTTTCTCAATTTTGGTGATATTATTTGTTCAAATGAAATCGAAATATGTGATACCCCATGACACATAATTTAAGCACGATAATAAATAATACATATTTAGTAGATTGCAATGATAAAAAAGGTCAAAAAGAACATTTTTAAAATAATGATCAAACCCGAGTAGAAATTTGCCCGGTTGGTGCTACTACAACAAAGTTTCTGGTCGGATTTCAGCCGGGCTACCCCCAGAGTTTCATGAACAGGAACCATTCGGGAGCTGGCCGGGATACATTTTTCTTGAATCGGATCCAGTCGGTCACTGGCTGGGCCAACAATGGTTAGATCGTATGGCCGGGAGCCGATAATTTTTGTAGAAATTACACGTTTTTAAAGATCTGTGACATTATTAAAGACCTTATTATGGATGCTAGATGAATGACTTTTTGAAAATTATAATTAAACGATTTATTAGATCAGTGAAACAGAAATAAGCTTTTTTAAATTCTTTAAAAAATATAACAGTTTGATGAATGTTTTAGCTTATTAAATAAAACTGCTATTGATTCTGCTGTGTGCAACAGCAGATATGTTTCAATTTTTATAATTTTCTCTATTTTCAGACAATTTTTGGTTTTCATATTTTCAAATTTACCGCCATGTATAGCGCCTTCTGCGCCTGGCGTAATTAGTTTGAAAATCCCACTTATTGCGCGGATAATTATTATTACTAGTTAAACTACTGTTTTGTATTCTTTTTTTCCTTTCTTTCTTCCTAACTACGTGGTTTCCGAAACGGAAAAAGTGCTAGGACATCATTAATTGAAATTCTACTTTAATTTCCTCGCAATAATTGGTTAAATCTATTTGACTTTGAAAGTTCTTCGTATGTTTTAAGATGACCGGTATTAAAGCTAGGATCCGACCAGTTTACCGTGACGTTTTTAGTCGGATCCCTGATTAGATTCCTATACGGGAAGCTCAAGTCCAATTTGACTTCTTGATAGAGCCAAGGATTGAATGATGAACCAAGAACCAATTTGCGAACAAACTTACGCCATTGACCATCCCCCGATATATCTTTGCCCTCAACTTGAGAAATGAGATTTATAAAGAGAGGTCTGAGGATTCAATCATCCAGTGAACATTTTCATGAAAGTACCGCGAGATTTAATTTCCAACCCCATCGTTCCTGCAAAATGGTGCATGGTGGTCCACTATAGGGAGGAAACGATCGACTTAGGTTTGCTTTTATTGGGTTACGCAACGCTGCGAAAGCAGTCTAGTTCTTTGTCTACGACGCCATCTGTCACCCTCGACAAGATCTGTGCGTCGCGGGGGTGTAAGTATCACACATACAAACACTTTGCTTTCCGTTAGAAGCAAAATACACACTTTGTTCTAAACGCACGAGAGAAACAGAGCCAGAAGAGCAGGAAGAGGAGAGAAATCAACAGTGTAGAAAGGGAGAGGTGTATCGTGTGAGTACCAGACGTATGCCAATATATGAGATACGATCGAGATAAAAGAGAGATAGAGCGACAAGTATGCATAAGCGGTAAAGCGGGCCTCTGTGATGTATTGAGTATTGATTTTCTTTCGTGGGAGTCACCGGAGCTGGTAACGTTTCCTCGGAAAGTTTATTAATCCTGAAAGACGGTGCAGTGTAAAAGATACGCTAGATTATTGCCGCTGAATCTTCAGTACCGACAGACAATCAAAAATTGACAATAAAAATAGTTTGTTTTAGAACAATCTTGAACTATGCATCTTTTTTTGGAAAGTAAAATTTTACTCTGGTTCCTCTTTAAAATCAGCATAAATACGTATATACCGAGTATAAAAATTTATGGGTCGTAAAAGTGCACAGGTGCTGGAACCATTGCCGTTTTACTGTAGATATTACGCAGATTATGGACGCAATTTTCCGAACTGGCTCGTTCAAAGCACCATGAAATTATCGGTTTTGTCGTCTGAATTTTAAGCGAGAATTGGGAACACCTTTGCAAATTTGGGAAATTGTATTAATGGGACGTAATATTAAGCTAATTTTTTAATTAGGGATGAGCATTTAGTGCTTCATCTAAAACATCATCAAACTAGTTTTATAACAATAAAGCATATGTTTATAAAAGCGGAAGTTCTGAGAGAGAGGGAGGGAGAGAGAGAGGAAGGTGAAGAGAGGCTAATACATCACAAACTTAGGAACAAAGAGAAGGATGTCGTAGTCGCTCCGGTAAATCCGCCGGCGGCCCCACAGGGAAACTTTACCTATTTGTTAAGTCTTGCCGGGCGAAATTGTCTGAGATACTAGCATCGAACTAGGTTCCTCCCCCACAAACATGTCCCTGTATTACTGAATCTAAGGTCCACCCCTTAATTCCAACATTCACTAACATTGAACTCACTTCAGCCATAAAGGCGAAACTCGATGACGCGCTGAAGAGCCTAAAAGTCGCTTACAAAGTTCAACTAAAGGGCGTGGATGTCGATCATGAGGCGTGAATGTTACTTAATATGCAAGAACTCTGCACAAAGTGGGACACGTCTTTTCTCAAGGGAAAAATTTCATCTTTAGAAATATTCACAATTGCGTTTTTATAGAGCTTTAAGAAAAAGCGCATGGGTGATAATTGGAGTATGCACTACCAAAGATAATTCCACTATTTTTGGATGGGAATCAATATCGCGCAATTCATTTACGGAAACGGAAATCTCTGTAACATTTCAAGTTACAGAACATATTCAGTTCTTGTATTAGCAGTTTGAAATTAAATTATTCAGGGTGCTGGCAACTGCATTTTCCGAGACTTGAGGATTAAAGCCAGCGGGGAATTGAATTTATTAATCAAAGCTTCGAAATTGAGAAAAGGATGTTCTTTATAAAGAAGTCGTGAGAATGGATATCAAATCTGCAAATGCTACACAGTGAAATCACGTACTGTCTAATAGCATGCTAAGTGTATTTTTTAGGTATCATCCACTAATTTCCTATCATATTTTGCAAAGTGAATTGTATTTTTTCAGATTTACAAATTTTATGGGATTTTTTTCATTATAGAGCAATCATGTATCCTGAATCAAAGCCAAATCCCATTTGGACGTGAAAATTACCGTGATCAAATCACGTGGACTGTACCGTGCTTTTTTCAATTTTTAAAGGTGAATTTTAATAAACACGGGTTCTAATAAATCCTTCAATTGTAAACCACTTTAAAGCACTTAATAATAAACATGTGAAATTATTTGCATCCCTTTTACAGGATCGTACAATTCCCCAGGACTATTGCTAAATATTTTTCCAACTAGATGCATCCTAGTCTCTAATAAATATAAATTTTCGAAATTAAATTTCAATCTGATTTCGTGATGGAACTGATTTACAGTGTTCAAATTGAATGTCGAGATTTAAGAAGTCTGGGATTCTGTTCTGAATCAGAGAAAGTTGGAAAACCGTGCGCGTGCCATAGGCTGTCTTGGTTTGGCTGTGTTGGTTTGGCATGGGTGAAAAAGAAGTGGGGTGGTGTTGAGTGGGTGGATTCATTGTGACGATAATATCGCCTTAGGCGGCATTGGCGAAGCAGGAATGCAAATTTCGTGCACGTCGCCCCAACCACGAAACGACGAACCACCGGTGTCTCTGGTGGATACTCTTGGGAGTCGAAAGCGCGTTTTTATGCTTCCGCAACAACCCCCACTGGCAGGGAGTCTTTTACCGAAAGCGCCAAGTGCGACAATGAAAAAGCCACGTGTTACACGCGAATGTACTTGACGAAAAACAAACGGAACTCGCGCCAAAAGGGGATTGTTCAAATTTTGATAAAGTACCATCCTTAATGCTCAAATGTTTCGTTCATGTAGCTCTTATGAGCACATTAGGGGTAACACCTTTTTAACCTTTTTAATTTCTGTTTCAGCATCCAGCACCTTTCAAAATTACCACGACCACGATCATCGTGAGTAAACATTATTTGACTATTTTGTTATCACTGGTAGATGATTGTACAACTCGTGGATGCTAAGTGGTGAAGAAATTCAAAGGAAATCATATAGTATAATTTTATTTTCAATTTTCACTCGGAGGACAGTTTTTCTTCATTATTGTTGTTGGTTAAAAATGATTGACTAATGGATTATGGAATTATTCCCTGCGATCATTTATTTGTCTCTCTAACATTTTCGATGTCGTGTATAAAAATGCTCTAATTTATGGGCATCCAGGAATTGTTCAATTTAATCGACGGAGATGTTATGAAAGAACTTTAACAATAATTATTATGTTCATTTATTAAAAATGCTATATATTTTTTCACTGAAAGCTCGAAATGACAAGGGTTTTTTAAATGCTACAATTTAGAATGAGTCAAAATTTGTCCAAATTTGTTATTAAACTTTTTAAAACAAAATTTTTTTTTTAGGACTTTTTAAAAACTTTTCAAGTTGAATTTGTACCTGTACTTGTATACGAATGCGCTTTTCAGTATTTTAAATAATTTAAAAATTAAAATTATTCAGTTCTTAAGGTTCCAAATTTAAAATCGCTGAATTATTGTTTGTTTCGGCTTCTGACAAATTTGAATTTGTTTACTTCATTTATCTCAAAGGGTATCCCAAATGGTTTTCACATTAAAATTCTTATTCATTCATATTGATTACATTTATTTAGAAACTAATTTTTTAGTTAGTAATTAATTATTTAACAAAATATAAAGACTAAATAATAAAAATTATATAATAAAATTCTTATTTGTTTAAGAGCAGCTGTTCACATTATTTTGAAAATTCCTAATTTTTAATCACTCATAAGTTGTACGCTAACAAAATTATAATATTTATTCGAGAAATATTGATTAAATTTATTTAGTAACTAATTGTTCAGTTAATTAAAAATTATATGGTTAACCACTAAGTAGAATTGTTAAGAACCTTTTAAGAAATAGATAGAGTTTTTGTAAATTCCAATCGAATGGGAATTAAAATTTTTTCCTGAAGCGGAAGAAAAAGTACTTAAATTATTTTCTGTTTCTCTAAATCTACTTTCTTTGTCTAAAATTTCTATTGTTAACAAGAACATTTAGGGTTTCGAAAACGGTGAACAATTTTGGAACACTTTTGGATTAAGTTAACATTGTTCATGTCAAATCGACTATTTTAAACAAAAATCATTTTAGTTCAAATATTTCAACGGTTGTATTGTCTATACAAAAATATTATATATTACTTCTTCAGAGATATCAATTTTCATCAATTAATGTAAAAGTTTTCTTGCTTTACTTTTCTATTGTTTTCGATAATAAAGACTATGAAGTACAAAATTATCGTCTTGTTATTAACATTATATTTTAATAAGAAAAATGAATGGACAAAAAATGAATAAAACATGGTTGTTTTCCATTTAAATTAAAAATAGTAAAAAAAAAGTGAAAAAAATATTCTATTGACGTATATAAAATAAAAATTGTACGCACGACCGGCAATCTGTAGAGTGTAGACCTTGGTTAGTACCACAGGGGGGCTAGAGAGGATTTGTTCTCAGCTAAAGATTATAACCATTCAGGTTCAGAGTTTGTACACTGGAACCTGGAATTAAGAACGATATCGGGCATCGCTTGCAGTGGCCTTGATCCTGCTGACAGCTGGTGCAACTAACGCGCTGTGACGCGCTGTCACGCTAGACTGAACTCTCTTTGCGTCCTGCGCTGCCCGCATCACTAAAATGCCGATGACTGAAATTCTAGGAATATAATAAATTATGGTTCTTACTTCCAGGTTCTAGTTTAGATCAAAAAACCTAATTCTATCGACAAAAAACTATAAGATACATTAATTGGAAAAGTAATATCTGACTTTGGAATCAACCCTTTTTAAAGATCATATTCGAGACGATTTTTAAAAACTCTGCATTTCTCAAATAGGGAGGACAACTGGAATTTGAATAAAATAGACCAAGTTTAAAGTAATCTTCGAAAGCTACGCCAATGGATGCATATGCGCGTGGATTGACAATGCAAGAGTGAAGGGATGAGGGTGGTGGTGGTTGGAACTGTACTGACGTGGGTTGATGGTTGAACGGAGGTGGAGACGCTCTAAGGTACATAATCATGCTTGCTGATTCCTTCCCTAATAAAAGTCTCACTGTCACCGGTCCCCTCCGATCCGCTTTCTACTGTTCGCCGTCCACGATCCGCGTCTATCGTCAACGGTGTATGTACTTGCAACCGAGACAAAAGTGCATGCCTGCAGCGAACACGATGCACCCTTACTCGTATATTTGCGCCCTGCACCGCACCCTGGCAAAGGACGGAGAGGGGTAAGACAAAGAGGGCCCGAGAATTACGAGGGATACGGGTCAGAAATGCTTCGCGATGCACCATCTGGAGTTGCAGTTTTTTTTCATTTCCCGATGATGCACTCGAAGAACTCCCAACCGTGAATGCAATCGCCTACAGTCAGAAGCGGTTCCGACTTTGAGGAATCGATTATCGCTGGCGGAAGAAAGGGGTCTTTTAGAAATATCAATGTCAAGCTTTCAAACAACTTTAAGCCTGCAGATTCCATACTCTGCGAGTTTAATTCTTTTCCAAAATAAAATTGGAGTCGCGGTGCAGTCTTTGTCACGGATGTTTTTAATCTGAAAAATGTACAAAAAACCTTAAAAGTATTGGAAAACGTGAAAAGAGTTCAAGCTCGTTTTATATTATTCTATTTACTTGAAAAGAATAATTACATTATTAGTGCAAAATTAAAAAAATACATAATTTCAACGAAACGGTTTATAAGCTCCTCTATATGAAACAACCGCATTTTCAATTTCGTGCAAATATTTTGGAATGAAAATAAAAAGTTCACCAATACATTATGATGAATTTGAAGCTTTGCATCACATTCCGTACTACATCTGAAAGCGTGCAATTTCTTTTGAAATTTAGCACAATAATGATTCCGGTTAATAATGCTGATTAGGATTCAATTTGATTCTTAAATTGTGAAGTCACCTTTTTTCCTCCAGTCGTAATAAAATCGATAAATTTGTTTTGAATGAATCTCGTGAGAAGTTCTCGCACCAATTCCCCCTTTATTGAAAGACATCATCAGGTACTCCATTAATAAGAGTTTCGATACCAAGGTGGTTGCAAGGTAGTGAAAAAGTAGCTACCCATTCAAAGTGCACCCTCGATGTTATTGAAGGGACTGTAAAGAATAAGGACAGAGAAAGGTAGAGAGGCTGTCTCGGTTTCTTGGTGGCAGGGTCGATCTTTAAAGGGCCCACCGCCTGAGGGTCCTTGGCCGAAACAGGTCTCAAGGTGCGTGTTTCTAAGCTGATTTAAAGGCCCTGTTCAGCTATGCCTATATGGGAAAAGTAAACTGCCAGATGGCTGGACCTACCCCACGGCCAAACGCCCACACGTGCCCAGACGTCGCGGAACTATGGCTCAGAAGGAGAAAATGGATTTTCCGTATTCCTTCCGAGGTTCCGAGCTAACTAGAAATTTTTTCACCCCAAAGTGTGATAATAACGCATCTCTATGCTGGCCGGCGTCTAAAGAACCATTCGACATATGTTATATGTTTTCAAGTCATTGTAACACAACCTTTCTCTCTCCTTCGCTTCCCATTAGCAAAGATGATACCGGTGGCTTGGGAGCCTACCCCCATTTATTATCGTTAATCTCCCGTTAGAGACGAGAGTCTCGAGATCAGCTCCGGATATCGAAAAGATCCTCCTCCCGCAATATGCCACGCTCCGAATTGAAGAGCCATAAAAAATTATACAGTTCTTTTCAGCATTGATCTACCGTTACTTTCGATGAGCGACCCTTCAATTTTTTTCTTCTTCGATACACATTTGTTGCACGCCTTAATTCTGGAGACGGGGGGGAGCAACAAAAAGGTAGACACGTGCGTTTTTAATTGGAAATTACTTTTTAGGAACAAAACTATCGGCCTTCTGCTAATTGTATTCTTAGACTTTACTTCTTATATAATGACATAATTTCGTCTTTTGAGCCGCATTTCTAACTTGAATTAGAGCCTTTCGATTTTTTTTTTTAAAAAGTCAACTCTTCGGATTGGAAATTGCGATAGTTTTAAGGTCTTGAAATAGAAATTTTGTATTTGAATTGGAGATTGTTTAATTTTCAGAACTGATTTATTTACATTTTTCAATATTAGTTTTAAACACTTACATGCTCATACATTACACGTACATGCTTATATTTTTCGTTTTTTTCCTTGTTTGGAATTATACGATTTTGAAACCGGTAATTGTTATTTGAAAATTATCAATTTTTAATCTTTTAGTTGAGATTTCAAATTTTTAAATTAAATGTTTAAAGTTGAATAATTTTTAATCAGATAAATTTTCAAAATTAATCATTCTAAACTGAAAAACCTTTCAAATATACGAGTATTAACAATAGGATAAAAAGAAAGTGCTTTAACAACTCCAAATTACAAGAATTTTGATTTTAAAACATTGAAAATTGTAAAAATTTGAGACGTTCAAAGAGAGATATTAAAAATATAATTGAACCATTGAAAAATCAAATCCTCTAAAATTCAATAAATCATAATTTAAATTATTCCTATTTATAAAATTTTGAATTAGATAATGTCACCTGTGAACTTTTTAAAATTAAAGATTTCACATCGAATTACATTTTTCAATATTCATTTTCAGCACGTTAGAATCCCAAAAAGTGAATTTTTTGGTATTTTTCTGATAATGTGGAATAGTTCAGATTTTCAACTGTCTATTATTATTTAAAAATTAGAAATTATTAACTTTTAAAATAAAACGTCAAAAAATATTATTAAAATCCTATAAAATTAACCCGTTTTGAACAATAATTAACTAATTTATAGAGATAACTTGATTATATGAAGTTATATAACTAAACGTCTGAAACAAAATGAAAACATTTCATTTTGATGGATCAACAATGATCAAATCGAAAAAAAATTTCCAGCTGTCTGTACAATTTTAGATTATGCTACGCTAGTTTTAAGCACTTTAAATACTATTTTTTATTTAACTTAAAGAGTGTTTAATGTTTAATATTTTTGAAATTATATATAAAACTTTTCTTAAACACTTTCCAATTTAGTTAACAGAAAACAATTTTTCATTTTCATATACCAAAGTGTATCGAATTAAAAACGTATTTTCAAATTGTACAATTTTTAATTTCTTGACTTAAAATGAATCTGAAAAATCAGATAATCTTCAAATTACGAAAATACTTTTACATTTTTTAATTGAGTTTGTTACAGATAAAAAATTGAAATTCTAAATAAACAACGTAACATTTAGATGCTGTAAATTAACAATTTGATAATAGGTACTATAAACTTCATTTTAAAAATAAACTAAACCTATCATCTCTTGCGCATAATTTTTTAAGTTCACGCAATTTGTCTTTTCACTGAAAATATTGTCTAACACCAAAATCTGCAACAAGGAAGCATAAAAATCGATCTTTAAGGTTACGCAACCATTTAGGAAGCCCAATTACCTTTTCAGTAAACTTCTTCATTCTTTCGCTTCCACAAAATAAATTATAAAGAGCCGACCTTAGAAAAGACGTCAAACTTGACAGAAATGGCCTCATTATAAGGAAAATTTCGGAAAAGGTAGCATCAGCTGTCCAAAAGTCAAGCTTTTGATTACAAGAGAGATGCCAAATGGTTGAGGGTGGACGGTTTTGCGGGTACCTCATTGTATTTTAACACACAAACCGCCCCCGCACGCCTACCTTGTCGAACCGGAAGTCTCGTGCTGTGAATTACAAGGATTTACAACAGGCGACAAATCTCGGGGTTTTCTCTTTGCTCGAGGCGTGAAGATGGCCATCTCATTACCTGAGTTTTATAAAGGAACGTTTAGCGGGGACAATGCTACGGTCAGTTCGGTATTATTGACTTCTTGGGTAGGTTGTAAATCCTCAAGCAGACACAATTACTGAGCCCGCTGAAAGGCAGCTCGAAAGTGGACGACAAGATTGGTTAAAAGCACAAAAAGAAAATATTCTAAAGAGATTTTTGTAGCAAAGAAATTGGTCCACAATTACGTTCCGGGAATTGTTTCTTTAATCGAGTGTTTTGATCTTTCTAACAAGGTTTAGAACTACTTATGTTATTTAATATCATTTTAATTTAAAATTTGATTATATAAGGAATCGTACATTAATTGCGTAAGGTTTTTGTTTGGAGTATTGGCTGTTAAAATTATCTTTAATACTATTACACACTTTATATAGGTTTTGTTAACCATTCTTGAAATCTGGTCTAGAACTTCCATGATTACTTTTGAAAATTTCTTAAAACCCTGGAAATTTTTTAAACAATGTGGACATTTTTTAAAATCCTTTGAATTTTATGAATATCATATATAATATTTTGAAAATTTTGAGACAAGGAAAAAACGCAAAATGACAATGAATTTATTATTGACCGGTAATTTTACCAACTTTGAGAAAGAAAGTATATCTAATCACTTGACATACTACTAGTAAATTCATTTACTAACTTTTTTAATGATGAAATAATTCATTTTATAAATATTGAAGTAATTGTAAAACCTTTTGCTTCGAAAATTGTCCAGTTCTCTTTTTCCTTTTTAAGCGCTCATTCCCAATTAAAAATAAACATAATTAAATTAATGATTTCCAAAATTGAATTGCAGTTCAAGTATTAAAAGTTAAAAAGTAATCTATTTTCTATCATTGAATGTTCACTCAAAATCAAAATAAGCAATTGCAGGTTGAATATTCAAAACCAAAACAATTTGAAACAGAATTGTTTCAAATAAAAAGCGTTGAGTCATTAAAATTTTAGAGTGCTAAATATAGTCTTTAAACGTTACAATTTTAATTGTTCCATTTAATATTTTTTTCATTTGTATGTGAAAGCATTGACTTTTTATGTTGAAAGAACAATCAAACATTTTTAATTTGAAAAGACTTCTTTTTAAAATATTTAAAAAGTATTCATTTGAAAAAAATGACTAAATTATCCATTTTTAATGTTTCTTACATTTATTTTTCAATGCGCATTAAGACGCGTATTAAAACATACATTTTTAACCGTTCAATAAATGAAAGCTTCTATTTTATACTTATACATTTTTGAGCATTTGAACTAAAAAATTGTGTTCAAATAAATTTGTAACACTTAATTTCAGTTTAAAAGTTTAAAATATAAAAGAGTTCCACTTTTAGTGCTTTAATTTTCAGTCAAGTTTCGATTGTTTGAAATGGAAAAATTTCAGCTTTGAGCGTTCGAATTTTTTAATTTGATGACAGAAAAAAATGTTGACAACGCGAAATATCCCTCAAGATTTTTGGAGACTCCTTGAAATATTTTGAAATCCTTGAGATCGCTTGAAATCTTTAAACGCCAACAAAAATCAGTTAGAATTCTTGCCATTCCGTAAAATACTACGAAATATGACGAGATATAAAATTCTTTTAAATCTCTCAAAAATCTATCAAAATCCGTCGGTATCTCCTTGGACTCCGTAAAATCTCTAAAACCGGTTAAACTCTTTAAAAACCCTTATAAAGCTTATCAAATTTCCTAAAAAATTTATATTATCTCTGAAATTACACTGATGATTAATTTCTTTAAACTCTTGAAATACACTTAAAAATCCCTGGAAAACTTTTAAAATGTCTAAAAAGCTTTGAAAATCTCGTTAAACTCCGTACAAATCTATTGATTTTTGAAAAGACTATAGATAATTTCTTCAACCTCTTGATACCTTTTAAATCGTTCGAAATCTGTGAAACCTCTCTCGTGATCTTTAGGAATCATTTGAAATACAAAATCCTGCGAATCCTTACAATGGAGGGAAGGGGGTTCTAAAATTAAAAAATCATCCTTACGTGATTAATGGACCTGTCCTAAAAAAGATTGAAAGAAAAAATGAAAATATTTTCTTAAAGAGATTTGATTATTTTGAAAAAGTACTTTATTCATATTATTCCCTCATTCCAATGAAGCGTAAAAAAGGAAATGAATTCATACCCCATTACCATCTGCATAAATTCGAACCCGTATTCCTAATGGATTAACAGATCAAGGTTCACCTTTTTTGACGAATCCAATATATCGTCCGACTGGGCCTGAAAAAAAGGTTTCTTACAGATGGTCGCGTGTCGCCCTTGTCACAGCCGAGTATCGAATCGATTTCCCTGTTTGATTCAAATCGAACGAAGGGGTGTCGAGTGTGTCCCTCGCCCCCCCTCTAAAACCCAAAGGAGAGGATCGCGAACAAATTTTTTTGTTTCCTTCCTCACATTTAATGCATAAGCCAACGAAAGGCAGCCGGGCGTCTGGCCAGACGGAATTTCAATGGGGTACGGAGGACCCCTCGATAGTTTAGCCTCTAATGCCGAAGTAGCTCGTGCTACCTGAGCAGCTGCGCGCGTGTGCAATTGGGGGCTCCCTTCGGTCAGAAGTTTTATTTTATTTTACTTTACCTTATACCTTATGGGGCAAGGAGGGGACCCCCATAGCTAGCTGCTAGCTGCTAGACGCCTCCAAGTACCCCATGGCTTGAACGTCACGCTTGAGAGGGGGGCCATCTGCCCCCTAACGAGTATGTGACGTCAGGTGTGACAACGAGCTAAGGCAAGAAGCGTCTGTCTTCTATACTCTATACCTACAGTCTATACCTATACGACACCCTCAACCCGCTCATTTTATTCTTTTGAACAGTGTTGCCAAATTATTTTTCTTTCATTGTTTTATTTTTATTTTATTTTAAGCTACTACACAGTATAACACAGGAGCGAAAATGTTATTTTAATTTTTTATCAATGTTTATTATTGATATTATATTATTACATGTTTAGAATAATTAAGCTTTAATGGTGTCCAATGTTTAAATTCTACAATTCTGAAATATGTGCATGGTAGATTTCAAGAATGAATAATAATTATAAATAATAATGTTAATAATATTAATAATAATTTTTGTGTACAATTGTAGGTTATGCCAGCTGTTTATACCGAAAATAGATATAGATTTTATAGAACATTTTGCATATTAGAACAGTTTAAAGCTATTTTAACGGGTTTCATTGAATATCGGTTATTTAAAAAATAATAATTAAATTTGCTAGAAGATTGTCAATTTTGAATAATTTTATTCTATGTTATATGTTATGTTAGTGTTATTCGTCAAAAATTTGTATTTTTAAGTAAGAAAAACTATTAAATATCGGAGTAAATTTACCATTTTTGTACACGTTTAGGTTATGCGGGTGTTTTATACGTAAAGTCATTATTTTTAATAGACGATCATAAATTTCAAAGAAGACAATTGTGGCATAATTCAATGGATTTCTCGCGTTTTTTACTTGGAAACGGTTTATATTTCAACGAAGATTGTCAATTTTCGAACAATTTTAGGTTATGCTAACATTTTTCATTGAAAATCGTTGATCATAAACAAACAGAAAAACATTAAATTGTAAACAAGCCTTGCTATTTTACAAAAAAATGTTAAATCAGTCGTTTTCATTGAAAAGTGGTGTTTTAAATAAAAAGTCATGAGATTTGAACAATAAATTGAAATTTCAAATAATTGAAAAATAAAATTTACAATTTTGAACAATTTTAAATGGAAGTTAAGATATCAATTTTCATTAATTATAAAAAATATTATCATTAATTTTCTATTCTATTATTTTAATTAATAAATACTATCAAACAGAAAAATACTGTATTATAAAACATTATATTTTAATACAAAAATTTTGTGACACTATTATAAAGAAAAGATATAAGAATATAAATAAAAAATATTTAAATTATTAATAATTTTGTAGAGATTTTTCTGAGCTGCAATATGACGATGCACATTTCCATAACCTTGTGTTTGCTTGGAGGGCTGTAACGGTGTTCGTATCGGTGAGCACAGTGGGGTAAAGATAATTACCAGTACCAAGTTTCCTGAATTTACGGTTCAACGTAAAGGGCGACCACCCTTCAAACAGACCTTGTATTCTTGGAAGAAAAGTGAGAACATAGTATGCCCCACTGAGAGGTTTTTTGTAAAGTTAAATTTCCGAAATGTCAAATACAAAAGTATATTTATATCTATAAATGATCCAGAGAGAATTAATGTTTTCAATCTGAGCCTGTTTCTGGTGATTGGCATGAAGGAGCATTTGTAGATGGGATCTCCAGATTGAGACCCCCAGTATGTGGTCGCAACGGTCACCACAAAATGATCCACTTCCGTTGTGGCTCCCCTTCGTCTTATATCTTTTCCGACACGCCTTAAGACGTTTCTAATTCCCTTAAGTGGCTAAATGATCCTTAACAGGAAAAAGCAAACAATCTGAATATTGTTGAATCAGCTGAGAGGCCCAGTAAAAGAAACTGCAAATATTTCAGATTCTACCATTTCAATAATAATAATTATTCATTTTTTTAATAGCAGGATTAATGATGATCCACTTTATAATTGGTGGATTGCTTGCCAAACTCATATACAAATTAGACCAATTAACCAAGCAATCGCAGAATTATTCTTTTGGCTTACTTATTTGTAAATCACATAAATTTTATTATTTGTTTTCTAAAAGGACATTCACTTCATATTTTCGAGACTCAAGAAGTGTCCAAAATAGATACAGTGTAATAAGTTTAGGAAAAAATGTTTGTAGTGATATCTTTCGCTATATAAATTTTGACTTATAAAGAAATAAGTAGCCGAAGTTTAAAAAAAAAAGTCGATCATGTAAGGGTCTGGTTTGTGTGAGCCTGACATGGAATCCACCAATTATTCTATTACGAATTTTGTTAGATTAATATAACAGCTGGAAGTATCGGAGAGATTTAATTTTAGTATAGAGGAAATTATATAAGAGTGGAATGATTAAAGAATACTTGAACACGTTATCAGAGGCAAATTGAAAAAATAACATTCCCCGGAGATCACACGCCGAGGACATCTCCTAACTTAGTGATTCCAGACGACCAGACGAGCTCCCAGTATCTTTTATCCCGGTAGGCGTATTTTTCGTATCATTAGCAAGACCGTTAAATTGTTCTTTATCACTCGATTTCCACTTATCGCGCTGGGCGGCTTCTGAAGATACGTTCACACTCTCACACACTTCTATCCATGTTTCTTATAAGTGAAATGTCAGGATGTAGAGACAAACTCAGCTTGACAAGGATCCTACTCAGTACTCAGCAGACAATAAAATTTTAATAAATGCATAAGATTAAAAATAAACATTGCTTGCAAGCCTTAAGAATGTTTCTATAAAAAGAAAGATATAGTATTTTTCCCGGCAACATTAATTCTACTTTCTTCCCCATTTTTCTTGGGATGCAAGGCTGCTTTTGTATCGTCCATCCATCTGTTGAAGGTGAAAAAAGAAGAAAGCATTCGAAAGACAGAAGAGACCCGCTTTTCATTAGCGGATCTCTGCTCGAAAGATTAGCGCTTTTTGGCACATCACATGAACTCGAACTGAGAACTACCCTCCAGGTAGCGGTATCCAGCTTTGAGGATGGTCTTGTGGCTTTTGATTCTTTTCTTCTGAGAGTTCGAGTCCGAGTAGAGCAGTGAAAAGTAAAGCCTTCACAGTAGGGCCTAGGACCTAGATAGATTCCTTCCTCAAGGCTTTTGAATATTCTTATAATTACTTTATTCGGAACTGGAGGGAATAATTTTTGGTAAGTCTTTCGCATTCTAAGTTCATCTAGAGGTTGAAAACTTGGACGAGTGTAAATTCAGAACAATCGAAATTATAGTTTATGAGGAAAAGTTTCATTTTGTATTTTTAAACTCAAATATTAGGCTAGTAAAAGGTTTAATTTGTAACTGAAATTAAAATAAAAAAATGAGGACCTATTCATTTTTTTTAAATTGACAAGCTGGATCTTCAAATTTATCTCGGTTTTCTCCAAAATTTGAGATTATTCGTAAACCACAATAATCTTAACATATTACTGACGATATTTATTATATTTATTGAGTACTCCTTAAATAATTAATAATTTTAAAAACATCGATTTTTGAGAAAATTGTAACAGCTAAAAATGTTGAGGATTTTCAAGAAAAAAATTTTTCTTTTGTCTATTTTCCATTTTTTTCATATCTTAAGATTATTATCGCTTATAAATCATCTTGCGTTACAGAAAAAATTAATAAATTGAAAAAATTATCCACAGAGCCCTAAATTAACAATATTTGTATCAAATTGATGTTTTTTAAACCACCCTATATTATTTAGAGATAATTCAGGAATTGATTACAATTTAGAGTAAATGCTGAATTAAAATAGTTCCAAAACTGAAACATTAACTTTTTTAACTCGCTTAATATGTACATTTTTAATTCAAATTTTTTAAAAATTAGCAAATTAGATTGATTTTATCAACTTATCTACTTTTTATGCATCTGCTGTTCAATTTTTATCATTTTTAATTTAAATTTTGTTGATTCGGATCCTTTAAGTTATTGTAAACTGAAATATGGTTCAATTGTCTATTATTTAGTATTTTCCTAATACATTCATATATTTTGG
Source organism: Druon quercuslanigerum (assembly GCA_010014905.2). Classification (NCBI taxonomy): domain Eukaryota; kingdom Metazoa; phylum Arthropoda; class Insecta; order Hymenoptera; family Cynipidae; genus Druon; species Druon quercuslanigerum. Next base: position 2,339,153 of record JAAAKG020000025.1, read on the forward strand.
GATTTTTAAATTATTAAATGTTTCAATTTTAAAGATTTCCAATCTAGAATTAAATCCGCTCATCAAAAAGGGTTCTTATTAACATTTGAATAAGTCACCTTAAGTGAGTCGAATTTAATGATATACAGGCATGTTCAGGTGAGTTATTCAAATATTAGTTAGACCCTTTTTTGACGTGCGGTTTTAAATGTTCATGTTGGAACAGAAACACTGAAAATTTTTACATTTCGTAACTTCTGTCTTACATATATAATTCGTTTGGATTTGCATTTTCCATTTTTAAAATCATGCATTTCAAAATATTTATAGTTTGATAGTTTTATCCTTACCTTTTAAAAATGTTTTGAAGATTAGTTGCTTTAAAATGATTAATTTGATGATATGTCAATTATAAATTGCTTATCTTTTAATATTGTAATATCAAAATTGTTTAATTATTTGAAATTCAAATGTTAACATTTTATTGTTAGCGCCAATTTCAAACCATTAAAATTAAATGTTTTGAAATTAAACAATCTTCAATCTTGAACAGTGTGACAAAATAAAATAAAACTTTTCACGATGATTTTAATTAGTAATATTTGAAAATCAATTTAAAATTCTTAATTCTTCAACGCTTTTTTCACACTCTTTACTCCTCACATTTAAATTAGTTTAACCTGGAATGCTTCTAACTGAAATCGATCAATTCATTTACATAAAATTGACAATTATTAATGTTTTTTAAATAAAATTACAAATATATAAAAATTATAATTACTGGAAACTAAATTTTTCCTTCAGTAAGAAATACTTTTTAAATAATATTTTCCGAATAAAAGTAAACAATTTAATTCATCAAAAATAATTTTTTTAAATATATAAATCTTCTTCTAGTATTAGCTAAGTCTCGTGCCATTTTACTGACCTTATCCATCTATTTCTCGATTCTATTATCTGAAACTACAATAAACATTTCTCAAACTGCCATTTCTAGCATAATTTATCATAATCCATTTGTACAAATCGTCTTAACCAAGCAGATGAAAGACTGAGAACAAATATCAAGAGAATGACTGTCTTTTGGGGGTCCAGATAGTTTACCAATTTCAAGGTCACCGTAAATTTGCACACCCTCACGGAGAGATATGAATGAGCCCGCGATCACGGACGATAAATCTACGTTTCCTGATGTAGAGGTCATGCGGGGGTACTTTTTGGGGGTAGGGTGGAAAGACTATGTACACCTAAGGCGCGATGTAAGTCCCGCAATCGTAGGGGACCTTATGGGGGGTATCTACGTCACTACGGCAGCTGCCTGGACGTCATACTTTTTCTTTGTCTCAAAGGACCCTTCTAGCTGTTCCTCTTTAGGGTACAATCGGGAGCCACGAGCATAGCAGATGTTCGGTGACGTGTGCCCCCCCCCCTCTACCCAAGTAAAATACGTACTTGTAAATACTTATTACTGCTACCATCACGAGGAAAGGTAGAGCAAGTCGCACGTGAGCAGTTGCTCTTATGAACAATAATAATTCCATGCTGGATTTCGACACCCTCAATAATATTCGCAGATTCATTCGCTTACAAATAAGCAACTCTAGTTTACTTGAATAGAGATTAAAGTAACGAAGGTTCAATTTTGCTCTAGCCAAGTCAATCTTCTTGTTGTAACTCGATAAGAAACCTTGAGAAGGGAGCTACTTGTTCGGACCCCTCCTTAGGTTTGTATGAATAGCATTCCGGTACCTAAAAAACGGCACATTGAACCCTGAAATAATTTTCAGTAGTCTTGATTTAAATTTTGGTACATCTAAATATTTTAGTCAGTCAAAAATGGTTTAATGTACTAAACTGAAGCCCCGCAAGAAGAAAGTGAGATAATATTTGCAGTTCGGATACGTTCGTCAAACATTCGAAAAGATGCATCTGCAGATGCAATGTCTCAAATCTCGAGGGGGTCTACTCCCCTGCATTATAGGGGTGGAAAGAAGGGGAGCTAGAAGAGAAGTTTGGCAAGAGAAATTTGAATAAGTTGCAATCAAGCCTAAGTTGGCGTGCGGTCGGAAGAATAGTCTTTCGGCCTCTTATTATTACCTGATGGTCTTTCGCCCCTGATATGCACCCTACTTTCTACCCCTCGTACCTCCGTACCCTCCACACATCTGCCAGGGCACGCGACTAACCCCTGTCGAAGCATAACACTTGGAAGAAAACAACGGGTCCCAAATAATATCTCCTCTCTCTTCGATTTGTCAGAGTCGACGGAATTTATTACACAGCGTCACAGCGTCTCTGTCAGCTGCAATAAAGAATGGATGATCTTGTTTAAATTTACCCCCCGATAATGCACTTTCGAGAAATTATAAGAAAAACATCCAGGTGATACTGGAAAAGATGCATTTATTTTGCGAGGGACGTTTTGATATGCCCTTATTCATTTTTCGAGAAAAGGGGTTCTTTGCGGAAATCAGAGAGAATGCGTCCAATCGTTCTGGATGAACATTTGTGTTGTGTGACAGATGCATATATTTTCGGAGATGCATTGTGACCATTTTGGATGAAAAGAATTGGAAGAGTAGACTCTTTTGCATCTTATGCGAACCCTTTGCATCTGTTCCTGAGACGCGAAAGGGGTTTTCCAAAATACAAATGTTTTTCTCCCAAATCTGACCGTGTCAGCTCGAGTGGAACGAAAATGGGACCGCAGAGGTCAGATTTCCTTGGGATACCACTTCGCAAATGATATTTTTGATCCCTGGGCTTAGCTCAAGAAAGGAAGCTGCAAGAGACGCGGTCCCCCGCCAGGTGCGTCTTCGAGATGGATCACCTGCTTTCTTTTGCTTTTTTCGTTTCTTCGCGAAAAACAGGATTCCTGAGACGGCTTAGGCGGCTTAGATCTCAGAAAGCTGTCTTGGGAAATATTTCAACACTTCCAACTCTTTCTCACGATCTATTGAAAAACTGTTTTCTCATGATGTATTTTAAGAAACTACACTCAGAAATAAATTTTTCTTCATTCAACATAATCGTTTTCATGACACCAAATTTGTATTCAATTGACCAAATTCGCCTACTTCAATCAATCAAAGTTTTTGGATGAATAATTTTGTTTATTTCCGAAAATATTCTATTTTGCACTTGGTAGTATTTGATTCGGAAACAGAATCGATTGAAATTAAGCGATTATGTAAAAAATACGCAAGATTACTATTTAGATGTTTTATTTGGATCAACCAAAATATTTGCTTCAATCAACCAAAAGATAACTAGAACATTTTCTCGGGTCAACCCATTCTTTTGCTGTCCTAGGGTTACTGTTATAACGTTCATTCAATAAAAATCGAATTTGATCATTACTTTTTGTACAGCTTTGAATATGATTCTAACCATCAGTTGTCCATTAACATTAATTATGTTTTTCCCCTATTGATCAAAGTAAAGCCTGAACATTTGATCGCACATAACAGTTTATGATTTTTAATCATTTTCTTATTTCAATTCTTGACAAGAAACGCAACGTTTGAAGTCTGCTAGCAAAGCCCTCTGCATTTGATAGGAAATTAAAACTGAATTCAACGGACTCTGTTCGGTTAATTGGAAATTGAAAACATTACGATATCGATAATCATAGTCATCGATTAGTCGTTTAGTCTTTTGGAAAAAAATGGTGGGCATATGGTCAGAGGGAAAATGTGTGCAAAAAGTCATTGCATGTCCGCGGACCCGCGACTCCCTACAAAGTTCAATCCACGACACGAAGTCAAAGTTCAAAAAACCGTTCGGCTGTCCAGCGCTAGAAAAAGGTGGATAAAGGGTGGTCGAGAGGGTAGAAAAGAGGCAGATAGAAAGAGGTAGTAGACGGGCCGGTAGATTCATCTTCCGTCTCTTTTTTCGTGTCTGGACATCTCTCTCGTGCGCGCGCTTACGCCACTGAGATTTTTAGGACCGCCCAGCGCCCTTTTTTATTTTCTACGCTTCGCTGCTCGGACGGCCGAGCGATCAATGAATTGAAACGTCCATCCTTTTTTGGTCACTCTCCTCTCGTCCTTGTTGCACTCATTGCATCCTGCATCTCTTCTCCTTTTTACCCCTTTTCACCATACTCGTTGCATCCTTCTTGTACTTTCTACCCCACCGTTCGTACCCCTCTCACCGGCCTATTCCAACTTCTCTCTCTCTCTCTCTTGCTCCTGCAGTTCAGAAAACGAATTGAAGACCTTTTCTCTCCCTCTGATCTCTCGTTTTCTGTTGCCCTCCTCCTCGCTTTTTCCCTCTTCCTCCCTTTCGCTGGACACGGTTTGCATAAATACGTGGAGACGCTGCACATGCAGTTTCGAGCTTATCTAGGTGTGTGTATGTGTATGAGCGGGGTTGTTGTGTGTGTGCAACGCGACGCTCACACACAGGCAATTTTCGATATCTCGTACATGCGTCGACAGATAAATCTCTGCGTTTACCTACGAAAAAGAGAGAGGCCAAAAAAACGCATGCGCATCTAGATGTTGCAGAGCCGATTTTCCAGACCATCCCCCGCTCGGGGACTTGGACGTTGAAGCTTTATTTTCCCCTTGTCGATTTCTTCCTTTAGCTGCCTTTGATTTAGCAAAGGCGTACTAGGCTAACACGATTTTTTGCGGCAAGAGTCGTGAATCTACTGCTTGGAAATGCACCCTAAGTTGGCGAAATTCGTAACCAAGTGGAATCGATTTTAAAATGAAATTTTTTTCAGTTATCTCATAACTTATATAACTCTCAGGTTATAATTACGGTCTTCCACGATTTTTAACATATGCTTCAGTAACTTTTTCTTTCTATAATTCCGCTTTTTTTAATCTTTCTTTTATTATTGAAAATAAGGCACTGAAACTTCCAGTGAACTAACCTTGTGCTAGGTGTGCTAAGTTTAAAAAGCAGTTCCTCGGGAATATTCCTGTACATGTCGTTTCAGTTGTAAAAATCGTTTTAATGTTAATGGATGGTAATTATATTCTCTATAAATGGAATTTTCTATAGGTTTTTTTAACTGGCAATATATTTGAATAAAGCACCAAGCCAGTCAGTGATTCATGCAGTTAGAATTGTTTGTATAGTTTTAATTCAAGTATCATCAATATTCAGCATACGTTTACTAACTGAATTAGTCAAATAAATTCAAAATTCTTCGGTTACCAGGGTTGAGTTCAAAAACTTAAGTTTTTAAGTATTTTAATTCGCAATTGTTTCTAATTGCCTCTTTGACATATTTTTGTTCCGAATTCTAAATTAACTGAAGTTGATACATTTTTATGTTCGCAAATTGTGATTTTTTAATTTTTACAGTTAGACTTTACTGTTTTCAATTTTTTAACATATGACTCAAAAGTATCCGATTAAAAAATTTTTATTTTTGAATTCTAATGGCCTATAATATTTCGATTATCTTACTTTGAAGGCCATGCATTAATGATTGAATCTGTTCCTCAAAAAGAGGTCAAACTACTATAATCTCGATTTCTAGACAAATAACCTAAATAATTTGTCTGCTAAGATCGCTTTTCCATGATTTCTTTTCAAATTAAGACTCTTAATTTAAAAATATAATTGAAAATATAGATGATATTTTTATAAAATCATTGTCCTTTCAGTGGCCATTTAAAAAATTACTTATATCTCTTTTCAACAATCATCATACTTTGTAATCAAATTCAGGATTCATTAGAGGTTAATAATATATTTTTGATTTAAGAATTTAGTAGGAGGCATTCAATACAATTATTCACTTTTAAAAATCTGAATTAAAATTATTTAATTGACACTAAACCTTGATGAACGAAACAGTTCAGGAAGCTTTAAGTCTTATCATGTTTAACTTTGATTTTCTCAAATTGATAAATTCGTGCATTTCAAATAAAGGTATCATTTTGCTTCAAGAGCGGTAAATTTAAAATTGCGTAATTTTGAACAGTGTTAAGTACTTAAAAATCACATAAAACATTGTACTAATTTTAAGCTTTATAGGGAATTAGTATAATTTGTCACATTATTGTACCTTATTTTAATTGAGCGTACTTGCTCGTAAACGAACATTTCTATCAGAAACCTTAATGAAAATCCTCTATTGTTGAAGACTTGCTATTCAAAATATGAAACTTTAATTTCCAGTTTATACTTTGATTTTAAATTTTACAATTTTTGAAAAGGTTAGGTAATATTGTAAAATACACCTTGTCTTAATAACTGGAGAAATAACATGTCACATTGTGTAACATTTGAAATTTAGAATGGAATATAATTCTGAGGAAAACAATTATAATAACTAATTCGTCAAAGCGAGAATAGAGGTTTGCTTTTCATTGATGAAAATACAAATTTACTTTCTATTGTAAGTAAGTTTTCCGCTTCTTTGAAAATTTGAGTATGCTTTTTGGCCTAATCAAATCGAACATCCTTTCATCTCTGAAAAAAATTTTGAGAAAATCCACAATTTGTGGAACAACTTCCAATTTGGAGCAAGCCTTAATCCCAAATTTACAGGATTTGTTAAATTTTCAAATAGAATCCTATTTGAGAAAACTGCTTACTTGACTTTTTACATCCAAATCCCCTCTCCCTCTCGATTTCTGTTCTTCTGCTGCTCCCTTTAGTACGAGGCAAGGCACAAGTTTATTCATTATCCCGTCGAACCGGACTGGACCGGACAGTAGATGGCAGTAGAACAACCAACCCTCTCGATTCCCTGGGAGCCCCGTGGCAAACGCGGCAAATAAAATCGTATTTCATCCCTTTGCCGGCGAAAATTTTCCCTCTCTGTCCTGCACTGTTTCTATCTCTCTCACTCCGCGCCGCAAGCTCGTACATCAAAGCGCGCTCGCGTCTATCTTCCTCCGCGAACAGTAACCCCTCCCCTGAATTTCTCGTCCAATGCCACCCCCATCCTCCCGTTTTCCACCCCCTTGTGGCCACCGTCCAACCGTCCTGCCACCCACCACCCACACTGAACCCCATCCTGTGTGCAACTCATAAACTTTTATACGAAGCTTTAGTAGCTGCGAGCTAACTTCCGGTTCGCGATACGCATTTATTTCTCCCTTGACGTACTCTGTTTTGACGCGCAAACACCACACAGGTAATCGCTCTTCCTGTATGAAAGTCGCGAGACCACATTATGCGTACAACTTATTGGTAATTTGGTATTTCAATTGGTTGAAACTCAAATGCAAAATGCAGGCTGCAAAAATATTTCGTATCAGTAGTAGAGAAAGGCTCATTCAGGAACTAAAAATGGTTCAATACACCGTAACATTTTTATGAATTACATCACGCTTGTAATGCCTTTGTGCTTACGAAACACTGATGTAATTTGTCGCAAATTTATCTAGGTGATTTTCCGGGATTTTATTTCTCGTTTGAATTGAACTTTTTAGGGGTTATTTAAGTATTACGTTATACCAATTTCGGACCCTCTTTTACCTTCTTCAACTATTTTGATAAATATAAAAGTAAAAATAAATTTTATAGTTTAAAATTTTTTTTAAATATGGTAAATAGTTTCATCAAAGTCTAAATTGAGCAAACTTTTATTTCATACAGATATGAGGAAAATTCTAGTTAAACCAAGCATCGTTCTACTAAGCTGAGAGTTATATTATTTTTCTAGTAAATTTTTAAATGATAATAAAATTCTTGTCATTATTGTATAACAATTTTATTGATTTCATGACCATTTTTCTCTTACGTTACATAAAAGATAGAGTAGTATTGACTATCTCAATTTGAATTAATAAAATATAACTGTTTTTCAGTTAAATTCTACTAATTGTTGTATCTAGGATTCAGTCACTGACAATAACTAAAAATTTAGTGATTCAATAAGCAATTATTGCTACACGTCTGTGCACTGTCCAAATCCTAATTAGAGATTTCCTAAACATTTGTGATGTAAATGATTTTAAGCAAGTAAATTCAATTTAAGAAATATATGTTATTTATTTATATTATTCAGAGCATTATGCTACATAATTATATGAACTGTCATAATATGCGAAAAATTAACAGAAACCGAACAAGGTTTTGTCTGAAATCAAAAGTCTTCATTGAAAAATTAAATTTATTATCTATAAAACATTCTTTAAACTATTATTATTTTTTCTATAAATAAACTAAATTCTTATTGATTTATCGGAGGCTTCAAAGACGTTTTTACCGCTCACATTTAAAACTGAATTAATAGAATGCAATAGAAAAATCAAGCCATTTTTAGCCTTTTTTTGCTAAAAATTTAATAATTTGGTAGAAAATTAACTTTTATATACATTGAAAATTAAACAGTTTGATTGAAATTTACTTTCTTTCTTGACTGAAAAATCTTTTTTTATTGATAGTTCAACTTTTTGTTGAAAATTCGTCTTTTTAGTTGAATTTCACTGCTTTTTATTTTAAATTATTATTTTTTTAAATTAAAAAATCAACAATTTGGTAAAAAAATTTACTAATATATTTTTAAATTTCACTGTTTTGTTGAAAGAAATTTTTTTTGTAGTATTTAACTGTGTTATATTTTATTTTATATTATCTTCAAATATAAGCTGCCTATATATATTTTTAAGCTTCATATTTTTGTTTCAAAGATTTTATAATGTCGTTAAAAAATTTCAACAATTTGTTGCAAAATTATACCCTAGATACTGCTCTCGGCTCAAACTTAGTTCAAAAGAGTCGAAAAATTTCAAGGAAATTCAATTACGTAGATTCTTTTAAACAAAATAATTATTCTACTTCATTCAATCCTACAAACAATTATAAAAATATCATTTTTTTTTTAATTTTTCCAATAATGGGATGACTTCCAGTAAGTTCAGTCCCTACCACGAAACATGCGAGGCGCATCACGATGTTTAGTTTAAGTGATACTATAACAGTGCATTTTACTATTTTAATCAATAAAATAATAAAAAACAGATTAATTAATTAAAATTCTTACTGCAGATTTAATTCATTGAATGTTTACTAATTCAGATTCACACAGAAACTTTTTCCTTTTTGTATTGAACACTAAAATGTACTCTGGATTGCAGAATAAAGAGACCCGATATAATATAGAAAGGGATGTTCATAAATAGAGAGAAATAAATAGAAGTATAAGAAGCTTGATAACGGAAAAAAGGGCAGAGTTACCCGAAATGAACCATCGCAATTCATTTGAGCCCTTCCACAGCCTGACCCGACTCTGGATGCAGAATGCAAACCCCGGCGGTAAGCTAGCTGACCGACAGTGGTTTTCATCGTATAATTCGATTAGCTTCGAATTCACCCTTTCCTCTCTCTATTTTTTCCGAGTATAATTCAGTGGAAATGCAATTTTTAGTAATTGCCCCGGCGAGGGTGGGTTGGGGTAGTCGAAGGTGCGAGGGTGAAGAGGTAAAGGGAGAATTACGAGTTACCAGTGCACTCGAAACTGCATGAGGATCTTTACGAGCGCCCAAAAATTGCAAACGCAATTTTCGGTAATCGTCCGGAGATAAATTTATACATCTCTCAACGTGCTTCGAATTTTAAAGAAAGGACTTCAATAAATTGTCATACTTAAACTTGATATGGTAGACCGGGCTAGAATTGTTAGCTTATCATTTATTTTTATTTTCAATAATTTGTTTATATTATTCATCTAATATTATTATTTTGAAGATTTCGGATTGAGTAAAATCTAAATTTGAACAGAAAAACTAGTCATCAACCAAATAGTTGAATTTTTAAGCATAGCGGATTTTAATTTTGAATCTAAAACAGTTGAAATTAACCAAAAAGACGAATTTTAATTGAAAGTTGAATCATCTAGCGAATCAGATTAATTTTTTACTAAACAGTTACAAAACACTTTCTACCAAGAAGATTGATTTTTTATAAAAAGTAAAAAATTTCAAAAAAATATATTTTCAAGCAAATAGATAAATTTTCAACTAAAATAATAATTCTTTTACCAAAAACAAAATTTTTTTAAACTGTTCAAGTGGTCATCAGTTAACCAAGTGTAGTTGAATTTTCGAACAAAAACTATGAATTTTCAACGAAAAATGTAATAGTTGACATTTCAATAAAAATGAACAAAAATAGTTCAATTCTAATGCAAAAAAGATTAATTTTCTACCAAGAAGATGAAGTTTCTTAACAAAAAAGAATTTCCATCAACATACATGAATTTTACAGAAAATATTTACATTTTCAACCATAAAGAAATAACTTCAGGTAAAAAATGTAATTGTCGATATTGCAACTAAGAAAGGTTTAAGTTAAAAATAAAGAAAATTGATTTTAAAACATGTAGTTATATTTACAAGAAAAAAATTTAATTCCCACTGACACGAATTATTCGGACAATTATTGACTATTGACTTAATATGAATTTGTCTAAAATTTTGTAATCTTGAAAAATAAACAAATTTTGCTTTCAAATCTTTTACATTCTTTTGGACGCTGTAGGAAATCATTTGAAACCTTTGAAATTTTTTAAAATTTTTTTCTTGGAAATAATTTTTCCGCCAAAAATCATTCTAAATTTCTGCAGGAATTTAAAAAAATTTCGTTTGATTTTATTGAAATCTTTTAACATTCTTCAAAAGCTTATTTTTTTAAATCTTCGAAAATCAACGTTAATAAAAATTGAAATATTTTATATTCTTTCAACCTCGTGAGAAATCATTTGAAATCTTCAAAAATGTTTTTAATTTTCACTTAAAATTAATTTTGCAGTGCAAAAAGTAATTGAAATCTTCCAGATTCTATTTTAGGATGTTGAAATGTTGAAAACACCAAAATCAATTTTTCAAAAAAAAATCTAAACCATTTTTTATTTTCTTAGAAATTTTGATTATCGTCACCGAATATTTTTACCTATACCAACAAAATTTACAAATTATAATAAAAATGTTCTCTCATATCGTCTGAACCAACTAGGTTTTTGATAGAACTTTAGATAAGGTTTACAAAAGCCATTTAAAGTACAAAAATGCATAATATTAAATAAAAAGACGACTTATTTACAGTGACAACTTTGCCCCGATGGTTATATTTGTGCCGCCACACACTATTTCAAATCTGCCACAAGCTTGAGTAAGAATCGCAAAAGCAGAAAGCTTGATAAACACGAATTTAGTCTCACTGAATCCATTAATCAAGAATAAAATAACCCAAATATTCGCTGAAGCAGAAGGGTAAAAATTCAAATTTTTGCACTACGTAATTACCATAAGCGTTTAGTCGGGGACAAAGAGAGAAAGGTTCGATAGGAATTTGGTTCATTGAGCAGACATCAGTCAATTATCGGGAGCATTATAAAAATATACACGAACGCTTACGCAGAGAATAAAATTTCCGGAGTGCATTACGCCGGCCCATAATACTCATTTGGAAGCTCTCTCCATATCGTTCCTTTCTATGATTATTCGTCGCTATTTTCAAATTCCCTTTTACCTCGTAGCACATAATCCTTACTCGTTGCATTTCGCATCCACGGGGCGTAAACGAACCCCTCCCCCAAATTTCCCGTCTTTATCTCTTCCTATCAACATTTTCCTCACTGCTACCCCCGCACCATCCTCACCACCCTCTCCTCGTCTCTCTTTCGCTCTGCCGAAAAAGTGACATCTGCCACTCTTTTGCTCGGTCTGACTAGCTGGGCCGCGAATCGCGATCGCGGAAAGAGATTATTTTATGCAGGAAGCTCGGCCGAGCGTGCTTCTGCATTATGCAGAATCCATGCCCGAATCACGGGTTTGACTGCGACGAACTGCATGATGGTGACTGTCCTGAAAACGGTTGTGTGGCCAAGTGTGCGGTACAGGTACACAGGTATGGGTACAATGTGTATATGTATTTGTGAGCAGCGTTCGTGATAAGAATAACAAGTCTACCCGAAGGACTTGTTTCGATCTCGTACGCACCGATGACAGGAGAAAAATTAAGGAAAATTAGCCAGCTCCGTGGAAAGTCCATTAACGCTTCCCCGAATTGATTAATCATGAACGCTTCTGCAATTTGTCTTTCGCATTCAAATGTCAGTTCAATCTTTCCTTTGTATTCTTTGCTAATTGTAAAATAAACTCAGAGGAAGTTTAAAAGTTTTGTTAATTATTAATATTTCTATGCCATTTAAAATAGTCATTAATTCATTATAATATATTTTTTGATCAGGAAATATTTTTTAAAAAGATCGAATTCGATGTGCAGGGAGTAAAGAAATTAAAAGAAAAGCATTAGATTTTGGTAGAGTTTTCTCAGAGTTGTGTTTTTGACAAGTAGAATCATTCACTCTGTTTTCTTAATACAATTTGGGTTTACTGGGGCAGAGATGCTAGTCTAAAGTTTATATTGACTCGTGAATATAATCAAAGGATCGATAAGACAACATGTTACATTTTAAATTTGTTTCGAATATGAAACTTTATCCAAAGCTTTACAATAAATAGTCGCACCAATATTGCTTTTTAAAAAACTTTAAAATTATTATTTATAACTTAGATTTAGTCTGCTTTTAATCTATTTCACATTAAACTTTTTTTAAATATCTGTTTCGCGGATTGTCACATTCCTCCTATCAAATCGACGATGAGTTATTTAAGGCAAGAAAGTTGTTATACTCAAAATTCTATTTTTTGGAAATTTAGACAACCTGGGGTTTAATTAAAATTTTTTAATTATTAAATTAATTTCTTTTATTATATTCCCCTAGCCCCTAGTATTTAGTATAAATTTTTTATTTTAATATTTTAATTATTGCACAAAATTTATTTAAAATTTAAAAATATGAAATTAATTTTATTTTACACCATTGAACCGATTTGTAGAAAATTTTCAACATGAATCTGTCACATGAATATCTAGGACCATGTTTAACAAAATGTTTAAGAATTAATTCTTTTCAAAGTTCACCAACTTTTAATTGGAAAACATCAATTTTTTAGTAATTCAGACAAAATTTGTATTCCTTTACTACATTCACAAAAGTTTTTTCATTCTGCCAATCTAACAAAATTTCATATCTTTCTGATTACTTGGTAACTTTTAATTTCACAAGCTATGCTGATTTTAGTAATAACTTTTTACTTAACGGAATTTTTTGAATCGTATATATTTATGGTGATTGGGGTGGAGCGCAAAATTAAGAAAATCTAGAATTCCAAAACGCTACAACGGGAAAAACTAGCATATTGGGATCCTACAAAAGTATAATTAATTTTAAATCGATAAATATGATAATATAGTTATCTACTCTCGAAAAAAATATTTATAAATGTCTTATTTGCAGAATTTTTGAATTTTCTTAAGTTTTAATTTTTTACATTCCTGGTGGTCTAAAAAATCTTCTATTTTTTGAAAAATTCAATCTAATTCTTTCATCTTTAATTTATCTAAGAAATAAATCTCATTTAATTGGCCAATATTTCCAAAAAAATCTTTAGACTTGCGTAAATAGCAGAGGAATTTTGATGGGTTGGCTACTTGGAAACTTTCCAGTGACAAATTGTTTTACGAAAAAAAATCACCAAGAACCAGGAATTAAAAGTGAAAGTAAGGTGAATTTTTAAGAATTTTGTTGTTGTTATTAAATAGAATTTTTTCCTATTTTATTTCTCAAGAAAGTTTTAGATCAAATTTTATAAATATAATTTCAATAAACACAAAAATTTGATTTTTTTAAATTCGGTGTATTTCCAATTTCCATTCCTCTTCGCTACTGTTTTTGTAATGTATTTTTTCTTTGGAAAGTTTTCAAGTACCTGCAAATTTTTTTTTTCCTGTTCACACAGGGTTTCAGAATTTTTTCTAAAAACTGTAATAAATATCGATTGTAAATAATTTACACTTTTTTAGGATCTCAATGCGTTACATTGAAAACATTATATTTATGACAATGAAAACATATTTAAAATTGTATAAAAAACTTGGTGAATGCGAATCGTTTTTCTAAGGTTAAACTTTTATATTTTCGTATCTTAATTCGAGTGACATCCTCAAAGAAAAATTATTTTAACAAAATATATAACTTTTATTTAGGGATTTTTTATCTTTATAATGGACAGAAGTAATTAAATCGTGTGAAATTTTGCTAACCATACATTACACCCCCCCCCCCCGTCATACAATTAAAAATTTTATCTCTAGAAAAGAAATTCGATTCTTTTCATATGCCCGAATTCTAATGGTTCTCGCAGCCTCTCTAATCTTCAAACTAGAAACATCTGTGAAAAGCAAGCACACTCTTGGCCGATTTTTAGCCACGTACCAAATGACGCACGTCAGTTGTGGTTTCCAATTAAAAATAGTAACAGTTTCAACTCGAATTTTTTTCTACCCATCAGAAACCGAAGGTGCAATTATCTTCGCGGCGTGAAGTGGAAAAATCGAGAGCATGACAGGTTTTCATGCCCGTTATACTGTACCCGGTACGGTACGTGTCTGAATTTTGGCAGCCGGGAGAGCCCCGAGTTGCTTGCTTTTGTGGCATGCGGTTCACGAGCTATCGGCCATGACCAACGGGAAGAAGCGCGTGGCAGATGTCATCTTTAATTGATGGGCCGTGACTACGTGGAAAAGTTGCTAATTAATATTTCGTAAAGGAATTGAAAGCCGCAGGATGTACGAAATTTTCTCCTTGAAGAGACCACCCTTTCTTTTAAGTTAACCCTCGTCAAATTTCTTCAGGGAAACGTCGTTAGAGCGAAAAATTATTAATTTGTGTCTTAACATTTGTATCAGGATGTAGCTAATATGAATTTAAGATTCCTATAATTTTGAGAAAAGGGAACCTAATTTGCTCTTCACACTTCTGTTTTCATTTTTAGTTACTTTAGTAAATTGAAGACACGCAGACTTGACTTTCCGTATATCTCTTAATATTTCCGACTTAAAACAGGTTTCATGAAAAATAAGCCCGAAAATTTGTCAGCAGACAGAGAAAAAAGGACTGGCTTCCTGTAAAACTGAAGAGACACAATTAAATCCGAATATTGCGGTCGAGCGATATGCTTTGATCAAAATAGACGATTTCACGCGTTGGACAAACAGAGAAGAATCTCTCGAATGGTTTCCTCGCACTTTATCATTTCGTTCGATAATAACAATGGGATTTGCAGAAGATTCGAGAGAATGGGTATAATTCCGTGACGAGAAAACAGCAGGAGATTGAAAAGATAGAGGGAAGGGAGGGAAGCGCACGAATTAGCCCGCGCGGATTAGCATCCGCATATTTTTGCGAAAACGAGATAATGCAAAAAGCGCTGGCCGGCCGGAACGAAGCTGTCGAGACGAGGGTTTGTGTGTGCGTGTGGGGGGGGGGGATTGAAGGCGTGGTCAGGTCCCTGGCAGGTTTCGAACGAGAAAGAGCAAGAGAAATCCAAATTGCTATCTCTTTCCCGCTTAGGTGTTACGTATGTTGACCAGAGAGAAAGAGAGAAATCAAAGAAGAGACGAAGAGAGGAAGAGAGGAAGAGAGGAAGAGATGAAGAGATGAGGAGAGGAGGAGAGGGAAAGAGAGGCAACGGAGAGAAGAAGAGAGGGTTAAAGAGGAAGAGAGAGAAGGTAGACACGAATGGACAGAGGAGAGGCAATGCGATAACTGTGAGAGTGAAAGAGACGAGGAAGGAAATGAGAGAGAAAGAGATCGTCTGTGTAACGCATATTCAAGAGTGTGCGTGAGTGCACGTAAGTGCACGTATAACGAACGTGGCCCGTGGGGTAACCGGGGGTTGTTCGGGGTGGCGTGGAACGGGACAAAGGGGTAAAAATCATTGCGCGGTCCAGCCTCGAGGCTGATCGATGGTTGGTGCACTCACCCTTGCCCCCTGGCACCAAACACCAAGCCACCCCGCGAGCCACCCGTCCAACACATTCACTGATCCCTGGGACTCACTGGCCAGACAAAAAATGGCCGGTTTGCCGGCCGAAGCGAGTCCTGGCAGGCTGACGTCGGTGTTTGATGACCTCGGGGGTGGCTCACCGGGAACCGGAGGGCCACTCGGGGGAGGAAAATGGAGACCGCTGCTGCCAGAGGTCCGCAGCCGGAAAACACCCGGGGGAGAACTGACGGAGAGAATCGATGACGTTGGATGATTTTACCAACGTCGATGCAGGCCCGGGGTTAACGCTCTCCATTCCGATATTTTCTCGTTTAGGGAATATAAAGCCTGGCACACCATAAACTATTTTCACCTTTTTTATTATTCCAAAATCAATTTCTCTGACGTTTTACATTTGAATTTTCATTTTAAGATATTTTTTTCTGCCTCTAATTGATCAAATTTATCCAGCCAGTCTTAATCATCAAATTATCAATTTTAGTCAATCTCCAAAAACTGAATTTTATCTTGTAAAAAATATTGTATTTTCGCATCAATACGAAAAGTGAGGGACAATACCAGGTAATAAAAGGTTAACCCCAAGTTCAGGAATGAGGATTTCGGGGTATTATTCTCGGTCCCTTAATACCTAAGACCAATCTGACTCGTTGCCCCCTAACGCGACCTGAAATCTGTTTGCAACTAGAAGAGTTCAACGCCAATAACAAGTTTGCCGTACCCGTTAATGATCCCCCTGTCTCGATCCTTAACTTCACACTCCCCAGACAAAACGTTTCCTCTACATCGAGGCGTTCTAAACGGATATGTGTATGATAGAATTTCTTCCGTCATTAAGAAAGCTTTACAATGTGTACGGGTTTCTAAGCGTGCTGGGAAAACTATTGACCGACTCGAGAGTCTCGATTTACCTTCTGAAGCGTCAAAAGTTTCAAGGCTCTTTCGAAGTACCCGCTCACTCTCTTTCCACCCCCTCCCCCCAACCCTTGTGTGTCTATTCAAGGAGCGGTAAACGCGACTCGTGGAAATTCCCCACTTCGTGTTCCAGATCCGCCGGTTTCTTGTCACTTTTCCCCTTCATTTTCTTTATCTCGAACGTGCTTCTTGTACGTAAATCGTACATAGGTGAGCCTCATCCGAGTTCTTTCACAAAGAGCATCAGGCTTTTAGAACGCGACTTTTCCGATGACCTGTGTTAAAATGTCTCTATTCTTCTTTTAAAAAAAACTGAATTTGATGATAAGAATTGGATTTAAGTAAAAATAATAATAATAATAATAATAATAATAATAGATATTGGAAGTGTCCCCTTCCACTTTTGTGTAACATATCTATCTTCAGATGTCGATAACTGCAATTCAACAAATACATATTTATTAAAGCAAATTTTACCTATAATATAAATTCATATTCATACATTAATATTAATGAAATACCCATTTGTAAGTCGATTTAGTTTTACATGACAGCAAATTATCGAGTCGTGCGATTCTTCAAACAAAGACTAAAAGTTCGGTTCTCTAAATCGGAAGTTATCCCAATCGATTTAAAAAAAGTAGGTAATGAGATGAATCGGAAATTATTCGATCGGAATAAATGTCATCTCTGTATTAGGTCGCATTTTAGATCGCGTTTAGCTATAATATTTTTTAGGTAAAAGGAATGAGGATCAGTAATAGTTTGTATCCTTGAAGTATCTTTCCGAAGAGTCGATTGATTGATAATGGTGTGCTAATAAATTTAATTTCGACCTGAGATTTGGATGTTCGAAATCACTAACTAGCACCTTCGACTGAACACAGTATTTTACGTAGGAGACCACCCTAGTCACGCCTTAACCCAACCTACCTCAAACCGAGAACGAGGGAAGTTGCAACTCCAATTTGCCATTTCGTGACTGCAGCGAATCTTGCATTTTTCTTTCTTGAACAAACGTCTATCATTCTATCACGAACCGCTAAACTTTTGTTCCCTGGTTCGTCCCACCTGCCACCTTCCACCTCATCCTTGCGTAAACTGGCGCGCATCCCTCGAAATCCCCACATATATGAGTAAAATCATTCGTTCTTCTTCAAGACATTTTCGACGTGGAAGGTTACTCAAGTGAGTTTCATACTTGTTATGGTTGATTGTATTATTGCTAAGAGAAAAAGCAGCCAAGAAACTTTTCAGCTCGCCTTTCAGTCGATTCACTTGAAATAGAAATTAAGTCAGGAAGATTTAAGGGAAATGCGAATAGATGCCTCTTTTAAATGTAATAAAATTAAAAATTAAAAATAACTGATGGGATTCTTGATTTTCACCAATCAGAATGAAACCAACCTTTGTTGAAAGTATATAACGATGAAATGATGCGTTGGATTGCTTCCATTGAAACGTGAACTTCAATAAAGGGAAGGACGAAAGGGAAAAATGACGAGCCCCAAATGAAAGAAATATTATCATTTTATCTGTCAGACTTGAAATTGAGCGAAAGTCAGATGCAAAAGTCATCGAGAGGTGAATTCGTGAAATGAAAGAGTGGAGTTAGCGATCGTGAGGCGAGAGACAGACGGAATGGGTGAGTGGAAGGTTAAAAGGGAGTTGGGGAGGAGAGAGAAGAGAGAAATAGGTAAAGCGACAAAGAGAGAAAAATGAGAGGGAGAGACAAGGAAGAGGGATGGAGAGTGGACAGAAGAGAAAAAGAGGGTTCCTATTTGGTCGTTAGCCAGTTGGCTAATTTCCAGTAGAAATCATGAAAGCGGGGTCTGCGAGGGGCAGTTTGGTCATTCGATGATCCTCTCTGCTTGCCCGTCAGTCTGCAGTCATTGCTTTTCAATGATTTTTACTCCTTTTTCCGTCCATTCAATGACCATGTACATAGGGCTCGACTCGCCCCAGCAAAGCACATGGCTTTTCGATGATTCCCCCGTTGCCTCTGGTACTGCAGTACGGGGAAGCTTTCCACGTAAGCCCTCGATTGGGGTAGGTTAGGCAGGGCTTGTAGCTTTCTGAAATGAGAGGTAGTGCTGGCTAGGGTTGTCCCGCAAATGCAACGAGCTTGGGTCTCAATTTGAAGGTATACATCCGAAGCAGTATATTAATTCCTCCCACCACCCACCACATACCTATTTTACTCTCAATCCTTCAAGCAATCTACTTGAACTTCACTACAATTACTACTTATCATACAATAAGTCTGTTTTAAAAGCACGATGGGGTTTTACACAATACCTGTTATTCTGAGTGGTACATATTTTTGAATTTCGATTCAAAATATCTTATATTATTTTTTTTTAAAATGTGCATTTTGTTTAAATTGTTTAAAACCTTTTGGAAAATCATTTTTCGAATCTAAAAGTAAAACACCAGGCGAGGGAGGAAAGAACGGAAAAAAACATTGTGTGGCTTCATATGGTTGTTTACAACAGAATGAAAGATTATATTTTACTATTTAAACTTTAAAAAATTTTACGATTTGACGTTGGTGTATTTAAAAATATTCCTGGAACAAAGGCAAAGTGACCGATCTACAGTAGTAGTACATTTAGCTAAAGTCAAATAAAAATTTATATAGTTAAAAATACTGTAGAAAAATCTAGATTGTTTTCAGATAACTGTGAATGTTCCTGAAATTAAAAAAAAATCAATTTTCCTATACTAGTAATGCATTTCACTAAAAAGAATTAAAATTTGAGTAACAGACGATAATATCAGAAATCTTGAACTAAAATGTAGCGATTTAATTAATATATGATTCCTCTTTTCGAAGCAAAAAAACATATTTTCCTAATGAGAAAACAGAGTCTTCAAAAAATGAGCAACAATTCGTAATTGAAAATCTTTGCAATTGATTTATTTAGAATTGCAACCAGTCGAACTGAGCCAAACTTTTTTATTTACACCTCCCCCCCCCCCGCACGCCCAAGAGCTAGGCCTATTTTATAAATGTTCCCTTACCTAATAGTGAAACATATCAACTTATAGACAAAAGGAGTTGGTACTAAATACCAGATAGCAGAAGAAAAATCCCGGATCTACAAATAGAATCAAAGGCTTAAATTTCAACATGCACATTTCCGGAAAGACTCGCAGGTTAGGAGGTGAGTGTGCGAGCCAAGTCGGTTGTGGAAGTATCGATTTTTGCGTAACTTTAAAAAATCTTAATGCTGCTTTTGGTGGCATGGGGTACGAAGTTTAAATTGAACCGAGTTGAGGGATAGAAACAGAAGGAAAGGACTCGCGAAAGGGAGAAAGAGGGAAAGCCAGCTAGGGAGAAACGAAGAGAGATAATGGGAGATGGTTAGGGTTTGAAAGATATACCAAACGTGGGCTCACGTGGTTGATAGGAAGAGGGGGGTAAGGGGTGGGGGCTGTGGGCCGTGCGTGCGAATCCCCGAATGGAACACATGCAAGCTTTGATAAGCTTTAGGAACACATACGTGGTGCTGAACCATTCGAACCTTGCACTTTACGGTTCGCATAATTTTATGTAACGTACGATTCACCAGCTTTCTTTTCATAAGAGGTGCACTGAATGTCCGCGATATGGAAGAAAAATATTCAACTTGAGTTTGGCATATAGGATTCTAATCTACAGATCTGTCGATGGAAATCACTATCGAGTACTTCCAAGATCGAATAGCTGGCTTCTCCAAATAATAGTGGCTTTTCTGAAAAATCAAGGAACGCTGCTTCAATCTAATCAGCCCGAGTCAGGAGTTTCTATCAAATAGCTTATTGAAAATTGTAGCTTTTTGCTGCGGAAAATAGTTGGTAGATGCAGGATTTTTTCACATTCAATGTAGAAGACAATAATTTCTCCCGTTAAACTTATTAGAAGAAAAAATATGTTCAGATCGTTCCTTCGAACCGGTTCAGGAAATATTTTTAATTTTATAAGTACCTGTGAAGCTTTATTTTGAGTCTGCTTTTACTTTGATAAAGTAGCTTTGCATGTGCATTACCGGGAATAATAATTCGAGAAAAAAGTTGTTTTGCTAGGCAAAAGTTTTTGGTATCTTCGAGACGAGGCTAAGCTTTTTACGATGTCTGTACTTATTACTTCAGTTTGTAACCCTCTCTCCGTGGAATACCATGGATTACACCCCCTCAACGAGACGAAGTAAGGGTTGCAACGGGCAAGTAAGGCGAACCAAAGAGAGAGCAGAAATCACCCTAGCAGCATCATAGCCGGAGACTGTTCGCGTACAAGGAAAAGGGAAGGGGGTCGATAAGAGGGACCTTGAGGGTCTTCGCTTATTTATTTCTCCATTTGAATTTTATTATCTTGTTCCGTCGTTATGGAGCCTCTGTTTGGCGCTTTCACGACACAGAAACGACGAGAACATCTACAATGAGGAGGAAATTATGATGGCAGAAGAAGGAAGAGAAATTCAAGAAAGGGGAGAAATAAGTGCATTCGAGTATACATGATTTCCCAATAAAGAACAGCATCCCTTGGAATTTATTTACCCAAATCACCAAAAAATGTTCATATTTTATATTCCATTTCTCTGCATCAGCATCAGAACTTTTTAGACTACCGCATTAACTCGTGATAAGTTTTTAACATGCGCATATTACATTTTTTGAAATAAAGTATGTGAGAGCCATCTCCACGTAAGTTTTGAATACCCTTCGGGCAGGCGTTTACATGGGTTTGTCTAATTGCCGTGTAGAAAAAGTTCTCTTTCACTAAAAACATCGACGTACGATGCAATATGCGTCTGCATGCGCAGAAAACTCGTTGTTAATGCTTGTCCCCTTAAACTGAACCACTTATGAGCAAATGTAACTTTTAGTGTTCCGTTTCCATTCCCAACAATTAAAATTGAAGGAGCCTTATTTTCTGAAAGTACCTCAAATTTTGCATTGAATCTTTCAAATATTTTTGAGCTTTATTGCAAATGAATAAAAAATATATTTCTTGAAGATATATTTTGCTTGAATGGTGACAAACTTGGTGACAAAGTCATAGTACCTCAGGGTTTTCGTACGTCAATGTGTCAAATATAAATGAGCTCACTAGTTTTATCTGCTTTATTTCAACAGTTTAAGTCGACCTGGTTTATCATGTTCCTGATATATCAGTCCTATTAAACTATATGTAGGCATTTCCCAGAAGTTAAGGTCTGCTTATTTTTAACAAAATCAATTAAAATTACATATTTTTATGTATTCCCTAACATTTATAAGTACTGATACCAAATAATAATAATAAATAATCATTTCATATTTTTGAAATTCGTATTAATTCTCATGGCCAAATGTCACTTCAGCTGGCCTTTAAGCTATTTCTGCTTAAAATGCATATCCATCAAATACATTCCTTGATTTCTGAGACTTATATTTCCTTACTACCTAGACTAGAAATACATGTAATTAGAAAAAAAAATTTTCTTGTTTTAAAAAGTATTGTTTTTTTTAGAAAATCTTATTTCCTAAAATGGTCAACTTTTAAGTAATCACCCATAGAAACTCAAGGATATTGCAGAGTCGCAAGGCAAATATTCAAATCTGGTGATCAGCGAATAGCAATCTGTTGTGTGAAACACGGAGATTGGGGTTCATATCCTTAGAGCAGATTCTAGGACGACCCTCGACTCGTTTCGAAGGTAATCTAAGTGAGAATTACGCTTAGCCTCGAGACGCAATCTCGTCCATGAAATTCTTAATAGCGAAAACAAGTGTGATCCAAGAAGCATGGTACGTCATCCTCGGGGATGCTTGTACAGAGAAAGATGAAGAGAGAGAGAGAGAGAGAGAGAGAGAGAAAGAGAGAGAGAGAGAAAATAGAAAGAGAAGAGAGAATTTGGTTCTGGGAAGTCGACAACCGGCTGGATTCATTTCGAATCTAGTAAGAGGGACTGAGAAGGAAAAAGAGTTAAGAGTCGGCTCGGTGACGGATTCATCGGGGAACTCGGGAAAGTGGGTGGAGGGCTGGGGAATCTTGTTGGGGAAGGTGCCGGAGGTAGACTGGTTGGAGATGGAGGAGCCCACGTTGCAATGATATCGATTTCAATGCTTCTTACTAGACGCCGTTGATGAGGGTGGGCAACCCCTTACTTTTTATGCCTTTTCCTCCGAGTCTACCCCTCTTCGATTCCTCCCCATTCACCCAGCAATCTCTTCTCTGATAATCTCGGTTATTTCTTCAAGTTCCGACTCGATTCCGTTTCCCTGTGTTTTCTTTTCTCTCTTCTTTTTCTGATCGGTCACGAAAGAAAAATTATTTTTATTTTTCCACGACTTAATAATCTCTGAGAAACCATAAACCTTACACCTGTTTTCCTCTCATTATTGTCCTACCCTCTAACTTCGTTAGTCTCGTTATTTTGATGAACTTTATTTACAGCAGCATGCTCATGCATCGTTGCTATTTTCCTTCGGATTTTCCAGTTTTCCTACCTTCGTACTTTAGATAATTCCTGCAAGCTTCATAACGAGCTTATTTTTTCAGACGCAGAACCTTTTTCTTTTTCCAGTTGTTTTTAACCCATTCCTTTCCCCTCATTCTCGGCCTTGCTGACGCATATTACAAAACTTGGAGCGTCAAGTGGTTTCACTCTCGACTTTTCAACGGTTCACGCGAAGGTACTTTTCCAACGTCCGTTGAAGCTCTTTTTTCTTAAACCTGATTTTTCAAGCAATTCTCTTAAGATTAGAATGCACATCATTTAGTGGGTTGTTACTTGAAATTAATTGCAGAAAAATGTATTACTATTGATAAAAAGTCAGTGTGGATAAAATGCAGAATTACAAGCTCTGGTCCACTCGAAGGCAGACATAAGAATCGTCTGATTACAGCTTCCGCCTTTCACCTTCCATCTTTCCTGGTTTTATCCACTTGAGAGAGCAGTACGTTCACCCCTCCAACTCTTTTTCCTTCGCCCTTTTCTTTTTTCTCGACTCACTCATCTGCAAGTTCTCTCTTCGTTTAATTGATTTCTTAAGACCCGAAGGGGTTCGCGAATGTGACTCTGGCTCGAAATGCAGTTTTTCCTCCTCCGGGTTTTAGCTTCTGATACCTACTCTCTTTTTTCGACGACTCCGTCGGACGGCGTTCACGTCCTACGAAGATGGACGGGGTGAGGTGGGTTGAGGGTGAAGCCAGTGGAAAGAGAATGCAAGATATTGCAGCCCCGCGGGACACACAGGAACGTAATCTCCACGACGAAGCCGGAGACGTATTACAATCCCGCGGTCCTCCAACCACGAAGTCACTCGGATCCCGTGCATGAATGGCCCATTCTCCTTGGCCTGTCTCTAGGAAAGTCTATCTATTCCGATTACGACTCCTTCCACCTCTTTCTCATCATCATTCTCATCCTCTTCTTCCAGCATCCGTGCACTATTTTCACCATCAGCCAAGTCTTCAGCTTTTCAGCAGGCCGTTGCGCGGATTTCGAAAACAAAGATTTTATTTTTCAGAAACGAGAGAGGCTGAGAGACTATTTTCGCTCATAAATGCCCCTCAGGTCACACATTCGTTTCATAGGTTCTGCTTCCTTGTAGAGTAATGAGGTTAATTTTCAAATATATTGTATGACACACTTGGATATAATTCAACCCCAGTGAGTGAAAATTGAATTTTTTTATATTCCGTGTAACTCTTTTCAGGTAAACAAAATCTCAAGAAACAAACAAGCAATGCTCGTTGCATTTTGAAGCATTGTAGTTCCAATTGATATCCAAATCTGTTAGGAGTTTGAGCTAGATCAGCCAATTAGAAGGGTTTTTTTCTCGCACAGAAATTTTCACTATTTTTTTTATATTTGAAATAAAACAATACTTCAATTTTGCATACTCTCAGTTATTAATAAAATTGGTCTATCTGAATGTCTTCAACATAAATATTATTTGAATCTTTAAACATAAATATTTATTCTAATTTTGGAATGTTCAGAAATTACCGAATTTTGACTGCTTCTGTATAAAATGATAAAAAGTTACAACAATAATAACATCAATAAAATCCTTCTGTTATAAAACATGCATTTTCAAATTAGGGTTTCATTTGATCTCTTTTAAGATTGAACCTACAGATTTTCTGATATGCAGTTCGTAATGAATCCTACCGTTAAAAAAGTCTTTCTCCAAAAGATCTTCAAGAGTTTATAAATAAATAATGAAATAGTGAAAAGGCGAGGAGGGAAGTGAGTTTGTGAATGTAAAAAAAGAAGATAAAAGGGCGTCTACGAGAACGTATTGAGCGGCCGAGTTTTCGGAATCTTCCCCTCGGTACGCAGCATTGCTTGAGGAGTTTCGAGTGCTCGGAGGGTACGTGCATTGTACGTCGCCCATCTTATATGCACCACCCACCCTAAAGCCACCCCAGTCCACCTTATACTTGCATTCTTTGTTCTTCGCGGTCCCCTCGTCCTGGTCCTTCTCATATCGCGTACCGCCGTAGGATTTCGCACCCCTCACGCGTTCCGTGGATACGTCTACGACCTCGAGAGCACGGAATCCTCGAGGCCGAAGGGTTCCAACAGTCACACCACTTCGGGGGTGCAAGGATATTTTAAGGAAGGCGTGCATATTCGAGAAACGAATAATTATTCTCCTTTTTCTTTTACTCGCACCTTCTATCACTCACCTCCTCACTTCAACATTCTAAGAGTTTTCGTTGAATCACGAAAACTTTTTCATCTCGTATTTGGTTTATAAACTGTTATTCTTGAGACTATCATAACACCATCCCTAATTATTATCTGTCAATATTAGGTAGAAAAATAAATAAAATGATGTGGCTTACTTCTGAACATTTTCTGTGCCCATAAAAAATTTCGAGTACGTGAATGAGAAGATAAGATGTCTAGAATGCAATTGATATGCGTTTTATCTTTGTCTAATTGACAATCACTGTAACACAGCTTGATACTGATTCTTTAAGTCGATTATTAGGAAGATTAGTACTCGAAATATATACTCCCAAAATTATTCCTTCCAAGGAAGTGGATAAATATTCAAATAAGGCATTTGATAAATGCAAATGAATTTATGATATTTTTTGTTTGAGGAAGTTGTAATGAGAGGAATAATTTGTTTGAATCCTTGTAAGAGATTGAGCACCCCTTGTAAGGTGGATTCTAGAGCAGCGACACTCCAGTTTTCCTTGGGTTTCTCAGGGCGGATGGATGGAACTCAAGTGGAGTCATCGTTTGCAAAGGGTGCTTAGCAGCCCAACGTCATCCTCATCCTTCTCCGACCTTCTTCAACGTCCTCCTCCTGGAGGAGAAGACTCAGTGAATCTTCAAGCAGCAAACCAACGTCTACAACGAGCGACGTAAACCTTATTCTTACGCCACTTTACCACAAGATGCAGTCACGGAAGGGGCTCAACGAGCATACACGTCGCGATATCCCTCCGTTGGAACTACTGCGAGCTTTTGAGTTGCGAACCCTCCTACTCGAATCTTCTTCCCCAGTTTTTCTCCCAGTCAAACATTCGCCTAAGCAATAAATAATTACTTTTCATTTCCTCTAGATTTATGGATCTAAAATTCTAAAACTATCTATCGATTATGGCAAGCGGTAAATCACAAAAGTTGAAATTGTTTCAAATATAAATTTTAAAAAATAAATTAGAGCCGTTGAAAAAAAGAAATTTTATTTGTTTTTTAATTTTTAATTTAATTTTGAACATAGATAACCATTTTGTAGGAAATCAAGGTATCCAAAATTACAATATATGACGTTAAAGCTTTAGTTCTCGGAATCTGAGAGGATTTCATAGGAATGAAAATATTTCGAAGAATTTAAAGGAATATTTCACAGGATTTCAAGGGATTTTCTTATATCTTAATACAAAGAATTTATTCACCACAATTTATATTTTTTTGAACATTTCAAGAATTCAGAGAGATTTTCAATATTTCAAGGTATTTCGAAAGATTTAAAATTTTATCAAGTTTTTACAGAATTTTAAATATTTTAGGATAATTTAGAAGTTTACAATGAATTTACAAGTGATTAAACAAGTTTTAGGAAACCGGCCATGCTTTTAATGATTTAATGGGATTTTAAAAAATCGCATGCGATTTTAAAGAATTTATTAGAATTTCGGGATATTTGGAAGGATTTTATAAAAACCTATATGGTTTAGGGATATTTTGAAAGATTCTAAGAAATTTTTTACCAATTTTAAGAGATTTTATCAGATTTTTTAGGATTCCAATAACTTTAAGGAATTTAAAAAATCTCAATAACGTATTTTAAAATATTTCAAGGAATGGAGAAATGTTTAATATTTCAAGATATTTCAAAACATTTGAAAGAATTCCAAGGAATTTTTAAGGGAATAAAAACATTGCAGGGACGTTTAAAAATACCTCAAAGTATTTTCAAATATTTTCATGAATTTCATAGATTTACGGATATTAAAAAAAACAATAATAACGAATGTTTTTAATTTAATTTTTTTTAGATTTGACGACAGATTAAATAGGAAGTAAAAATGTCTAAAGCTTTTAGTGAAGGGTTTTAATTTTCTAAATTGCCCCTTAAAATAAATTCTAATTATTTATTAATTTGGGTGTCTCGGGTAGTAAGTAACTAAATTACATTTAATAAGATATGACCAAAAAATTAGACAAAAAATGTATTAGGTATTGTATGGTTGGACCTTTACCCAAGATTTTTTTCCAAAGATGTTTACAAAAAAATCTCTCTTGGGTCGTAGTTTAGTCCAGCGTTTCCTGAACTACTGCCGGCGGCAGGGGATGCCAGCCTAACGGCGGCCTAGATTAAAACCATTTACAAACATTGAAATTTTGATAACAGGGATCAATTAAATTTGAATTATCTAAATCAATTTCCTTATATAATTTTAAAAAGTAAAAAAGGTTTAATCAACATCGTTCAATATTATCAGTAATAATTAAAGCTTTAAGTGCATACTAAAGTACAATAAGACTCAACTAAGACTGAAGATAAGAACCGATTTTTTATAACCATTTTTAATTTTCTCGTTATATCATAATAAAGTTAATGCAGCCTATTGAAAGTCGATTGATTAATAATATTTGATCGAAATTAAATTTTCTAAGCTGGGTTCAATCCTCTTATTGCTAATATATAATAATGGGAAAATCACGCGAGGTAAAGAATAGCCTGCACGACTGGCAGTCAAGGGACCTGCTAGTTTCCTATCTTGTGAAAATATTCTAGGGTGTTGGGTCTGCCGCACATCAGAAAGTGCAGAAAAGGTTTGAGAAACACTAGTTTAGGGTGCATGTACTGCTCATATAGAATCAGGGATAGGAAACTCTTTTCCTACTGAGGTTGTTCTTGACAATGCGACGAATCAATTAAGAAATAATTTCCGGGGTCTCGGAAATGACAGGACGTGCCGGAACACGTTCCACACCTTTTGAGTCCGCGTGTCCACTCAAGCCCGACCCCAGGACAGTTCACATCCTGGATCGGTTCCTGTTGTTAGTTGGCAGAATGTGCCGATACTTGCGTAGCTACGGATACGTGATTGTAACAAAACAGCGGACGTCCGGACGACAGACAGTCGCACAGGTATCGTTCCTGGCCCCTTTGGCACTCCTCCCGTTCTCTTTTCGTCTCCCTCTTCACTCGCTTTCTTTCCTCGTCCCTTCTCAATCACGTTTACTTCCCTCTCCTCACTCTCTTCCGATCCAATCTACCACGATCTAACGCTGGAAAAGTGGAAGTTTGCCGAGAAGGATACTTGGTCCAGTGGTCTGGCACTTCCGCTGTCGTCGTATGAACTCTACATCGTAAAATTGTCCCATTAATGACTTATGAGGAAAGCTCGTATGTCCCAGGTGTGTTTAATACTGATGATTTCATTTGACCGGAAACGGGCAATCTTGGAAAAATTCCATTTGTATAATTTCCGATTGTTAGAGACCTTTTGTCATAAAGTGTTTATCGATTAGCAAGTTCTGCAGTTCGACAACTGGTTTTGATTACTATAATTGGGTAATTGTATGATAATGATAGAAGGATAGGGGAATATGATTTTGGAAGTTGAATAGGGAAATTTATTAAATAAAGGCCCTTGTAACAAAAGAATAGGTATTGTATTTTCCCTCATATAAATATTAATGTCTTATATGACCTGAGGATTAGCTAATTGTGAAGCAAATATAAAATAACTGAACCGGAAGTAAGATAGCTTTAAATCTACCTGGACACATTTTTCACATATTCATAACAGAAAGGTAGTAATCTCTAATTTTTATTGTAATAGAATGAGATACTCTAAATTCCAGGAAAGACTTTGCGAATCTAATTATGATCAAGTGTTGAGTTGAGGACCTGAGTTTCCGTAATGAATTGCATTCCGAGAGAAAAGTAGCAGGCAATCGTCTTGTGTTCCTGAAGTACTTGGTAATGTATCTCGGTTTTCTTTGCAGAAACGGGGAAAAGAGAAAGCACTTCTGCCTAGCATTGAGGCAGTTTTCTTGAATTTGCAAAGGTATCTTTCCCGCGAGCGTCCCGTCCGCTGGAGCCTTTTGACTGTGACAAATGCGAAACTTTTGCGTCACGTGTCTCCGTCTCGCGCTACTTTTGTCTGCTTTCAGAAAACATTGAGAAGCCTGGCACTCCTCTCTCCATCTTCTTTCTTCCCTTTCTGTGGCATCATCAGGACGAAGACTAAAAGGAGAGGAGCGAATTCTGCGAAAGATGTATCACTAGTGGGTGAGGAGGGACTTTTCTCGCTATTGTCCAACGCGCATCAAGAACAAGAAAAGCTCTTGTGATGACAAGTATCGCGTGCTCGACATTGCCTGAGTAACTATTGTGTTTTTCTCTCTCTCGCTCTCTCTCTTCTTATTACATTTTATGACGTAAGTAACAACGACACTCTACTTATTTCTGTAAGTAGCACTCTGTCGATGGAGAACCTACACGAGCGACTTACCTTTTGCTACACGATTTCTTTGACAAAGTAGACTCTCAAACTTTTCAATCCTCTCATGAAGTGATTCCTTCACTTCAACATTTTTATCCCTATTTCGATTTTTGTACAGAGAAACTTTCTCTTCCATGAATTATCTTGTCATAAAGCTGCATTTTTTCAGTTAATATAACGAAACATGTATTTATAAAACAAGCTGGAGGTGCGCGAGTAGAATAAAAGAGAATATCGACGATGTTTCCACGATACATAACCATGTATCGTTATCTAGTGTACCTTCGTTATATCCTTTTTTATCCCGTTGGCTTTTCCTCCGTTAGCGGTGACGTTATAAACTGGCCAGGACGAACCCAAAACAGTAAAGAGCGGTCGTAATATACGCGAGCGGAATAACGAGCCATATGGATACACAACAAAGTGTTATAAAAGCATTTTATTGTTCAAGGAAAACTCGAAGCGTGGTACTGTTTGCGCCGGTCTAGTACTCGAAAATTACTCGTTTATGCATTCCTTTGCCTGCCTACTTTCCACGCAATGCCATAGTGAGGACACAAGTCTTCATACAAATAAAATGCAAAAATTACATTTTTTAATCAACTTCATTAACTATCCGCAAGCATATTTCACTTACGTATATGAAGACTTTTCAAACACAATTTGTTTTTTAATTTACAAAAATGTCAAGAAATCTAATTTGAATATAAAACTTCGCAAGGAAAAGATACGCAATTGACAATTAGAGTCCAACCAATATGTTTGATAAAAAAAGAATACATACCAATTTTTTTATGTGCGTACAAGAAATGCGTAAAAACGCAGAATGGCTACCAAATAAGCGCGCGTGAGTGGAACGCATGCAATTGCAGTCAAACATTTATGCGACACATAAAGCCGTGTGTTGGCAGCTAGCGAGTAATGTGCGTGTCTGATACATGTGTATGAAGTAGTACATCCGCATCAGTGTCGCCGCAACAAGTAAGCTGGACACACACAGTCAAATCGAGCTGAAAGCAATTAATCCTACCGTGGTGCCACCAATTAAGAACACGTACGCTCAACATACATAAGAAAACAAGTGTACTACAAGCATTTCTTAATTTTTGTGATTTTAATTAATTCTATATTTTTATTTCGTCCTTACGCTCATTTTGTATTTCTCTGCCAGCACAATCATCGATGCTTTCTCGTTACATGAATGAGGATCGGATATTAAACCTACAAACGAGGTTTTTTGAGTTTTCATACAATAATAAAATATCGTGAGATGATTAATTTACTGTAATTAAATAACTGCAATAAGAGTGTTCCTTGATTTTTCTCAATTTTCAGTTTACCTTATTTGCATTTGTCCATACTTTAATTTGTTCTAATAATGATACAAAATAGGATTTAGAAATGAGAAATTCGGGTAAAAATATAATTTTTTTTAAATGTTTACTTTAAGAAAGAGGCACAAGAATACACCAAAAATTTTATTTTTTCTAATGTTTATTTTACCTTACTTCATTTACCCAACTACTATTTTTTCCTTCTTCCTGTTCTTCTGAATTACCACTTGATCTACTTATTATTTTTCTGAATTTGCCCTCATTTCAATTCGTCATAATTTTAATATTACCTATATTACTATTTTTAAAACGGACCACTTGGAATCACTTTTATATTTCCTAATTGCCATTGTTTGTTATATTTTTTATTTGTTCCAAACTGACCGTTGAACAAACAAATTTCATTGTTTTTCAATTTTAACTTAAAACATAAAATATCCATTTTGACTATAATAGCAAACGAATTTTTCTAAAGTCTATATTGAAGCGAATTGAAATATTTTAAATTTTACTCATTAATTTTTTAATTTCCCCTGAAATAAAGTATTTAAATCAAATTTTCTGTCAATAACTTAAAGAGTCGGTAATTAATGAATAAAAACGGAAATTGTTATAAATCATGATAAGAGGCTTTTTGGACAAATTTTTGTTTAGTCAAATAAATTTGCTCAAATTAAATATCAACAATAGTATAATTTTGTAATATTTAGACGCTGCGCAAAAGAGGCATCTAATGTAGCCTTCTCGTGAGCTTTTTTAGCATCATTTTTTTTTTAAATTGTACACATACTGCAGATAGGCTAATGCATAATGTATAGAATTCCTGAAAATAATACCAAGACAACGACCATAAAAGGTTCCTATTGTAATTTTAAAGAAGTTTCTGTTAAGAAGAATCATAAAAAGAAAAAAAAATTATTTGCACAAAAATAACAAAGTGGAAAGATGTAATTTAATAAAAAGAAGAAAGAAATAAAAATGAAAAGGAAGTGGATTTGGTTCGTTGCTTTCTTATTTTTCTTTCCTCTTTTTTATTTGTATCAAAAATTTTTTTTTTTATTTTAGGATTTTTTAAAGAGGAATTAAATATACATTAACTTAATTATTAGATTTTAAATAGGATTTTAATCTAATTTAAATTTCTTTAATTTTGCCTATTATTTAATTATTATTTAAATTTTAACAAAAACAATGCGCGTTTTCTAAATTCTTTTCCCATTATTAAAATTGTTAAATTTATTGCAAGCTAGAAGACAGGCATATTATTGAACACTTTACGAATGTGGCACATTTAGAATTTTCGAAAAATAATCTAGTAATTTATTAGGAAGTTTGAAGCTATTGTCTCTGAATTCAGTACTTCTATTCCGTATTTCCGTCCAAAATTCGTATCCCTTTTCCAAGTCTCCCGCTCATGTTTCTATAGACGCGTGCGAACTTCTTGTACCTGTTCACTCTCTTCTGAGAACAACGAGTTGTAAGGGAATCCGCTAAGGGTAAGGGATATCGTGGTATTTTTGTGGTGTCTTCTGTATGTAAAAGGAAGGCCAAGGAGACTCGCTAACAAGTGGATCTCCTCGAGAAGTGGAGTTGATCGTAAGCTTGGAGATTGCAGATTGCAAATAGAGGGAGAGGGAAAGTCGCAGTGGGACGAAAGGGGTAACTCAAGACGAGTCTAAGTGAGTCTTCCGGCCGACAGACAATGATAGCCCTGAGAACTGACCCGACCCCCGGATATGTATTACGCTTATATATCCAAAAGCACACACATGCTATACGACGTGTCAAAACATCGTCATCTCGAGGCCTTCATTTAGCAGACGAGATAACTTGGTCAGCGAATCACTTCAAGGAACATTGACACCGTCCTGTTGAATTTGGTCCTTTAACATTTAAGAAATTAGAATAAATGAAGGCTTTAGTGAAAAAAGACCCATTAATTTGTGGACGTAAAATTGGACATTTATGACCTGGGTCGTATTTAAAACTGAAAGGATTAATCGTTAGCTGGAATCAAGAAAGTATGATATTTATATAAGGTTCACCACTTCGCAATTTATATTCCGGAAGATAACTTGAATCGTTAGCGGAAGGCGTTTACCACATATTAGCTTCTTAAGGGTTGAACCTGTAATCTTAATGAGAGTCAGAAGATATATCTGATTACAATTTTTTTTAAGAAGAAATTTTAATTAATATCATGCTTCCAGTGTATAGAATTTTCTGGACATGAAACTAAAACTGATTAACATTAACCAAAATCTTGAATAAATCACTTAGTTTCATTAAGTAGACAATCACAAAGCCCGCATTGTAAGTTCACCTTGCGCTACCCATACTTTTAATTCGAGTGAATATCCGGTTACTTCCTGTACTTTCAGCGAAAAGCGACAATCAACCCGTAATCGTCAACAATCGAAGTATGTAATGTCGACTCCGAAGAATAGGAGATCAGCTCTGCTCGGAAAGAGGCATGCGTGACGCGTTGTTCCGAGTTATAGCGTCCCTTATTTACCAATTCGGAAGCAATGTAAATCGCACGGTGACCGGACAGTAATCACGACACGAATAGGCGTCTCTGAGGAGACGGGGTCCACTGACCACGCATGAAGTGGGAAAAATTTCGTCCCCGCTAGTCCGACTTGTCCACCCCAAATCGAGGTCAATACTTCATCCTCTCTCGCAATCGGCCGAGCGTATCGCCTTCCGCAGCATTGTCAGTGCTTCAGGAACTCGGATACTTAACAATCCTATTTTTTAGCTGAGCGCCAAGCCCCCGAATTCTGACCAGCTCTTTCGCGAAATTTTAGGAAACTGCAGATAACCTCTTCTGAGCACAGCCGCTTGCATCAAGGGTTGGCAAGTTTATATCTACTTAGCTTATGTAACTGACGTAACTGATGCAAATTTTGTTTAATTAAGACGTGGACCGAGAGGCGAGCCGAGTAGAGGGATTTTTGATGTTACGAACGCGTGCAGGGTGCAGGGTGCATGGTACTGGGTACATAGCATGCATAGCGATGATGCTACCTTCCTGATGAGAATAGCGGTGGCTAAATTAAGAAGTTCGAGAAGTGAGGAGAGGAAAGGGGTACTCGTAAGGGTTGTAGAGGCTGGAGAAGGGTGGAGTACTTGAGAGAGCTCACCGTTTCCCTTATTCCTTCAATCAACGTCAGCTGGGGAGGCGAGTCTAGTGTGTACGCTGGGCAAATACTCGCGTGCTCCGCACTAGAGCATAGTGCCCAATGACTACATCATGCACGAGGTGGTGGTTCGCTAGACTCGGTTTACCCCCGACAGTCATTGAATCGATTCTTCCATAAAAGTGCCGGCAGCACGCTCCTGCAATGAAAGTCAGTGCTGTTCTAAATATATGCGCTACGACATTTGTATTACTAGCTCAATCTGGATCAACTTATGTGTATGCAGCATTATCTATGAGTGTCAAGGAGCCTAGATTTAAAGCAATCATCTGATTAGGGCAATTGAATTGTTTCCTAAGACTCTAGAGTTCGAAGAAAAAATCTAGGTAAGATTGAAAGAATCCAAGGGTAAAAGAAGATGAGTAGGGGCAGATAGAATGATTAGATTTCAATTTCTTGGAATTTAATTAATATAAATATTATGTAAACTGCAGTGGAGTAGTGGCACTTTAGCACGCACGCAACTTGACATGATTAGAATTGTAACCTTCGCAGACTGCAACTTGAACTGAATAAGTGTTTAGTTATTTATGACCTCGCTTATGTTTGATCTAAGCTGATAGTTGGCCGATTTTAGATCTAATAAGAATATTAATTTAAAGAAAGAAAAGGATAAGAAAATTGGTTATTAAAGAAGGAAGGAAGAAGACCGGATAAAATGATACACATGCATCAAAGGCAGTCTAAACAAGCCGTTTAGGCTACTTCAAGTTAACCCAAATTGACTCAATTGGATTAAGCGCGTCGAGGCATATCCGACACTTGGGAACCGGCCCGTTACGCGTCACATTTGACCCGCGAATGTGCGAAAGAGACAGAAAGCCTGGTGACTCTTTTGCTTCTCATGCAAATTGTCATCATTTCAGTCTCCCGTAGTTTGCGTCTCCCTCGTTCCCCACTATTTCTCTGTCTTTTAGTCACTTCTCAGCGAATTCAGCTTGTTAGCTAAATTGCGAGGACACCAGGGAAATTACTCCCCGGGGTTCTCTGATGAATCTTTCAAGTAAAAGGTCATCCTGAACTAGAAATTTCCACGAGAAATTTTTTAAATATTTTTCATGTTGCTTCTAAAAAGAAAATTTAATTTAGAGGCCGGAAAGAGTATATGAAAGATCGTTTTACAAGGTGACCGGCTAATCGGCCGAGGTCGAGTAAGTAGAATCTCTCGCAACTCCAGGACCATGTTCCGTTCCTGTAGTACGGCATAAGTAACATGCTGACGTCGATACTCGCACTCTGGCGTCTCTCATGTCAATTGGCGACGAGCCGCGGAAGGAAGGAGGGAGGTAGATGCTTACGTCGAAGCAGAGAATCAGAGGGTGTTGGGATTGGAGTGTCCGCTTCTTGGGTAAGCGGGACCTCCGGTGCTCCTGTATCTCTCCTCTCTCTCGCTTGCTCTCGTATATGGATCGTCGGAAGTCACCTTCCTCATTATCATTCCAGTCAACCACTCGCTCACTCAGGCACAGCCTTCATCCTGTGCCCTGTCACTTACGGAGTATAGGTTCCCAACTCAAGAGCATCAAGTCTGACAAGGCCGAATCAGCGAAGGATCGGCTTTCGTTGCGTCTGGCGGCGTGAGAGCCCCTGCGATGGGGGACAAGACGCAAGTCCATTACACTCAATCACGACATGATTGGCTCAAACGATCAGACCATCACTCGCCGCACGTCGTATCTACATGCGTTTACGTTTACATTATGCATAGACATTATCGTCTTCCAGATACTTCTCCAGAATCTAGAAGATTAAAAACTGCAATTCTTAACCAAGAAGAATCAAGTAATAGTTTTTTTTGCAACACCCGCCTCAAAAGCTAGAGTTTCCATGCTTCTAAATAATTCGCAAATTAAGGAATTCTAGTCAAAGGCGTGAGAATAATATTTGCGCATGCGCATATTGAAATATAGTAATTTTGCACATCGGTGGGTAAAATGATAAGTGTCACTTTAGAGATAAGAAACTTTGCACACTGGTAGACTTGAGAATTTATGTTGCACGGCTCTTGGCATTTTATCAGGACAGCCTTTAGTTATTTTGAAATAACATAAAAGTCATCCTGTTCGAAGGACCATAATTTGTGATCAGCTATCCGCACATCGTAATGATTAAATAGTCCACGAATGTGTCTCTAGTGTCTCTAAATTATACACCTAGCAATTTTCGCTCTTCTGGCGCATCTCGGGAGAAAATGTCATGCGACATCGCGAATGGAACTTTGGCAATTGAATATAATTAAGTAATCCTGGGCGCCCGACGAACCGACGTCGGGAAAAGTAGAGTCCTCAAAAACCAGAAACACATTGGAATATTGCCATAAGACTTGGTCCGCGGCGCAAGGATAATAACGACGTAATCCTAGATGCTCGAGTTGCCAATATGCCGCGAAAGTATCTACATAACTGCCTCGAAAAGTAGCCCGCGACCAATAAAAGAGGAATTCCAAGCTGTCGTTAAAACCTAGTCACTCGCTTTTCCTTATTCGTAGTTGTCTTCTTTTTATTAAAACTAAAAAAACTGTTATTCAGTTTATAATTATGTCCCTACTATGAAAGATTTTATTCCTTTGAGATTTGTTCCCTTTAAACTTTGCCCTTTAAATTTCTTTTCCCCTTGAGTTGTGATAAAAACGAGGGTTTCTATTTACTTCCTTGAAAACCGTTATAACCTGGCACATGCCAGGCCGCACGACTCGAAAGTCTGAATGTCTAAGACGTTACGAGGGGGTCAAATGTGGGGTCGCCAAGACGTTGGGAAGTTCTTGGCGTGGCATAACAATGGCAAAAGAAGCTGAAACGTCGGTTACGCCTCGCTTCGGCAGCTGGCACGCGCGACTTTGGAGTCGTATAAGAAAACCTCCTCCTTAGCTATTTCTCTTCTTCTTCCACGTCGACCTGCTCTCACCGAGCGTTCGCCCCTCTCCCTTGCTCCTACATGTGCACTGTAGTCGAACCCTCCACCCGAAGGGGAAGTAAGTCTCCAGAAGTTACCTTACCCGAGACTCCGAAGGGGATACCTGGTCATTTAAATCGGGAAACACCACCGGGTAAACCACCTGAACTCTACCGAGGGGATCTCCTCAATCTTGCATCGACGTCGCCTTTGAGGGTCCTTCCCCTTCCAAAATCCATCTGCTGAGATTTCATTAAAAAGTATCCAAAATGAAAATTTTAATAAAAGAACAAAGTTATAATTCTAACTTTTTGGGTTAGTTAATGTTAATTAATTAATTTTAATGTTGTAGAGTTACGAAATGTCGATAAAGGTATTTAAATCTGAGGACATATTGAGTCTACGCCACTGAGGGCAGAGACCGTTGTACCTACTTCCTTCCCAAGGGAGAACTTAGGGCGCTATAATATTTTTTGCACCTTTCAATATCAGACGTTAGAATTTCCCACAGAAAGTCATGGGAATATACCGGGAGGAGTCTATACCCTATAAATATCTCGTGAAAAGTCTTGAAAGAGATTGGCAAGTTGCCTTGGGAATTTTTCAAACAGATAAATGGCCTTTGGTAAAATCCCTGTCTTCCCTTGATCGATTAAGAGTGTGAATCTTTGGAAAACCGTAAACATCCAAGATACCGATGACCGTTGCGGTTTACAAAAGAAGGTACTGTCATCTGGAAAACCGTTACTATCAGATGAAAGACATATGTCTTCGAGATTAAGATATTTAATCACATACAGCAACTGATATTCAATTCGATCATAAAGTCATACTCGTGAATTGGTAAACATTAGTAGTAAACGTATTCAAATTACTCACCACATTGAAAACGAGGGATAATTAACTGAAAAAGTGAAATTATGGAAGCAATCGGATTACCGCAATTGATACCAAAATCGAAAGTAATGATGAGGAATGTATGGCGGGGATAATGGCCGAACTCTATTGTTTATAAAACTCGGCAACTGATCAAAGGTTGGTGATATGTGTGACATTATGAGAAGGGATGTTGAGGGGGGGGGGTGGAATTAATGGATTGGCGTTACCGCGAAAGGGAAATAAAAACGAAACAAAATTTAACGAGCTGTGAATTATGAAAATCGTCCGACACACGGTTTAAGCGGCTGGTTTTTGCATGTTCGCCAGTTAATCGAAAACGATTTAAATTCAAAATAA
The DNA here is from genome assembly GCA_010014905.2 of Druon quercuslanigerum. Taxonomy (NCBI): domain Eukaryota; kingdom Metazoa; phylum Arthropoda; class Insecta; order Hymenoptera; family Cynipidae; genus Druon; species Druon quercuslanigerum. Next base: position 2,377,500 of record JAAAKG020000025.1, read on the forward strand.
TAATAATAATAAAACCGGGATGAGTTTGAGGGAGGAGGAAAGGGGTAGGGATCGGTTTGTCGACGCATTAACGCAATTAACCTTCAATTGATAACACATCAATTGACACCGGTCAACTTGTTGCATCACAGCTAGCCGATAACATGTTAAACGCACACTCCGACGTTTGTGTGCATAATTCTGTTGGCATTTATGCCCTATGTGAGTGTATTTTCAGGGGTGAATACAAAGTGCGGGGGTGTGTATGTAGTTAACGTTTAATCGTGTGCGACTGTCCCCTTGACGTGGGGTCGAATAAGCGGCGCGGTAATAATGAAACGAATGTTACAATAATTTTATGTCGAAGGGGAAGCAACACGGTGTGCTACTGTTACTGCGTTTCTTCGTATGGTGGACATGGGCCAGTGCCTACAGTTGAGTTCCCATGCAACCCCCTGCGAATAACTCCTGCACATTAGGAGAATACCACGTGACACCTACGGGGGGGGGGGGGCGGAATTCCGAAGCACATGCCAACACATGGTGCAAAGTGTATATTAGACGGACGTCATATGGGGTACGAAAGACATGTGATATCTACTCTTTTAGAATCCTTCATGAACTAAACAGGAAGAAGGAATAGGTCGAAGGGGGGTGAATAAATAAATTAGTCCAATCCTTCCGACTTCCTCCTGTAGGTCGTGAGACTCAAATTGACTTCCTCTAGTCTTTTAAATAAAAGTCTTGTTTATTAGTCATGACAGTTTTTGTCTCACGATCAGAAGGAAGTAGGGTCAAAATATTGAATTTTGCATAATAAGGAACCACTTGTTTCAATTATTATTAAATTTTATCAATATTTCTTGTGACTTAAGAGAGTGTGTAAATTTAAATTCTTTTCCATAAATGATAAATTTTAGTTTTAAAGGGAAAGTCGGCAGTATTCTAAAGGGCGTGTTGAGCATTTTATCAACATTATCTCATATATTTTCAAAACTCATTTGACCAACCTCTCAATTTTTTTTATCAGGGTTAGTGTTCATTAAAATATCCCAGTTACAATTTTTTAAGATTAGCACCTTCCCTCATTATTTATGGCTATTAGTACACAATGTTAAAGATATTTTTCCTTAAAAAAGAGTATTTTTTCAAAGGTTTAGATATTTCAATCTTTGATTAACAATCTCGACTAAAGAACTCTTTAAAGAATGGTAGAATAAAATTCAGAGAGTCCTGCATGGAACAGGCACACTTAACTCTCTTCGTTAATTATCAAACTTGGATATTCGGCATTACCAGGTCTCTTGAACAACCAATAGTTCCCAACAATAGCCACCTGGCTTGGAAGTCCGTTAACTGCTGGAGTTCGCTAGAGATACTCTCGCATTATGACCCCAGGCTTTTCGAGGACTTGTCCAAATACCCCTGTATCCATGCCCATGCCCTCTCAGTCTGACCATCTTACAATTAAAATCAGGTAATCAGAAAAAACATTTCATTAAACTTCATCACAGCAAGCCCAGGTATATACATACTCACCCTTCAAAATTTTAACCACCTGCCTAAGCGTTAAACATCGCATGACGCGCAGCAAATGATTGTTCGTAAGTCGAGTGCGTCCATGATCCCCCACGTAGATGACTAAAACCGGGTCAGTCACATAGAAGATTCACGTATGAGTTTAAACATTTTTATCATCACAGTTCCTTTCCTTCGCTAAAAAAATGTAGATCATTTTTCTCTGAAAAAAAATCATGAGAAGAAGATTTTATTGTTTATAAGGATGTAGATAATTGTAGCCTTATAAACATTAAAATCTTCTTCTCATGACTTTTTCCTGATTAAAAATTGTCTGCATCGATATGATGTTTATACCGTAAATCCTAGGATATTAAACCGTTTCATATAATTCTGATTATCAACTTCAGATCAAAATGATGCACTTTAGCGGATCTAAAATTAATTTTTACAAAACTTCAATACTTTATTCATATCTGTCGAGTGGCAGTTTGTATACTTTTTGTTGAAAGTCGTAGGTTAGTCATGGCCGATATCATATTTACAAAATAAGAAACGCTTTATAAAAGTTTAAATTCTAGGGTGGGACAAAAATACAATTTTCTTGTATTCGGCTACAAATAAATATTTGTCGATCTGGAAACTAATTCTTTTCTTTCTAAATGCATTTTTTTAGATTCAGCTGATTACGAATCCCATTAAAAAAAACTTAACAAAGAATGTGAATTTCAAACCAAATAGTTGAATTTTCAACGAGAGAATATCCATTTTATACCAATATTGGAATAGTTAAATTCTCAATTCAAAAAGTTTACTAAAAGAAAGTTTAAATTAAAATGATCAATCTTCTAGAGAAAAAATAGATTTTTAAAAAAGGAGTGACTTTAAACCAACAAAAAAAACAGTTGAGTTCAACCAAAATAAATTTTAAATTATATAAATTAATAAATTTTTAATGAAAACAGATAAATTTTCAATTAGGAAGATTGGTTTTCAGCCAAAAAATATTATTTTAAATAAAAAGGTTAGATTCAAACAAAAAGACGAATTTCAATTAAAAGAGTTGAATTATCAGCAAAGAAAGATTTTTTAGTAATAAAGAAAATTAAATTTAACCAAATTATTGAATTTTTAACATTAAAAGATGACTTTTCAATCAAATGCATCAATTTCCAACTAAAGAGATAAATTTCTACTTGTAATTATGAATCTTCAACCAAAAAAGTTTTAACAAAAGAGTTCAATTTTAACCAAGCAATTGAATTTTTCTTAAAAAGTTGAATTTTCAACCTAGAAGATTAATTCACTGAAAAAATACATGCTTTTTAAAAAAATTCACAAATTTTCAAATAAATAGTTTATTTTTCACCTAAAAAGGATACATTTTTAACCAAATATTTGGTTTTTTAACCAGAAAAGATCAAATTTCGACCAAAAATGTGATAGTTAAATCATTAGTTGAAAAATTAATTTCAAAAATACACAAATTTTTAAGAAAATAGTCCAATTTTCAAGCAACAAAATTAATTTTTAACGAAGATATTTACCAT
>JAAAKG020000025.1:2380646-2404608 GCA_010014905.2 Druon quercuslanigerum
AGTGCAATTTTCAAGCAACAAAATTAATTTTTAACGAAGATATTTACCATTAAACAAAGTTATTAAATTTTCAACCAAATAGTGGAATGCTTAACCAATATAGAGAATTTTAGATCCAAACAGTTGCATTTTCTCAAGAAGAGAGGAAATTTCTACCAGAAGAGAAAAAAATTCAAATAAAAAGGCGAATTTTGAAGAATATTTTTTTAACGAACATAAGGTTTTTAGGCAAAAAAGAAAGACATTTTTAATTGAATGGTTGAAATTTCAAGTAAAAAAGGCGAATTTTCTGCAAAATGGTTTAATTTTTAACCCACAAATAGGATTTGAAAAAAAGTTTATTTTCTAGAAAATAATACAAATTCTAACAACAAATATAATAATAGACTTTTCAACCAAAAGTATTTAACATTTAACCATAAATAATTGTAATTTTAACGACAGAGGATTAGTTAAAGTACTGGATTAGTTAAGTTTTCAATAGAAAAAATTAATTTACTGATTAACTAAAAAATCCAAAATCTGTATAATTCGTAAGATACTAACCCTTTAACTTCACCATTCGCTACAATAAACCCAATTTTTAATAAACACTGAAATCCTCTGAAGTTCCTAAATACCATACCACCTGCAGCCAGATTTTGTTAGAAACGCTTACATTTGCCAGAAAATTTAGTCAGAGAAGTGGAAAACTGTAGAAAATTAAAATTCCTGAGCATAGCTGATTACCTACATACGAGTTTAACTGCAGACATTCAATAGCAACGAGTCCCCACATCCATCCTTATCATCAATCCTCTCGCTCACAAATAATTAAACGCAGTGAAATAACGATCAAGCGAGAATTCCAAACGGTCACCCATCCAAGCACTAACCGCGGCCGTCAGTCAGATCATCAGATGCTTACACCTAAAAAAATGTATGACATACTTCTGCCATTGAATTTTGAAATTCCTCGGAAGTGAAGTTGGCTCATCGAGGTATAAAAGTCGGATGTTAGCACAAAGAGCGAAGGCTGAAATTTTGGACCGGGTCAGCCGTAACCGGAAGACAATGCAGCCTCCTCCCACAGAAAGTTCTGCTCGAGTTGTAACTTGGTTTGTCTCGTAGGACCGATATGTTGGTAAATGCGAGTTCGCCTATCGTCCGGTGATGACAGTACAATGTGAACACGCGTATCCGAGGTGCTCATCGCCGTGAACACGCTTCTCGCGTGTAATTAGCTTCCGCTTACTTCCGACTCGAGGTTGAGGGGCGGAGAACGAGTTCCTAAAGCCATTTCCGACAGGGCACCTTTTTTCCTGTCTCACGCATGGAGGCGCACAGGGAAGTAAAGAGGAGGAAGGTGTGCGTGGGGGAGCTGGCGATGGCCCCCCTCGAAGCTTCCCCAGGTAAAGTGTTTTCGACCTTATCGTTCCACGAGTCCTCGGGATCGCACCATATGTCGTACCACACGGCTCTTGCTTCTCCAATAATAATTGGCCTCGAGATAACTTATCGATAACACCAAACTTAATCTGATCGTCCTTCATGTCCTCTTACTTTGTCTTTGATAAATGTTTTCTGTATGAAAAATCGTCATCTTTCTCAAAAGCGCACTGACTGTCAGAAAAAAGTCTGCGTCTTAAAATGGCTTTGATTTCAAACTGGAATGTTGTCAGCACAGAACCAGATAACCCATTGAATTTGGATTTTTTAGGAGGGAAAAAAACATTCTGCAAATTCGAATTCAGCTTTTAAAGATAAAACAAAACTCTACCGATAGTCTCGAAGAATTACATAGTGAGGATTGAGATAAAAAATGCAAAAATAATTTATATGAAAAAAATCTTACTCCTGAGATTTTGAATTTTTAATTGTGGGTGAAAAAGGGTTTGAATAAAAATGTTTGCTTATTACGAGTAAATCAACAAATATTTTTAAGGCTACAATTTCACAGATTTTGAAAGTCGGCTTTAGGTAGCGAATAAGAATAGAATTTTCAATTTTTTAGAAAAATAAAAACCTGTAATTCAGATATAGGGACGTTGAATAAGAATATCAAATAGTTGATTCAAGAAATATATATGCTCAAGGAAAGAAAAAAATTATTATTACGCTTCTGCGCTAATATTTTTACTAAAATTTAAATATGTACTCCGAAAAATAAAATTTTCTAAAATGTCATCACAGAAGTTAAATAAAGCCACTGAATATAATTATTGACGAAACTAGAAAAATTCCGAAATTGCATTATTACCAAAATGTTATAAGCCGAGTTTTCGAAATGCAAAACTGACCGACTTTGCAAAATTCGCGATTCGTAAAAAATCAAATTTCAAAATAAATTATATTTTAACTTTGGAAATATAAATTTTCCGAAGAAGAAAAATCCCAAAAATATAATTACCGAAATTTAAAATTTCTACAAAATAAAATTTTTCGAAATTTTAAATTAACTGAGATATTTAATACTACTAAAAATATTTATTATTAAAATTGAAATATTTGAAAATTGAAAATTAACGAAACTAGAAAAACTCAAATATTTCATCATTCCGAAAGTAAAAAATTACCGAAATTGCGTAATTTTCGAATTTTCAAAAAGCCGAAATTAGTAAATTCGCTAAAGAAGTCAAACGCCCAGAAGTAGAGAAATATCGAAAATATAATTACCGAAATAGAAGATTTTCAAAAAATTAAATTTTTAAATTATCGAAGATAAATAAAACTATTAAATATATTTCTTATCGAGATTGAAATAATCTGATATTAAAAGTTTACGAAACTAGAAAAATGTCCAAATTAGTAAATTACCGAAATGCTAAAATCCAAATTTTCAAAATGCCAGAATTATAATTACCGAAACAGTTATACATTTCCGCAAAATTAAGTTGTCCAAAATTTCAAATTACCGAATATAAATAAAACTACTGAAAACATTTATTAACGAAAGTGAAATATTCCGAAAGTGAGAATTATGAGAATGAGAAACGTCCAGAAATTTCAAATGTCCGTATATAAAAGAAAATATTATTCAAGCAGATACAAAATATTAGACTTTAACATGTTTATTTTTGTTTTATTTTTATTTTTTCAAATGAATTTTTACTTTTAATTATGAATCTTCTACCAAAAAAGTATTAACAAAAGAGTTTAATTTTAACCAAGGAATTGAATTTTGAATCAAAAAGGTGAATTTTCAACCTAGATGATTAATTCACTGAAAAAATACTAATTTTAAAACAAATAGTTTATTTTTCACCTAAAAAGGATACATTTTGAATCAAATAGTTGTTTTTTAACCAGAAAAGATCAAATTTCGACCAGAAATATGATAGTTGAATCGTTAGTTGCAAAATTAATTTTTAACGAAGAAGTTTAGCATTAAACAAAGTTATTAAATTTTCAACCAAATAGTGGAATGCCTAACCAATGAAGAGAATTTTGGATCCAAACAGTTGCATTTTCTCAAGAAGAGAGGAAATTTCTACCAGAAGAGAAGAAAATTCAAATAAAAAGACGAATTTTGAAGAATATATTTTTAACGAATATAAGGTTTTTAGGCAAAAAAGAAAGACATTTTTAACTGAATGGTTGAAATTTCAAGTAAAAAAGGCGAATTTTCTGCAAATGGTTTAATTTTTAACCCACAAATAGGATTTGAAAAAAAGTTTATTTTCTATCAAATAATACAAATTCTAACAAAAAAGATATAAAAGAAAATATTATTCTAGCAGATACAAAATATTACACTTTAAAATGTTTATTTTTGTTTTATTCTTTCGGGAATAAAAATTTTCGGCATTTTGAAAATTTGGGGTTTACAATTTCGTTAATTATGCAATTTTAGAAATTCAATAATTACACTAATTTGAAAGTTCTGTATTTTCCGGATTTCCGTATCACATATTTTCAGCAGTTTCGTTTATCTTTGATAGTTTTAAATTTCGCAAAAATTCATTTTGTGCAAATTTTCTATTTACGAATAAATGCACAAGCTCGCGCGCTTTTGTTTTTGCAAAGTAATGAAACTTCGCGCCTGATTTCACATTTTTTCTAAGGTAATAATTATGTTAAATTATTTGTCATTCAATGTAAACTAAAATGTAGCATCTACAAATAATTATCTAATAAGAAATATTTTGATTGAGGCACCTGAGGAATATTAGAGTGAATTAATTTAATGCAATACTTTTTTCAAAAAGTATTGTTTACATAATTTTCATAAAATAAAAATTTGCTATCTCTTTCAATCAAGACATAACAGTTAAGACCACTTTTTCTCGATTGACTCTGTATATTGGGTTTTTGGCTCGTGTTTAGAGGTAAGCTGTGCTATATGTTGAACTAGCGAGGGCAGGTGCTTTAAACTGCTCAGCTGTTGCTTCGAATACACGCATTGCGTACTACACTAACGTAGCGTACATTCACGTTACATCAACGCCTGCCTACTGTACACAAAAACAGGCACCCCCGGCTCAGGGTATTTCTCAAACATGCAAGAGCATCTATTTGTCCCAAGCGCGCGACATTCAGAATCTAAAACTTATCGCTTGAGAAATTTCGATAAAACATGCCTAATGTTTTTCATGGATATTGCAGCGATAAATTCAGTAAGAAAGATTTTTTTTCGACATTTGGAAAGCTTATTAAATTTCAGGTCGATTGATATTTTCGTTAAGTAAGGGCCAAAATAGCATGCGAGAAGGTCTGACTAATTTTCTGTTTTTGCACAATTTTCGATTCTCAATTTCAATATTTCATTGCCCCCACAACATTTTCTTGTTGAATCAACCAAATACCATCATCAAACAAATCGTTTTCTAAGTGGGCGGTCACCACTCGAACGACAAAATTTCGTCTTACACGTGTTTCCAGATTTTTCATGATAATTCGAGAACCAGTAAATATTTCGTTAGGTTCTTGGACTTATTTTGAAAAAGAACTTTGAACCCTCTATTAATCGACAACATTTTTAAAATAGGGCCTAATCGCCGCGAAATGTAACGAGCATGATAACTGTGTGTTTTTTAAAAAATTAAAATGATTTTTTTAGTGGACTAGAAATTCGGCCGATACTGAACCTTGCATTTGAAATTTTAATTGAGCCAATATCCACTGATTTTCATTAAATAGAAGGGCCTGATTTATCTGCTATGATAAAATAGTGAAATTATTTCTAAATTGAAGTTCTTTATTTAATTCCAACATTTCATAAATAATATAAATCAACCCTGAAACATTATTTGAGTATCAGCTATTGTATTTTTCGTTGGCAATTAATTAATTTAGTTCAAAATCTCACTGAATAGGTAAAAGTGGAACTACTTTTTTTTAATTAATTTTTTGGTGAAAATTTGATCCATTTTATTTAAAATTCGGCAATTTCGTTCAGAAATAATTTTTTATATTAGAAATTGAACTACTCAATTTTTGATCGAAAATTTATATTTTTTGGTCGAAAATTCAACTACATCATTGAGGATTCAACTATTTTGTAAAAAATTGTTTTTTTTCTTGAATGTAACTGTTTTCAAGTTTTCATAAAAATGTTTTATGTTTGAAATATTAGCTATAATACATTTTTCGTTGAGAATTATTTTTTTACAGCAATTCACTACTTGGTAGAAAGTGGAACTATTTAGTTAAAAATTAATTTTTTTGTTAATGGTTCATTCGGATTCATTATTTTCGTTGAAAACTCAACTCTATGGTTGAAAATGTAACTATTTCGTTAAAAACTGATTCTTTTTGTTTAATTATTTTTTTTTAGATTAAAAATTAAACTATCCGCATTTTGGTAAATAATAAATGATTTCAGTTGAAAATTCACCTATTTGGCTGAAATTCCATATATTTTGTTTAAAACTCGTCTTTATTTCGGTAGAAAATAAATCTTCTTGGTTGAAAATTATTTTCATGGGTTATATGAAGTCAACATTTAAACATCAAATCTTTTTTGGTTAAAATGCAATTATTGTTCAAAATTCGTATTCATTTTGTGATAAAATTAATCTTCTTGGTTAAAAATTCGTTTTTTCTTGAAAATAGGCATTACTACTTGGTTTAAAGTTGAACTGCTTCGTTACAAATTCATTTTTTTCGATGAAGATTTAAGCTTTTCGTAGAAAATTAATCTATATGTATAAAGATAAACTTATTTTGTTAAACGCGAATTTTTTTATTGAAAAATGATGTTTTTAGTGGAAAATTCCACTATTTGGTTGAAATTTCATTTATTTTGTTGAAAATTCGTCTTTATTGGTACAAAATAAATCTACTCGATTTAAAATTATTATTTTTAGTTAAAATTAACTATTTCTTAATGTAAATTAATTATTTTTGATTGCAATTTTAACAAGAACTAATTTGTTGACAGATCAAATTATTGTTGAAAATTCGTCTTTTTGGCAGAAAATTAAACTTCTTGTTTAAACATTTCACTTTGTTTCCTGAAAATATAACCATTTCTTAAAATTTAAGCTATTGAGTTAAAAATTCGCTTGAGAAAAATCATTGCTGTCCATTTCATATTGCAATATTTTATTTTTGATTAAAACTTGAACATTTTTAGTTGAAAATTTAATATATTGCATTATTTAAAATGACTGAATTAATCAGTGAGTCAAACTGACAGATTGGATAAGTCGTTTTTAACTGTTTTTTTCTGTCGTCTAATACACGTTATTTGAATCAGTCCAAATTGTCTTTGGATCAGTCCTTCTTGACCTTTTCAAATTTAATTATACTATTTTTGTTGGCTTAAATTGAGATTCTTCAGTTATAGCACAAATGCGTAATTACTGAAACATTTAGAGTTTGGAAAAACTCTTGAAAAACTGAGGGATAAATACTGTGAGTTTAAGAACCCCCGGGATTCTTATTTCCTTGAATGCAAGTAAAATGGAGAGTATACATTTTTTTATTTCTGTTGGTGATTATCGACTTGAAGTAAAGCGAACAAGAGTCTCAGCGACTTAGTAAAATGACTTTGGTAAATAAGATATTCAGTGCTGAAATTTTCTTATAGCCACAGACAGTCCTCTTAAAAGACTCGATCCTCCTCTTCTAATACAGCCAGTCTTTGCTTAACAACGACCCTCGATATTCAAGTTAAGAATATGAAGCTATACATCCGTTAAAGAACTGCTTTCTTTATCCCTCTTTCTTCTTATTTCGTGTACTTCTGAGATTATCGTGTACTTTACAAACGGAATCGATGCTCTTTCAACTACTTTGCTAATTTACCCAGACCAAGTTCTTTTCAACTGCTTAAGTTAAATATAGATCGACTCACGGTATTTTTTTTTATTCATATCGTAAGTATAAAAGTGGCTACTCAATTGTTACAACTCACCAATCAGTATTTATTCGAGCTGGGTTAAAAGATATATTCAAAGGTTATTTAAAAATAAAAATAATTTAATTATTTTTAGATAATTATATTTTTACTTCGCCATGTTGTTAGTAAAATCAACAATAAACTAACTGATAGCATTTCAATTATAATCTTACTCTTGTTAAGTATGACTTTTCGTATATAGAACAAGCGCTTAAAATAAAGAACGAGTACAATTATGCTATCATGAATAGTAAAATTTATTGTCTTGTCTTTTAGTTTTCCTAACTTTAAAAAATTAAACCATACAATTTTTTATATTCTGAGTTGAAAAAAGCGACGTCTTCCTTACGACAATTTTAGAAATATTCTCAAAGTCCTATTTTAATAATAATAACATCGTGATGTCATGTAATTATCATAATTATACACTTTGCATTCCATGTGGTCATAATTATATAATTGCGGTATTAAAAGTGACTTTAGATAATAATAAATGAGTGTAAAGTTTAATGTGTAATGAAGAAAGTGGTTAATTAAAATATGTGTCAGTAACTTTGAGTTATATTAAATTTAATTTGTAACATTTTTTAATAAAGCATCAATTTGGATAGAAGCGTTTTCATATATAGTGCATGACATCCAATATAATATTAAATGCTTTCTATAAATATCATGTTTTGGGAATGAATAAAAGTAAAAAATAAATAATATTTTTGTTTCAGACGGATACTATAAAAGTGCGGATAATCGAGACGAGGGAGCGAGGGGCAGTTAGCCCTTTGGCGAACTCGAAGGATGCAGCTCCCAGGCGGGAGCACGAGGATTCCGCCAGCGAGCGCTCCAGCCGCTTTTTTCGCCACAATCAACGGTAGCAACATCATTGACAAATACAACCATAGAAACAAATCAAAGAGTAGTAAAACTAGTGCAAGCAGATATCGTCGTGGCAGCGGCAGAAGTAAAGAGTGCTGCACTAGCCTCGACCACGCGCCAATTCCTTTGAAACATCGTCGCGGTTTCGACTTGAGATCAATCCGTCGATACCGAGACACGGAACAGCATCGGCTGTTGGCATCAACCCCACGGCGGAAAGTGTCTGTCAAGGAATAGTGGAAACGAAAAGAATAAGACTCAGAAGAGGTGGAGAAGGAAAAGAGAAGAAGAGCAGGCGCCAGAAGAAGGGGCGCCAGAGGAGGAGGAAGAAGCTGCTGAGAAAAGGGTGAAGTAGAAAAACCAGCAGCAGTAGCAGTGGTCGTCGAAGGAGAAGGAGAAGGCTACGGAGAAGGAGCAGGACGTGGAAAGGGAGCTCGAGAGCGACCGAGAAGTGGGGAAACCTTGTTCGAAGGAACGAGGAGGCAGCAGCTGCCGAGGTGGTAGGGGTACAAGTACTGTGTAGAAGCAACGACGGCAGTAGAAGCAGCGCGCCGAGCCACGAGGGGCTATTCAAGCGCGTGGGGGAGGGGTGACAAGGAACCCTGGCGGGGAGGGGACGCGGAGGCCTTCGGGGGGCCAACCAACCAGACGGCTGATGATGTCATCGGAGGAGGAGACCGAGTGTTTCGCCCTCTACGGAGCAACCACGGACAGTAAGCAACAGCAACTCTTGAAGAAGCAGAAGCGCACCAGACAGCGCGTGGACGCCGGCGAGCCACGTAACAGTTACTCGAGTATTCCGAACTTTACCTCGCGGCCTTCCTTTCCGGGCGGTGGTTTTTACGGTGCGATATTCAGTGGTAACGGTGCACCCCATCCACAAACTCAACAGTCGCATCAACAACAACAACACCTTCAACAACAACTCCAGCAACAGTCTGGAGTGCCAAGAAATCAAGGTCATCTCAGTGCAACGACGGGTCCTACGGCAGCCCAGCAGCATTCCGCCCACGCGGCCTTCGGCTTTTTTGGGGCAACGGGCTTCGGCCCTCCCAAGATGCTTAACGAACTCTTAGGCCGACAGGTCAAGCAGGCCAGTGACGCCGGAGGATCGCCTCTCGAAGGTAGCCATGGAATGACTGGTGCCGGCATGGAATCTGCCGCTAATCTGCAACAGGGGGCAATGGTTAATTGTGACGAACTCACCACGGCGGAATTAGCGCCGCACATGCTTCGAAACCTGCTGCAGACGCACAAGCTCAATGCTCTCTCTGCGCAAGATCAACCCACTAACAACAACAGTATTCACAATAACAATAACAACAACACGGACTTACTTAAATCCCAACAGCATCAGCAGCATAGTCCGCAGCAGCATCAACATCAGCAGCAAAATAGTGACAGTGCGCGCAGTGGAACAGTGCAGAGTGGCGGGGAAGACAGTGTTGATGGCAATAATGTTGTGAATAATACGAACCACAGTGATCGCGATAGCGTGATGCCGGGTGACGCTGAAGATAGTGCAGAAGATGTGGCTTCGGCTCAACGTGCCATGGATGAGGCGTTGGCCGAAGCTGGCATGGAACCCGGTGCAAATTTGGACGGTTCAGATTGTGATCAAAGCCTTCCATCCAGTCCCTCAGCTCCACAATCGGCATCTGTCTCTGTCAAGGAGGAGATTCAAGATTCGATGAACCTTAAACGTAGTCCCAGTAATTCACCCTGCCCAATCGTTCCTAAAACAGAAACGAATTCACCGACGACAGAAATCAAACGAGCTCGAGTGGAAAACATCGTTAGCACGATGCGAAGCAGTCCGGCTCTTCAACCAGTGACTGTAAATGGCTGTAAGAAAAGGAAACTTTACCAGCCTCAGCAGCAAACCGTTCACCACGTTCTCCAACATGGTGTCACTGACTCCCTAATGGATTACGAGGAAGAGAGCGAGGAGGAGGAGGACCCACAGCCGATTAGGCAAAAAAGAGATAACCTTAAAATTCAACTTAGGAGTTTGCATGAACAATTGGCAGAAATGCAGCAAAAATATAACGAGCTCTCTAGCAAAATGGAAGTGGAAACGAGTGAAAATGGAGACGCGCCACCTAGTCCACAACTTCAACCTCAACCCCCACCAAGACCACCACGACCTCATCCACCTCCCTACAACGGCCTTGCAACTTTGCCACCCGACCATCCGCATGTCGCGGCAGCAGCCGTATACCACAAACTTTACCTAGAACAACAACAACAACAAGCTGCCCTCGAAAGGATGAAGCAACACCAGGAGGCTGCCAGACAGCAGCAGCAACAACATCAACAAAATTCACCTCAGTTGTCGAATCAGTCTCAACAACCGAGTCAAAACAACACTGCCCCACCAACACCGCAGACTCCTCAATTGCAAGCTTCAAATACACCTTTACTGCATAAAGACTACAAAGACTTTCAAGAAAGGTTAAATGTCTTCAGGGGGGCCGCAGCAACTGCAAGTTCCGCGGCACCTCACATTACAGGTGCCGACCTTGAAGGAATTGCGGAAACCTTAAAAACTGAAATCACCTCTTCATTGTCAAATCTCGTCGACAGCGTATTTGCGAGGTACGCACCTCACAGAAGGTTTCTGGGTAAGACAAGTGAAGCAGTGCAAGCAGCCAGCGAACAACTCAGCAAAGAAATTTTGGCGAGTCAGGTCCTCGAGAGGAAGTCACCGAGGACGAAAGTTGTCGACAGGGGAGCACCTCAAACACCTGGAGGCCCAAACGGGCTACGGGGGCCCTTAAACGGTGGGCCCCCGCCTCCACAGTCTACGGGATTTCCCCCACTCGGCCCCATGGGTGGTGGTCCCCATGGTCCACATTCTGGACCCACCGAAAATAATCTTAACCAAATTAACCAACTACCCCCGCATGTCAGGCCAAGTGTCGGAATGTTTCAGACTCCGAAAGCATCTTCGATATACGCAATGGCTTCGATGCATGCGCAACAGCAACAACAACACCAGCAACAGCAACGAGAGCAACAGAGGGAACAACGTGAACAATATTGCAATATGAGAAACGATGACAGGGAGAGTAGGGATTCGGAACAAAACGAAGCTCTTTCGCTTGTCATGACACCAAAGAAGAAACGTCATAAGGTATCTTATAATTATGATCTGTTACTTAGTAAATTATTTTTTTTTCATAATTATTTGATTCATTTTCTTAATCTAAAAAAATTTGTTCCAAAATTAAAATTGATTAATTATTACTTTAATAAAATGTTTGAATGTCAAAATATGAAAACATTAAAATCATTAAGTTAAACTTTTAGATAAATAATTAAAAAATTGAAATTTGTTCACCGGTAGAAGCCACAGAATTTGATAAACACTTAAATAGTATATTTTAAATGAAATAAATTTTAAATTAATTTTAGTTTTATTTTTATATTTAATTAATTTTAAGAACACATATTGGATCACCTTAGTAAAGAAAGATATTGAAACAGTTGTTTTCTCAGGTGACTGACACTAGGATTACGCCGAGAACAGTGTCGAGAATCTTAGCGCAAGAAGGTTCCGTATCCCAGGGTGGAAGTGATAGTCCGCCGCCACCCCCGCCTCCCAGACCGTACCACACGCCGATGCTACCAGTTTCTCTGCCAACGAGCGTGGCGATACCAAACCCCAGCCTCCACGAGAGTCAAGTTTTCTCTCCATACTCGCCGTTCTTCAACTCTCACCCGGTACATCCGGGTCAGGTACCACCACCAGGGCCTCACCATCTTCCGGCAAGTCCACCGGGCAGTGGCGTAGAGCTCAGGGATTCACCTCCACTGCCTCATCCACCAGCCATGTTGCATCCTGCCCTCCTAGCGGCAGCGCAACACGGAAGCCCGGACTATGGACATCTCAGGATGGACAGCAACGACCGAGGTAGCGATTGCAACTCCGGTGATATCAGTTTCGACGGAGTTCAGCCTACAATATCCTTTTTTAATGCTAATTGCAAACAATTAAAATTTTTGAAGAACCTAAAGAAAGATAAACTCATAAATTTAGATTTAAAAATTAAACGCACAAAATTAGACTCAAAGTTATATTGAAAGACTGAATTAATAATGTCTAAAAGCTGACACCATCAGGAATCGAATATAATAGTTGCTAAATCTATGTATATTAATTATGTTATTTTATTAAAGATAGATCTTTGATCCGGACGCGAAAATATGGACTTGGCGGAAGAAATGCAATTTAAATCGGAAGGTTTACGGAAGCCAGACGATTACGCTGCTTAAAAATGTTTCGCGGATAAGAGTACCTGAATACTAGGAAACTTTAGCTAGAAGATTTCCGGAAAGAGCGAAGCAAACTGGCTCGGAGGGGTTAAGGTAGTTTGGACGAATGTTAGATTAGTTTGCCGCGGAGTTAGAATATTGTTGGCTGCACCTACGAGCAGAGTTTGTCCGACAACAAGGGGCAAGTCCAAAGTTCTTTACCTGCACAGTTTCCTTTCTGCAATTTTAGCCGCGAAACGAAAAATAGACACCTCATTGACTCTTTTGATTACTCGTGTCGTTTGTGAAACTTTCTTGTCAAGGGTTATTTAAAAAATGGTAATATTTTGAATTCGAAATTTTAACTTTTCGGCAATTTAAATATCAATTGTAAACAATTGTTTTCAATTTTTTATTATTTAATAAAAGTAGTGCATGAGAGGTTTAAAGTTTCATCAGGATCAGACGATTCCACGAATAGACCTGATCTTGCCGCATCAGTTGGTATGCAATTTTTCCCTGATCACCTTATCCGTAGAACGCCTTAGCGGGAAATTTCGAAAGGGTACCCAACGTGCCATGAGATCGGATTGCAGAAAGACGGGGGTGGGACGCAGGCCGATTGAGCACGGTGCATCGAAACTGCATCATACGGCAGGTCGTTCGATCGGTACATGAGGTTCTTTGCCGCCTTTTTAGACGGCCTTTGATGTAAAATCAATGGTGTATTTTTCTCTAGTGAGGCAGGTCGAGCGCGGCTCTACGAGCAACTATAACGTCAGAAGTATATTTCGACGTTTTCACTGTGGCTTAATATTCATTAAAATAGGTTCTTCATTGATGCCAATTCGTGTAATGTGGACCGACTACCTGTACGATAAAAGTTTATCAGTCAGAGAAACGACTACGGGTAGCCAATATAAGAAACATTTTCTATCTATTTCGTTATCACTTTCCGCGAAAAGAGCTGAGTCGTTGAAATCAGTTTGAACCTTGGTAGAAGAAAGTAGAGTGAAAGTCTAAAAAGCGAAAAGTGTTGAATTCAAAGGGGAATGATACGCGGATCAAGTTGAATAAGAATGCGATGAAACCACATCAAGATATCCTATTACAGATAAGGAGTCGGTAAGGCTTCGGTTGAGGATGCGGCCAATCGTAGGTCTACTGCAGAACATTAGACCCCTACTACCTCCAGCCCTCGCAACTCTCACAGCTTGTACGATTTCTAATCCAATTTGATTCGAAGGAAAACACGATTAAGTTTGAGATATCCGCAGGCAGAAAGAAACTCGTACTAGTCAATCTTTAGATTAATGCATGATTCGATTCCTTTTAGTAGCTCTTTTTGCTCATTTATTATTTCAGTGCTTGACGTTAGATAATTCTTATTTATTGATTGAATTATAATACGCATATTCTAACGTGAATGTGGATTATAAATTGATCAAGATACTATAAGATTAATAAAATATTAGAAATATTTCCTTAACCACAGTGCACTCGTCGACGTTGACGCCGATGCATCTCAGGAAGGCGAAGCTGATGTTCTTCTGGGTGAGGTATCCGTCCTCGGCTGTCCTCAAGATGTACTTCCCTGACATCAAGTTCAACAAAAACAACACCGCGCAGCTCGTCAAGTGGTTTTCCAACTTTCGGTGAGTACCAATTTTAAATAAAAAGTAAAACGAAATCTCTGAATGTCAAACATGTCCTTCTAGATCGGAACAATTCGAAATCTTATCTCCTGAGATAAAGTGCATATCCGAAAATTTTGATTCTTTGAGAAAGAGTGAAATTTTTTCTTGTGTCCAGTAGAAGATGCCCACATCACCTTTATGCAAACTAGAACAAGGTTTTCATGGGATCGACCACTCCCTTCTACAGAGGTGGTCAGAACCCAAGAGAGTCTCAATGGGTGTGTCCGAATCTTAATTACCCTCCCCCGAGTAGTCGAATAAGTAACGTACCTACACCGCGACATGTAGCAGTAGAATGCTACCTACATTCTGACCGCCAGGCATTAGAGTGATTATAATTAGGCTGAGTACGTAGAGATCCAAGATAGAGAATAGACGAAGGCCCTCGCGTGGCCTCAACTTCTCATTCGTTATACCTCTTTCTTTTATCCTTGTAACTCGAGTTTAGGCTCAATTAAACACGGAATATTCAAAGGCATTTAAAATGAACCCCAGAATTCACTTTTCAGTTTTTTGATCCTAAAAATAATTTTTTTATCTCTTCACTTAAAGAAGCGCTAAGTTGAAATGATATTAAAAACGAATGACTTAAAAGAAAAAGACACTTCAGTAGATGAAGTAGTTCAAAAATATGTTCAGTCAAAGCGAATTGCAAGGATGAGCGTAAGAACGTTACCTGAGCACTTAATTGCATCGTGACACAACGAGTCGTAAAAATTAAGTGCAGTCGAGTTGCAGCCATTTCCTTTTAACACGAACTTCGTACTGCCCAAACTTCTTCCCTAATAACCGCAGAGAGAAAAGGGGAGTAGAATGAAAGGTGGAAGGAGATGAATTAAAAAGTTTCTGATGTCCAGAGGGTAGCGGCGAGCATAAAGCTAATTTATTCCAGTACGTAAAATCTGCTGTAGTCAGCCTTTTCTGTTGTTGTATGTTTTTCGCATTCTCGATTATTTGAAACGATGTGAAATAATGCTTTCGGCTCATTCCTACTTTCTCGAAAATCGATCGTTCGAAACTCCAGAACTTATCATCAATTATGGAGACATTTTAAAAACAAGAAAAGATTTTTCTGATAGACTTTTATAAGCCGTCTTTAATTAAGAGATAATCACCTTCATTGCCTAAGGGATGAACTTGGGGGAGTTTCATTCCAATGACCCTAGAATAACACGGAAAGGAAAGCTTGAAATCATTGTCTTGTCTTTGTCTGTAGGTAATGACCGTTCGTCCAAACGTCCCTTGTCATTTCAACGCACGCTCGTTACCCCCAACCCTTGTCGCCTTCCCTTGTTCCTTCGGTGGCTAATCACGTAAGGGTTTACCGGGGTTTTTCCTCCTCGTTTTCTAGCAGGCGTTGTCGAGCGTGCTCGATCTGATAGCCTAATGCACGGCTTCCTGTGCGGAAATGCCTCTCTACATTATTCTACGCTCCTACGTGTGTACACCAAAGCCCTTTTGACCGCTGTACTTTTGTCACGAGAACTTGTTATCCCCAAACCACCCCCTTCTCAGCCACTTTCTCAAATTACGGATATTAAATATCTAGCAGATACATTTTTATATTTTTCAAATCTTTCAAACTTTACTACAATTTCAAAACAGATTTTTCACATCAGATTTGGCATTAGATTTGGCATCAGATTCAGCCGATCTTTAAGTTTGCAGTTGATTAGACTAAATAACATTTTTACTTGGAAATGTAGCCCTGAGATTACTATAATACAATGAAAACTAAGAAGTTTAACAAAGAAAAAAAGTTTTTTTGTTATTGTGGCGATTTATGATACTAGACGTCTTAAAGTGTATCAGATGTGTCATCTGATGACGGGAATTATTGAAAAACATTAAGCATTCGCATAGGGTGATTGGGGTCGTTGAGGATGGGGGTGGAAAAGAGATAGAACCGTGGACTATGGTTAGCCAGTTATCAGATCCCATGACAGGACACGCGACGGAACTACTAGATCATATCTTTCGGGATGGAAGGAATTTTATGTCGTATAATGGACATCGGACGTACACGACAGACTCGGTCGAGGCTCTGCTTCGCACGAAACCTCCTTCGCTATTTAAATATGAAAATCCTTATTGCGTCCAATTTCACCATTTACGTTCATCGAGCTTTTATACCTTTATTATTAAAATGCTATACATTGTCATTCATTTAGATCTCGAAATCACGCCTTTATTATTACCTTTTGAAACTTTTGAGTGATTAAATTATTTTGCTACTATTTTGAAAAAATAATTTTTTCTTTCATTGCTTTGGATTTTATATTTTCCGAATTTTTTCATCCTTTAAGGAAAAATATTATAAACTTTTATTTGTTATTAAAGCTTTATATAAATTAGATAATTATAAATTCTTCAAGAATAAAATTTTTTATTTTAAATTGCAAGCTTTATGGTATTTATCGTGCTAACAATCAGGACTCTCAAAAAATGTTTTTTTCTAAGATTTTAAGAATCGAAATAATATTACTGTTAATGGAATTTAAAATCAACAATATTTTTAATTTTAAAATTTTAAAATTACTAACAAAAAATCAGTTTATTAATCTTTTTGCAAACGAATTTTTTTTACTACCGCTTCTTAGCAATCTTTTAAAAATGGCTGCATTTCAATAAAGAATAAGTTTTTCTTTTTGGGAAAACATTCTATACTATTTGAATGTTTTAATTTTAAGAGTTAATTGTTCTATGGCTAAAACCGTTAAAACGGTGTTATCTAATGAAAACATTTGATAAGCACATAATGAGGCTAAAGGCCTGATTCGACCTAATTTCTTTCTACCGCTTCGCATCAACTTAAAAAATGATTTCATGTTAAATAATGATAAATTATATTCCCAAAGTAAAGATTATCTACAATTTAACCTTATTTAATAAAACAAATTTTTACTGACTTTTAAAACAATAGATATCGTTCATTAACATCCTATCATTTTAGAAAAATTGGTAAGAAGCAATCGAAAAAGACGAAAGTTTGATTGAAAACATTTTTTAAATAAACAGTTTTTAATATTTAAAATTTTTAAATGAGAAATGATATTTTTTTCTTTGAATGTCACCATTAGAAATAATAATATTGCAATTTTTCAAATTATAATTAAATATTTTTTCTTAAGGCGATTGGAACTCATAAATTTAAATTAAATGTCTGATTAATTGTGTAATTTTTAATTTAAAGTGTTTAAACCTAAAATTATTGTGATTTTAAACTTGAATATGATAAAAATAAAATATACTGAAACATTTATAATTTTAAAAATTTAATTTTAATCGGTAAAAATTATACAATTCCAAAAGCGAGGATTGAATTGTTAAAAGATTTAAAAAAACATTTTAATATGAATCGCGTGAGGAATAAAAAATGTTACATAAAACACTCGTCTATTTTTTTGTAAATTGTTAAAACTATAAATTCTTTATAATTAATACGAATAAATGAAAAAAAGATTCAAATTTGGAAAGGAAAAAAGTTAACATTAAATAATCGAACAGACAATTATACACTTTTCGGCCTTGCGTATTTCAAATTTACAATTTCTTTAAAGTTAAAAGATATGCTTCAGTGACTTTCAGACAATTTAAAAGCTTTTTTTTTAATTATTGAAATTAATGAAGACGGAATTAATTTTCGTCAAATAGTAACAAAATAGAAAAGTAGTAAAATAGCATTTCTCGAATATATGCTTAGAATTCAAACTACTAATATCTAAAGCTTTTCATTCGTGAAATAAATTAGTAAATTTATGAACTATTTCAAACAAAGTAGCGTAAATTTGCAGTGTAAATATGAAAAGAAAATGTTTTATTTCTAACTTTAATAAATTGTTTCTCCCTAGTTTCGTTTCGAAGGTATATATTATTGACACTAGACTGATAACAGTGCCTCCCTTGTCGCAGTCTTGACGGACCGGAACTGTTGATTTTGAAAACAAGATTGTATTGTCAATAAAGAAATAGTCATTGACAGCCAAAGGGGTGCATGGCTCGTGTTTCTTCTCCTTCGACACGTTCCTTATCATGCGTTTATCATTACATGGGTGAATATTACCCCGGGAAAACACTTCGTAAGGTAGGTGTAATGACGAGGTAATTTTCTAAACACAAATTTCCTCTTCTGTTCTTATCTGCCCGTCGAACACGTGACCGGTCGTTAGACCTCTCTTCTTCTTTTTCTTTCAGACCTTCGTGTTTATCGGCAAATGGAACACCTTTATTCCCTTTCCTTGAAATTTTATTCCACATAGTAAATGTAGAGAAATTCCTCGTAATATACTAATGCAATCAAAATATCAAGAAATAGAAGGAAAATATGTTACAGATATGTAAAAAAAAGTCAACAGAAAGTACAAGAGAAAAATCAATTTTTAAAATGTAATTTTCCTAGTCTCTAAACCCACGCGTGTAAAAAAGGTAGATGAGATCTTGGAAAGAAATCGGTTTTTCCTTGCAGGCAGTTTGTCAAGCAAACAGAAGGTACTCATGAAAGTCGCGCCGTTGTAAAAGGCTGAAAGAGAACGTCCAATTAAAAGCGACGTAGGCGGTTTACCGAAATCTTGACTACAAACGAGCCGAGAGGCAATCTCCACACACGGGACGTGTGTTCTCCTAGACGGGTGTTTTTTAATCCCACAAGATTGCGTGTGGTATGTAAGCAGGGAAGTTGGGAAGGATGAAGGCAGTAAGCGGCGAGGACCATTTAGTGAAAAGGCTAGACGCGACAGTCACGCGTGTTCCTGCCTCTTATTTTGCTCGGCTGCTTAGTTGGTAGTGGGTCCATATGTGCTTTCAAGCACACACGCTGGGCAAGCTCGAGTTTTCTCTTATTGCGAGAAATAAGCCTACTTGAGGGGGTGGAGAAAATTCGAGCCTTGAGGTAGGCTTTGCCTGAAATATCTGAGTATGTTGGCTCAACTATACACACATAGAATTGCATATGCATATGCAGATATTCGCCCACACAATGACGTGATAGCCCGCTTACGCGAGCCATTCTCTTCATACTTTCTGAAGAGCATGTGAGCTTCCGGGCGCACTGCCGGAAGGACCTAAGTGGAAGTCTTGTAATTATTATTCTCTCCTCTCCTTTATTACTTTCTCTCTCCTAGTTACTCTCCAAGTATCTCAAACTCTGCAGTTTTCCATCTCCCTCTTAATTTTATATCTTTTCTCTCTCTTTTTTCGAAATATCCTTGATTACGCAAGAACGCGCATAAAGAAGGAGCCTCTTCTAGAGGGACGAAATTTCGAAAGAGATCGTTGACGATACATTCATGGAAGGAAGACGGCACTTTTTCAAACAAAACAAGGAAAAAAGAAGCAAACCTAAGAGGGGTCCTGTGTCTCTTGCGTGTCTGAGACAGGAATACCAATATCTCTCTCTTGCTCGCTCATCTCCCGAGACCCTTGAAAGAAAGAAGGGATCCTGGCGAAATGAGCAAGTACGAATCCTTTGAAACAAAAGCTTTTAGAGGTGGAGTTGCAGCCCAGGTTTTGGTGGAGGGGTGGTCGGTAGGGGTGAGAAAAGGGGTAGACTCAGGATGTATCGCGCTTCCTCATTTTGAACCCTCAGATGAAAAGAAGAAAACTTTGGTCTTTGACTTTTCGGCCGCGGTCTTCATGCCCGATCTCTTTTTCTATATTTGCGTCTTCTATCAGGCTGTCTCTTTCCCTCTCCTTTTCTTCCTTCTCTACTCCTCGAAGGAAAATGAGAGCTAAAAAAAGCGAGGGCCCTCAATGTTTACAAAGGAAAGTCCTTTGTATTTATACTCGGTGTAGGTTTCTACACTCCCACGAGGTATAAATACGTACGCATACAAACAACCGCATACACGTCTTGTACGTACCGTAGATCTCGAGATACTTCTTCATCAGAAACTCACTGCACGGCACAATGGAGTGGCAACTCTTTGAGCGCTGACTCTCTGAGATCCTGTGATCCAAGTTTGATACTTTGGTAAGTCATTTTCTTTTGGTCCCCGCCTCGGATAATGGATCAGCTGAAGATTGTTTTTGACCTGCTTTCGCCGTGACTTTTGAGGAAAGATTTTTGACGACAGGAGTAAAATCCACTTTAACTTAAGGCGGATGAGGCACTGTGCCCCATCGAGCGAACCAACTCTACGTGGTGGTTCTGCGCGTAAACGGCAGTCACTTAATTAAAAATTACTTAATTACGTTCTTGGCACTAATTAGTGGCGCTTGACTCTCTCTTGCCCGTGTAGCTCGGCTACGTCGCGAACTCTTCCACCCCCGCGTCACAACCTTCTTTCGTCTCGCTCAAACCCTCGTCCGCTACCCAGCTTTGCCTCCTACTTTCCTACCTTTTTCTTTCGCTGCTTTCAAACTCCACAGTTAGTAGTCAGCTTGCATTGGTTCCGTTCTTCCTTCTCTAGTGGAAAGAATCGCACCGCAAAGAAGAGCCTCAATGAACTCTCAGCCAACGTTATTCTTAACTTAACGGTGTACTTCTTAATTCTCAAAAAGGAATTTAATTCTTTCAAGGCACTCTCTTGTGCATCTTTTCAATGGGGCTCTTAAGACTTTCTTTGTGTAACTATTTTAAAATAGTGCAGTCAAAGAATTTTGATATAAATTACCTGGAGATGATAAAATAGGGAGATTTCATTCGCGAAATCAAAGCTCAACCAGAGGAGAAACGTCAGGGGATAAAGAAAAAGAATATGCTGGACCACCAATCCCAGAAGGCTGATGCAGCTACTAAGAGGGGGCACTGCTGTCGTGGCAGCATCTCGTGCAGTATTCTTTTTCCAATTTTTTTATAATGAACACAAGTACGAGAAACACAACGGGTATTGGCCGGGCGGCAGACAATGTATGGCCGCAGGGCTATCGCGGGAGGAACAGCATAGTACGTTAGGGATGTGGTTTCGAAAGAGGGATTCCGGGTGGAAAAGAGAAGGAAAGGCAGTATTCAGGGGAAAGAGGTATTACTGCACAGGCTTGAGGGACTTTGCAGGGGATGTAAGCATCGGCACTGCAAGGCTAATCCCGCGCTATGAGCTGCTACTTGCAGCAAAATTACGGTACACTCAACTCTAAATATTTCCTCAAAAGCTCCCTTCCTTTCCTGGAATTTTTACTCTTGCATTGGACGATTAAACAATTTCAATATCAGAGAATCTGACAATTTCTGTAAATCCCATCTACACTGAGAAAACGTTTTAAAACATTTTGTTAAGTCGGAATTCAATATAACATGGGCAAATTTCGTCGAGACTAGCGCAAGTCAATCGGCTTAGCGAAAAATGTTGAAATGATAATGTTCCAGTGTCCCGCCCTAATCGGCTTTGTATTCGCTGCGATGGCAGAACGTAGAAAAGGGTAGCAGGGTTGCAATCCCTCCTACTCTTTTTCACTATAAAGGATTTAATTTACAACCGACGGCGGAAAACGCGAAAAACTGTTTATAAAAAGCTGCACTACGGTGCAGGGATTTTTCTTTATCAAACAATCTTTAGCGCTTAAAATACAAAAACCTAATTTTAAAAACGACTTTTAAAATTTCTTTGAGCGACCTAAAATTATCGGAATTAGGAATTTAAGCGAGTAAAATACAAGTAACTACTTCAAAAAAATATTCACCTGGGAAAAAATATAATGTGTTTAGGCTCTGTGAATTTGGTTGGAAATTCACAGAGCGACACGTTAGTTCTCTCGCGAGACTTCAAATGTCGAATTGGAAATGCAGGAATCGGCGTGAAATTGCTGCATTTCGGCCAACATTTATCCGGTTCTCTCGCGAGGGTAACGTTCGGCTGGACAGCGACTCTGAATTGATTTCGTTTGAAAACCCTCTCTCGTCAAGCCCCTGTACCCTCTTCCTCATCCTAGTTGTTGGCCGTTCACCCCCTGTTTCCTCGTCTCTCGTCCGATCTCATCCGAGTCTCTTTCACTGACGCATCACTGCAGAACTCGCAAAATTCAGAATGTAAAATCTGCATTCGCATTCTGCTTATAAATAATTTTCCTTTCATTCTCGTATCGTCTTTTAATTCGGCGTTTCTCTCAAGTATGTTGTCATCAACACCAAAAAATAATTCCGAAAAAACTTTATTTATATATATATATATATATATACATACATAATATTTCTCATTTGCTAAATAATCAAATCCGTGACTAAACTATGTTTGCAATCGTTAGAAGAAATCGATAGACTTCTTCAAAAATCCTGATAGAAATTAAAACAAAATATCCGTATAAATAATATTTCTAACGACGGAAAATTCACTAGAAGGCCGATTGAATTAAATAAACGCGAAAGACCCGTGTCGGGGACGCCATGTCATTCGATATTTTTGTCAGTAAAACGATATCATGGAAATTGCATATGTCCTTTACGCCATAGTGATGGGACGAGATCAAACGACTTGGTTCATGCAGAACATAATATTTTCTCTCAGCCTTTCATTAATCCGTCATCTTCCTAGAAGCTATTTCCAATTGTCGTATTCGCCAAATCCTTTCTACAAAGGAACTAGCTGACACGAAACTACTTTTAATTTGGCCTCACTCCAAGAAAAGACTCCTTTCTTGGCATAAGTCTTTCGAATCCGGACTAGTTTTCTGAAAACGTAATGTTGTCATTCAGCGGATTGCAAGAATATCAGCATTTTTCGAAGTTCTACAAAGAAGCCTATTTTGCCGAGTGCTTCGTCATTGCTCTTCAGAAAAGAGAGCACGTTCTTAGAAGCGCAATATTGGGGAACGAACGGCTTTCGATTCATGGAGGCAGGGACGATAGGTTGTTAAGTACAGTTATACAACGTCGTATGTAAATCGCCCATATGTCAAGTTACCTCCTTAGTGTACTGAAAGCAAAACCGCTCATGCGGGTGGCGCAGCAAGCAACTACGACTATCTTACAAGCTATTATACGGGCGACAAGTAGGCCGTCGAAATTCATTGTCGTGAGGAGATTAACCTCACATCATCGACGTGCACAAGCTGCCCTCGTAAAATATGTCGATCTATGCCTTAGAATTTTTAAACATTACTTTTAACACTTATTTCTAAATCAATTATAAACCTGCTTGCATTCGCTTAAATTTGAAAAAAACTAAGAAAATCTTCCCCAAGCCTAGCCGTTTACCGTGAGTCGAGTTTGAATGTAGACATTCTATTTATTTTAATCTAAAAGGGTAATTATCCATAGAAGAGTCATAGAAGATACGAATGAGAAGACTCTTAATCGAATTTTGCCATTGCTTTACCGAAAGCGTTTAACGAGTTGAACCTAATCCTCGGGCATATTTACAACTGCCGGCTCTTGGTGGTCGACAGTTGCTTTGAAATCCTATTTACTATTACCCAACGAACAAGCTAGTAGACTTGTATCCCTACGAGGGTTGATAGCACCCTTAGCTAACCTACTGCCCCAGTGGCATCAGCTTGGCCCCTAAACCATTCTCTCTCCACCTTCATCCTAAACTTCATCTCGCTCCTCGTAACGGTCGCCAATAGATCCGATCATGCGATGATCTCACGATACTTTTTACCGTTTTTGAAGAGTAAAAGCGTGGGGAGGAACATAAAGATGGGGTGCTATTGAGATGGATAGAGGCAAGCCGTGATGCAGTTTATAAGGGCCATGGTGAAATCTCCCTTTCTTTCACCCCTTCCTCACCCCCAATTTTTCTGGCTATTCGTTGTAAAGTAGAGCGAACCTATCGATCCATTTTCTCATAGGTGCGTGTCATGCAAGTGCTCTAATTTATTTGATACGTCACTGACGGATTTTTCCCTGTTTTTCTCATCATTCTACTTGATATATATA
>JAAAKG020000025.1:2404708-2421953 GCA_010014905.2 Druon quercuslanigerum
TAGGGAGCCAAGTGTCCTTGATGCGACCGTCGTTGAAGCCAAATTATCTCGCGATCTCACCAAAAGAAGATTTTTGGAAAACGAGCGAAAGATCGACATCGACACCATGCTATTTCGGACTGAGTTCGGAACCACGGGCTAAAGACGTTCGGCGCAAACCGATCCTAGAAAAGACAGAGAAAGAAGAAAACGAGGGAGAATAAGTGAGAAAGAGAGAGAAAGAGATATAGTTAGAGTTTGAATGAGTAAAAAAAAATTATACAGAGAAAGCCGACCTCCTTGCCTACCGGGAGGTTCGCATATATTGTAAAGACGACTAGTAAGTGATTAAATTAAGGAGTCAAAAAATGGGGGAAAAGGGAGAAAAGTGATGAAATTTATAATGACCGTTAAATGTGTAAGTAAAGTGAAAATTACTGCGTTAAAATTATGTCCTTTCTTTTGTGCACGATACTCTTTGGCAGCTCTTTTGGCGAGTAGAGACACCAGCTCATATATATATATATATATATGTGTGTGTATATATACGCAACACGTCTTTTGGCAGAGAGATGAGTGAGTCTGAAGAGTGAATGAGAGATAAATGAGAATTCTGTTACCACGGTCCCGTCGTCCGACTCAGTAGCGCTATCGAAATTACTAATTAGCGTTCATGTCTTTTTAAAAACATTAAGCTGGCACAGTGACCGAAGAGCAAACACGAGCAGTGCTATCCATAAACCCTACCAGTCACCTAGAGATAAAACCTTGTGAGCATTAAAAATGATACAGATAACAGCAAAAGCTCGTTTCGAAACGTTCATCCCCTTGGCCAATCACACTCATCAACTAACAGTTGGTCCTCCACTTCCGTGCCATATATTTGCTAAAAGAAATCAAATTCTATATCCGGAAAATTTCTATTTTCTCTTAAGGTTCTGACTCATTCAGCATTGTGTTAAAAAGATATCAAAAGGTGTTAATTGTCTTTAGGAAGTGGAGGACTGGATAAAGAACGCTAGGCGTGTATCAAGATGAAGACACACAAGAATAGAGTGGTATATATGTATTGACCTTCAGAAGAAAATAATATACACACATTGAACATACGTATCAGCAAGCAGTGGAGTAGGTTATTCGTACTTATAAATAGAAGCTCCTAGATGAATAAGAGTAACAATATTTAGTAACGAAAAGTAAATACGAACGAGCAGTAGCAACTAAATTGATGTGTGAGGATGTAAGCTAGATCTCCACTGAGTCTAGGTCCTCAGAGAAAACGCAGACCCTTCGAAATATGGTGAAAGGTATCGAGCCCGATTTGCCAAATGTCTTTGTCACTCTAATATTTCGGGTACAAAAATTCCGAAAGGATGGAGACAAGATCTCTTTTTCCTGACTCCATACCATCGATCAGAGGACCAAAGTAACAGCCAAATCTTTTTGATTGATCAAGAGGACCATCTTGTAAGAAAGTACATGAAGCGTACATGGAGTGACGAAGTTGGCAAAGCGATCGATGGGAAAGTCTTGAACGATTGTGGGAATTGTTTTTCTGCGTCCCGCTGGCCTTCGTTTAACGGAGACTGATTGTGGGACATCGTTGTCACAGCAAGTATTTTTTAGGCTCATCACTTTGTCCTTGGCTCAGATCCAGTGGTCCACTGCTTCTTGGAAGTCTGGACAATTACACAACAATAGCACTCCGTACCTCCTCAAGGTGTTGGTCAGCGTAACAATACTTCCGTCCTTCGTGCCCCAAGGGAACGAATCAGCATCGACTGCTTTTTATTCTCGTTAAACCGGAATTTTTTGCAATAATCACACAGAATTCCAAAATCAACTGGACCACGGGATTACTGTTAGGCGCAATGACAAAGTAAATTGATGGGAAACCAACCTGTCTACTTTGATGAAAGCATTACGATATTTGACGAACTGCCATTTTCGAGATGATATTTTGTTTAAACTTTTTTCCGGCGTTTTCTCGGATTTATTTAAAACACTTATTATTTTGCTATCCTCGGTTGCGCACAAGACGAGAATATGAAAAGTGAAAGCAGAGTAAAGTAAGGGAAGCAAAAATTCTGTTTTTTGGCACACTAAAAGTGAAATGAAACGAGTACACGGGGACTTGTGGAACACGTGCTACACATTCGCTGCATTGCGTGCGCATGTGTCATACACTCACACAAAATCACACGTGCATTTTAATTGGAAAGATTCTCTCTTGTGATAGAAATCTCGTAGTTTACAATCGCAACCTGCGGCTGATTATTCCTTTGATACAATTACCTTCGCTAGTTGGGCATTATTGTTAGTGTAAAGTCACTAAAGAAATTATGGCGTATCGGAGGATACAAAAACTCTTGGGCATTTTTCTCAGGGAATCGAAAAAATTTGTGATTTCATGGCTTTAGACAAAATTATAAGGTGATACAAAGTTACTAGATATTGCGAAAAGAAGTGCGTTGACTTTGCTTTACTTAATTTTCACCCAAAAAATATATTCTAAAAAGATACTTACGTTAATTGGCATCAGGCTTTCGACGAAGTGCGATTTTCTTCTATTGGAATTGATTCCAGATTAAAAGCACGTCTACACGACACAAACACGCAGTTTCGGCCCGAATCCAAAAGACACATCAAGGAAAAAAGTACAAGTTTTCACGTTTGCGCCTTAAATTAAAATTAAAAGTTGATCAAAAGCGTATTCTTACCAAAATCGGCCTTAGTATATACTTTTCCAGCGGAGCGTCGTTCCACGAGCGGGTATCATTGATCTCGATTCTCGCGACAGCCAATAAAACGAAGAAGAGAAGTCTAACCTCGCAAAAACTCAGAATAAGTCATCGAATCAATTTTCGTTCCCTCTTTCGTGTTTTGGCCATTTTTTCGCGCTCTGCAAAACCGCTCGTGGAGCAATTGCTTCCGTACATCCTCCACATCCCCGACCCTTCTAGAAAACTCTTTTCGCGTAGAAAGAAAAACATTTCCTGCATTTTGACGCGAGTGGACGGGTCACCCACTAGCAGGGAAACTCGTCTGATCAAACGAATAATGCTGATTAATATCGTCAGTCAGAAAATCGGTACCGTTTTTGGAATGCAAAAAAACCTATCGGACTCGCTTCAAATCAAAACTTTTTAAATGATTTTGGGTGACCCCACCATAACGTCTGCGCGTTTGGGCCAGCTCGTCTAAATCATACTGATAAGATCAACCGTTCAACGATGCAAATGACAACAAGGTGTGACAGCAACCTTCGTGATTCGTTACGCTTGCGTTTAAGGAACTAAACGTTCGTTAAGTGTGCATGATAAATACATATAGGACACACCGTACGGGTCGTTGATGGTGCTACATTTTTCAGTATCAAATACGTATTGTGCAATAGTTGAAACAACCGTTCCTACAATCAAACTATGTTCCTCTTGAACTATCTTTAACTCTACTTAAATAAGAATCCAATATCCGTCTCAGTCGAATGGTATTTGATCTCAATTCTTAGGATGTTTGCCCACAAACGCCGTCAACCTCTCGTATGGTAATTGCAAAACCACCCCCTTAGAATCAAGTTCATCCGCCTACCCCTCCAAACACAATCATCCACGAAACCTGATCTAATCCTACAGTTTCGTAAATCTGTCTCAGTAAATGAAATACACTTTTTAATAACAGAATATTTAGAAAGGGCACGAATCAAGGAAAAGAAGCTGCGAACTAATGAATTGTACTGTGACTCATTGTTTAATCGTGACATCGCTCGATATCGCGGGAGCAACAATCTGATCGGGTAAAGACTTACGCTTTCACAACTCAAGTGGCTGATTATTATTTCTCATTTGAGTCTAAACTACTTGCTACATTGATCCAATACCAATGAACCGGTTTTATTTTAATATCACAATCAGAAGCTATTTTAGCCACTCTATCTTGAATTATGAATGCGTAAGATTCCAAAATCCAACTTCCGATAGATAGCCGAGATCAGTATACAAAGATGAAGAAAAAAGATAATCGAAGCCATGTTACGGCGAGATGGTCGCTGGCCCACGTGGGCAGAGCTGACCTAACGAGAAAAAATCCGTAAGGAAAATAAAAAAACTAAAAGCCATCTATACAATCCAATCAAAAAAGGTGTCTCGAAATTATCAAACAAAATCACAATCATAATCGCCCGCAGAAACGGTAAACAGATTTTTATGATGATCGTGTATCCGCAATAAAAATTGTAAGAAAAAGATACGCGTAACTCGTCGACAAACAATATCCGCCTGATTCGATTTCCTGACTTTCGCAGATTTTCGCGCGGGACAACGAGTGAGTCCCTCCAGCATCTACGTCCCATCCTCACCCTACCCTTCTACCCGATAAATCTAAGCTCATTCTTTCCACAAGAAATAAGGTTTGCTTCCAATCCGTGCGTGTTATTCGAAACCTAATAAAATATAGGCTACCTAACAATAACATTAACGGTAAACGGTTAAGAGTATTGATTAATTGAATTATACTTAATGATTAATGATTATTATGATTATTAATACTTATGATAAAACGATTAACGATATAGGTTACGATAATGAGACAACCCGGTACATGGCGGCTAATAAACTATCCACTGTGCGAAACGGTTCTATGCACCGGTTCTAACGGGTGGTCTGATTTAAGAAAAAAGTGCGCCTCGACTTTTTTCCCGGAAGGCGCGACGACGATTTCTCACATTTTCCTCCCTGCGCTATCCGAGTCACGAGTTTTCTAAAATTCAAAATAAAAAAACGTTGAACGAGAGTCGCGACGCACGTGGTTCGCCTTGTGGTACCGGTGGGAAAGTAACTTTATGAAAAAGTGGTCGTTTCTTACCCATCATTTTTATGCTAGCTTTTAATGAGACACACACACAAACATACAGCATTAACGACATCTAATGATATATAAATATATAAATATATAAATATAATTATATTATTGATATAACTTACGATTATAAACTATCCTAGTGGTATTATACGACGACATAGTTGATTGATCTGTTTAATATTGAATGTCTGTAGACCACGGAGCGTTTGGAACTCTATGCGATAGTAGAGCATCCCTCTAATCCACTCCCCCATAACCCAGCCTTATCTGAACTTCCTTTGAAAAAGATCCCTACAGAAACGAGTACATTTACTCGCCATACGTTTTTGATTAATTGGCAAGACTCAGAATATAGAAAGAAAATGCAAAAGAACTAATATGGGAAAAGGTTCAACGTTTAATAGAAATCTGGAATTAAAAGGAATCAAGAATTGGAACTTGAAGAAAATGATGTGAAAAATGCAATTGGAAATTAAGCAAAACAACACGCAATGGATAAGTTACGAAGTTTGCAGAAACGAACGAACGGATTTCCAGCTATATCTGTCGACGCGAAAGAAACCACACTGCCTGAGTTGAAAATTCTTTTTGGAGAAACCGGTTTTGAGTTCTGAAATGAATTTAGATTATTTCTTAATTGAGAAACAGAAAACTTCATAATCAGCGGGATTCTACATGAAACCCTATGCTCAATTCCACAACTTTAGGTGATTTACTGACAGACAATATACATATCAGAAAATTGGTACTCGATTGATTGAAGCGGAAATTCATAACAGCTTTCAGCGTTCTTAAACTGTAAACATTTAAGATGAATCCTTTTGCGCGACAAAAGGAAAGAATGACACCCAAGAAGCCCACGTCAAATTCTCCAAACCCTCTGCATCTGTTTATTGATGCGAGCCTCGGGACGTCGATTGAAAGAAGAAAATAAAAACTCTTCGATTTCCTCCAGTCTTTTTTCGATCGACCTTCTCGTCAAGGCCCCGCCTGATTGTTGAGTTTAAGTTTTATTAGCTAGCGAATTCCTTCTTTGTACATTCCACGGTACTAATTACACGCGTTACTTAGCTCACCGTCTCCAATAGTCGATAATGTGTTTTTCAGTCTTTAGTGACTTAAAGGTTTACTATTATTATTATTAGTATTATTATTATTATTATCATTATTATTATTACTGTAAGTCTTAAATGCAATCGACGTGATTTTCCAAGAATATCGAGTCAAGTTTGAATACCTATCACTATTCCAATATGCCCTTAACGTGGAATAATTGAAAACGGTTATATGTTATGGAACCTCGAACATTTTGGAAAATTTCATCGATACTGCAGTATCATCGCTTGCTATAAGTACTAATATATCCGCAGTTAAAATCGCCAAGCTGTTGATAGTTTCCTGCGGTCAGAGGGTGAATGGACTTTAGTAAGGAAAGCTATATTGATAAATAAATTAGTAAAAACCACCCTGGTACATAAAAAACGATCCTGACAAAACCAAGATTCTCTTCTCAGATCAAAAATCTTCAATCAATCAGTGAGTTTCAGATCGTCTTTCTAAGGGGTGTTTCTTGCCCTCTTCCATTCAAGTATAGCAATGTATCCCTTTCCGACGAACTTTTCCAAAAGAAAAGTCCAACCCACAGAACTCACACTAGTTACAGACACTACACACAGATTCTTCACTTTTATAGTCCAGTAATCAATCCTCGCGAGAAAATTCCAAAAAGAAAAAACTCCATGGAAGCGATCAACTATTAAACAAGAGATGTAATACAGATATTAAATATTGGATTTTGTTTCTAAATTAACCGACCACAGGATGATCTAGCAAACCCTAAATTTTCCGTCATTTCTCAATTTTGGAATTTAACAAGGCTACTAAAACCAAATCAATTTGGATCCTAGTTTCTTGATCAGATTGTCTTCACTTTTACTCACAATTAAAGCAACTGGTTATAATTTTCAATAAACATCAGACTAATCGTTTCCATTCAATAAGTTGGATTTCCGCGCGAGGGAAGATCGCAGCCCTGATAATTTTGTGTTCTACCTGGACAAGGTCAAGCGAGCGTCGGGCCGGTTCTCAATTTTGAAATAGCCATTTCGATGAAAAGCGAAAAAAGCGAACAGACCCCCAAAACCCGACGCAATAGAAGAAGGCAACCGGATAAAAATACCGTCACACAAGGAAACAGTTTCTCGCGCGGGGCCCGGCCGCGACCACCATCAATAATGATAATGATAAAAATAATTATTATTCTACCCCTCGAATCCCTCCCGATTCGCAAACCTCCCCTCACCTCCTCTTGCAAGCCTTAACCCTTATTAAGAACGGTTAAACCGTAACCGGAGGTGCATAATGCCTTCGGAGGCCACAACGGAGGTCGCAGCCACTGGCCGTGTTGAACGGGCCCCGCGCCTTCTCTCACTCATAGCACACACTGGGCCGACTCGTCCGATAGAATGTGCCTTCAGTGTTGATTTTATACGAAAAAAATACTAAAATTATACAAAGGGGCCCGACATAGACCGAATGCCCACCCAAAGCCTGACCGATGCTCGCTCGCTGCCCATTTTTTCCTGCCAAACTGGTCAATTCAAAAACGCACCTTTTTAAGTGAGTTTCCTTCTCTGAACTGAGTGCACTAAATTTCCGATAAAAATCTGCTCTTCAGCATGATTTCAAAATACCAATTTTACCCACATGCAAGAATGTTCGATTTGTAAGAAAATTGCAATTGGAAACTTTGAATTGTACGTCGATGAAGAGTTTTCAGTTGTAATCTAATTACAGTACTCAGCTCTGGGATGATAATCAAATGTGAAATAATCACAGGTGCTACATAACACGAAACATCCACCCCATCCAAAAAATCCTGCATAAGGAGATATTTTAATTCAGGCAAGGAGTTCGGAACGCTGCAATAAAACCGATAAACACACCTGTATTGATTAAATGAAATTATTACGCGATAAGTATACTTACATAATATATATGTGTGCTATGGTCTCTCCCACTCCCCGTAAAACATTCCCGCCGGATCGATCGTCTCTTTGTTGATCCTTCGAAGAATCGAAGAACTTTAATTTAGCAAGCTAATTTTATCGAACTACCTTGATTTTCTCAAGGGATCAACAAATTGTGACAATCGAAGAGGTACTCCCCATACAAGCGTAGATTTAACCGCATTATTATGAAGAAGAAGAATGACGACAGCTACGTAAGAGCTACTAACTAAACTACAATTAAACTTATTAATTATTAACACTTAACAAGCAGTAAAACAGTGTAAACAGTAAAGCCCAGTAACCATTGAATTGTGTGTCGACAACTACATACTACTACCTACCGTATATCGAAGTAATAGCCGTATGTAAAAGGAAAACTTGTATTCTACCAGTTGTATCAGCCAGTTCATTCTAATAAGCAAACAATTTTATGAAAACCCTCAGAAATAAGCCCGTCGAGTCCTCAGAAACCCTGATTCCCTATTCCTCCGAAAAAATATCACCCATCAATTGAATCCTGATTGAGAATACTGGATAACATATTAACTACTAGCGATTGTAGACAGATTGTAAAACTTCATTCACGTTGTACGCACATGTGTGGGGAGACCATGTAACTTTAGCTCCGCCGCTCATATTAAGATCCGAAACGATGCAGGAATTTCGCCAAAAGAATTAACCGACGTTGAACCGATGGAATTGGAAAAGGAGAAAAAGGGAGGACACCTTTTCCATTCCGTTGGTAACTCGACTAGATAATCATGAGGCGGATTTCCAACATCACAAGTTGATCCGATGCCCCGTAAATAACCCCCAGCTGATTTAGCAGCTAGCGTCCTTCTATCTTTAAATTCCTTCTGGTTCCGTGACATTTCCCAATCCCGTCTACCAGATCCCAGATCCCGATTCCTGACGTGTTGTATTATCCGTTATTTTCGATATAATATTGTAGTAATAATGATACTTAATGATAATATGACGACGATAAGGTATGGGGAGACGTATGGTCATACGAGACACACATACACGCAGAACAGACACAGTAGGCGCGTTTCCTCGCCTTGCCGCGACAAAGAAATAATGAATCTTCATACTAGCATCAGGAATATAATGAGATAAACGAGATCAACAAAACCTAGTTGCCGTGCAGTTTGAATCATGAGTGAACAATGAGTAAAGCAACACCGACCTACCCGCGGGTCCGCTTCGTTTTTGCCCCGGGAGCCACAGTGTCGATTTCCACGGCTCCTTTAAAAATTGTAGCCACCACTAAATTCCATCGCCCTGGAATATCACGCCGAGGCTCCAGTGCCGGGGCGAATCTGCCTCGTAGCTAACATTTTTGTACAGAATACATTCATAAACAGAATATAAAATCTTGAGTTACAGAGCAGCACTATACATACAACACAGATGATGTATATATTTTTACGTTACAGAATATGCCTGTGCAACAACAGGCGCGATAAGACTGGTTCTCATTTCCCACAACAATGCGTATACATATATGCCATATTTATTATTAACATATTGTAATGTAAAATTTAAATGATATTTGTATACAGTAAACAGTTGCCAAGGACAATGGATCCTTGGTAAGGAACGGGGCTGCCCGCCTGCAACACTGAATGACGATTCGCCAAAGAGCAGCGTTTCTGAGATTCCAAGTGAGAGACCCATTTGCTGGACAAAAATCAAAATACGTTTTATCTTTCGAATAAAAAAAGAGGCACTGGGTCTCTTTCTTCGAGGCGAAACGAGAAGGGAGAAGGAAACATATTTCACATCGGCCCTCGGAATTGAAAACGAAACTTTTTTTGACCTGACGAAATTAACATCCTGATTTTCAAATTCGACCGTTCACCAAACCTAATCAGACTTGCCAAAGCGAAAACGGGAAATTCGATTAAATCCCATAGATGTCGTCTGGGAGAGTGTTGCTCGCGGGTATCCCGAAAGAAGCATAACGCGGGTAGGAGTATCTGAAAACCCCGATGAAGTCGAGTTTTCTAACTCGATTCCCGGGTGATGTCCTAAGTTTTATATCCGTACTCACGTACTCTCTGGATGAGAAAAAGGTCGACATTTTCTTTATAGACCTTTCAAAATTCAACGAAGTTCAACTCGAACGATTCGAAATGTCTTTTGATAAGTCGATCGTTTCGAAGCCGAGAGACGTTACCTACAACATGACACAATTTTTGAGTTACAGTGCAAGCGAACATCTGTAGAGCCATATACGTATAGTATGTTGTTGTATCTTAAACCTAAACGAAATACCATAAACTATAGTGAGTGTACATTTTATAAGGGTTATACGGTTACATTTCGAAATTCCAAGCGGCAGGAAAGCGACAGGATAAAAATAATGGATTGAAAAGGAAAAAACAGGATAACGAGCGCGCGTGAGCGAGAAAGGCAAGAGTGCAAGAGAGAGGAAGTGTGCGTGAGAGAAAAACGAAAGAAAATCGATAGGTTGCATCCGCGTCGCGATTGACGGCATGGTCACCGGCGGCCCCGTCCGAAACGGGTGCAAGTAACTTTAGGTGTATAAAAATGAACTATTTCTCGCGGTTTAGGGAGCTCTAAAGAAATTATTGTAAAAAGGTCTATTATAGGGGAGGAAACTTTATGGGAGAAGTACAAGAAGGAAAAAATGCTGAGTGAATGAGAGGGACGAGAAAGAAGGCAGGAGTTGGAGTGAATGGGAGCGACGTGTGAGAGACTAAAAAAATGAAGACAAATTTTATTGTATAAATTTTGGGAGGGTGATCTGGTCGCCCGGTGACCGCGCCTCTATCTCGATTCAGACTCGATATACCAAGGGCGTCGATTGAGAAAAAAAAGTGGAACTTGTGAAAAGAATTGATTCCTTATAATTATCGGTGCCCATGTTCATTTCGATACAGGAGCACGCACACTTGTTTCGATTCGGAAAGGATTATGATTTTTTAGATATTTTTGGCAATGATATCTCGATACTATTTAAGATTTAAGCGCAACAAAAGCAGAGACAAAGCGAAAAATGCGCAGCGCTACCTATGCGTGTAGAGATTTCGACAGGTCGAAAGTTTACAAGTAAAAAAAGGCGGTAAAGTACTATTTAAATATTCGTATCAAAACAATAAAAGTGTAGGGCCTCGAGTTGTACCGGCTAGCTGCGCGAGAGTGATAAGAAAAGAGAGAATCGAGAGAAATTGAGGGAGAGCCAGAAAAAGAAACAAAATGTGGGGCCGAACTATTAAAAAATATTTATAATATATGGCTACAAGTACAAATTACTTCGAATACTGAGCGTAGGTGTATTGATGTGTGAACAAAATTTGGTTGGCCGGTGACCGTTTTTGGAACCATCATACTGCGTATCAAAGTATGTAAAATCTATTAAATAAACGCTAGCGTATTATGATATAATGTAATCTAATATTGTAATATTGTAATGATGAGTCTAAATGATGAAATTAATTTGAGGTTAAGAAGCACGCGTGAGAATGAACGTGAATGAGAAAAGAGGAAAAAGAGGTTATTGTGCATACGAACAAAAGATTTACGTCTGCGTTTATAATGTGTACGATTATTGTCGACATTAACGATTTACGATCAATCCACTCACTATCATTGTTTATTAATGATTTTCTTCAGCAGTGTAACAATTTATCATTATTATTATTATTATTATTATTATTATTGCAATAAATTTATTGCTACGTCGAAAATTGTATTTATAGTATATTGTACATGACGGCGAAATGGTATAAGTTGTACACAATTTCGAGAAACATGCTGTATATGTTTGGAAGAAACGGTTGAGTACTTCAGGAAGGAAAAGAAAGTTTTTTAAAAATGGGGAGGATACTAGGAGGAAAAATTCACACGCGAAATTACATTGCATGGGAACTGTTGCTGCCCGAAGGCTCGACGATATACTCGACATGTAAAAAGGAATAAAGTAGCAAAAATTTCTCGCTCCGTTCTGGCATCTACGAATAACGAAAATTATGAAAATTATTAGTAGAATTTTTAAGGTAACGAAAGATGAAAGAACGAAATCCAAAACTCGCCCGTCCACGTCGGCTACGACGCGCTCTCGGCGCCTCGCGAAATTCTATTTTTGTAAGCATATTTCTATAAAAAGGTATACTAACGATACGCAAAATTTATTATTCCTAGTATGGTGAAAACGAAAATTGAACGTTTAGATTTCGTTAGTATAGTGTAAGAAATTAACGATGTCTAGGTCCTATTCGTGTACTTAAAGGGGAAAAACTAATAAAAAATTATATGTCGGCGGTGCGGTAGGTTGTAAAATTGTACATAAATTGCGAAGAGGAGGCGCGGAGAGATGAACCGAGTCCGATCGCGCGATGCGGCGAGTTTGGAGTTAAAATTTAAGAGGAAATACAAAATCTATTAAGGAGCGAGAATCG
This sequence comes from Druon quercuslanigerum, assembly GCA_010014905.2. Lineage (NCBI taxonomy): Eukaryota > Metazoa > Arthropoda > Insecta > Hymenoptera > Cynipidae > Druon > Druon quercuslanigerum. The sequence goes on from JAAAKG020000025.1 coordinate 2,416,986, forward strand.
ATAAAAATTTATGATGAAATCTGTCGCCGGAAGGTTTTCAGCGTCCCTGCATCTACGTCACAACGCAAATTCTGTAATGCCGTCTCGTCTTAGACGATCGCTCTCCTTTTTCTCGGTCCTTAGCCATTCGATTTTTTAAATCAAAATCAAAATCAGCCAGAAATATCGAAAATGCGCTCAAGGATCGAATTAAGTTCAGCAGCTCGTGCTATCTGTTTTTCATTTAATTGTCTTTTTACCTCGTTCTACTATGTTGACGAGCGGCTTGTTTTCAATGGCCCTTCTCCAATGCAAGGTATTGTGCTTAGCATTGGAGATGGTTCTTAAATTATCTCACATAAAATATTTTGTTCGGCATTCACGATGTTTATTATTCATGTTTGTACATGTTTGTGTGCCAGTGTGTAACAACCGGCCTCTACCGGGCCTCTGTACATACTCACGCACGAAAAGGCCACTCTATAAATACACACGAAGTGCTACACCTAGAGTGCAAGAGAAAGCAAGAGAATGAAAGAGCGATAGAGCGATAGAGCGATAGAGCGAGAGAGAAAGAAAATAAAAAGAGGCTAGGAGACACACAAGAGTATCATCACAAATGCAGTGACACCCCCACGATACATGTACACACAAATTTTCCATTATAAACATGTTCATCCAAATGCGAGACACACAATATTATATATATACGACTCCATAGATGATGGCGCGGCACACTCACATAGTGTCTCTCGGATTGTTCCACAAAACTTTTCATTCAAGTTTGCTTCAAGAAACCTTCTGTTTTCTAATGTATGACGTGTTGTTGTCGATATATAAAATAAACTTAATAAAAAAATATATAATAAGACCTATTTTTAATCATTCCCAACCCCTTTACCGATATCAGAGATGCAACCATTTCAGGTAAAGATACAGTTTAAACTTAAAGATCAGCCAGAAAGGATGTTAGCTTAGAATATTGTAATTTCGATTTGTTAAGTTTTTATTCTCTAATTTCCGCGCATAAAATTTTTCACATAAAGGTAATTTTCGGTTTGATCTTTAAATTTAAAAGAAATAATTGTTTAACAATGTTTTATTTATAATAATATGCTTTGAGAATAATAATGCTAGAATGTTGCAGTTTTTTCTCAAATTTTTCACTTGTTTCTACTTTTTAATTAGAGTGATATATTAATTGATATAGGTTAACGATCATAATTGTTTAAACAATTTATTTTTATTTTTATTAATACTCTCTTTGATATATGTTAGAATGGGGGTTTCTGAAATATTCAACGTTTTTCTCACTTTTCACTTAGAGCGAGGTAAAAATGTATAATAATTAACAACAATTTTTTAAATAATAATATTATTTTCTATAACCACCTTCTTCTATAGTAATGCTTGATAGATGTGGTTTTTCCTTAATTTTTTAACATTAATTTGGCTTCATAGTTATAGATAAATAATAAATAAAGAATAGAGGGAATAATTTCTTGAACAAGCTTTCTTCTTTGTAAATCTATTTGTCTAAAATAAAAAAGATATTTTAAATATTTTTATAATTTTCTGTATGAATCATATTATAGATGTAAATTTTTCTTAAAGTAGTTATTGACTGCCTTTTTGTTTCAATTAATATAAACATTAATTATTTTTTCCTAACTACAAAATTAAAGAAAAGCTAAGAATTTCAGAAGAACTCGCAACTTAACTTTGTTAGGCAATTATGTTTGTTAACTTGCATTAATTACTTATCTCACTAAATAAAAACTGAACAAAAAGTTAAAAATCTGAGAGAAAACCTAAACTCTCTAGTATTAAGGAGCAGAATATAGTTATAAACAATAATAAATGGTTAAAACAATTATTTGTGTGAAACTTAATTATTTAGTACTTCTAAGAGAATATTATTGTTTGCTGTAAATTTAATTTATTATTGGTTCGATCTAAAAAGAAATTGACAATAAGTTGAAAAAATCCGAAAAACCCACGTCTTTCAAACTCTGCTGTATAGAGAAATCTATTCTAATGGCTAAAACAATAATAAATTACCCTCACAACTTATTTAAAATAACACGTTATCAGTAGAAAGTAGTTTATTAAGTATTCGAAACAATATGTGTGAAATAAGGAAACAATCATAATCCAATACTCATTCGCGAAAAAAGTATTAGTTCCAATATTTAATAATACTTATTTTTCACGATGGTTCACTTATTGGATTTTTTGGGGAAACTACAAAACGGATTTATAGAGGTAATATTTAAAAAAAATAATTACTAATTTTTCTTCTATGGCTAATATGAAGAGAAATGTTGAGTTTCAACTCGATTCACGCAATATTGACTATTCTGAATAAAATTGACAAATATGTATTTTTTCTTGTGGGAAATACATGGTAAACTTCATAGGGGTTGTGGAATAGGGTGGCTCAAAAACGCTTTTTTAGAGGGCAACGACCCCCCCCCCCCATTTCGTTCAAAATCAGAAAAAAGAAATTGACTAATTTTTTATTTTATTTTATCCAACGAAGAATTTTTATGAATCAGACATATGGATCTGACCCCCCTTAACACACCCCCACGAGTACCTGAAAACTACCGTTAAAACGAAAAATGTCAATTCTTCGTGAAATCGACTTCGTGAGAACTGTATTCTGGCCTTTTTTTACTCAGAATTACTATAATTGGTCTAGTGGTGGTCTAGAATATTTATTATCATTGCTTAATTAATTTTTTATTATTTAAACAAATAAAACTTATTTAAATAATTTTTTTAGAAACTTTATTTTTTCGCCTTTAAAATTGTTACTATTAGTTTAGTTGAATAATTAATAACATTGGTTCATTAATTTTTAATTGTTTAAGAAATATGAATTTTTTTTGAAAATTCGTATTTTTGCCTAAAAATTATTACTATTTGTCTAGTGTAATATTTATTTACATTAGTTCATTACTTTTCAAATAATTTAACAAATGGAATTTGTTTAAATAATTTCGTTTCGAATTTTTTTTGAATATAAATTTCATTTGCTTAACCAATTAAAAATTAATAAACTAAAGTTAATAAATATTTCACTAGACCAATAGTAATAATTTTTAAGGAAATAAGTGAATTTTCGAAAACAAATTATTTGAACAATTTCTATTTGTATAACAAATTAAAAATTAATTAATCAATGATAATAAATATTCCACTAGACCAATATGTATGATTGTAAGTAAAAAAAAAGACGAGAAAACAGTATTCAAAAGATCGATTTCATAAAGGATTGTCATTTTTGGTATGAAGGGTAGTTTCCTGGTACTTGTGGGAGTGTGTTCGGGGTGTCAAACCCATATGTCTGATACATGAAATTCTTCATTGGATAATTCTCTACAGGCCCTGTCTGACCCTGTCTCTACAGTACTGTCAAGTCAGATTTTTTAAACCCTAAAAAATTATTCTAAAAACTGAAAAAAGTGATTTTTCACCAAGCATTTTACGTCGGAAAGTTTAAGTCAAAATCGGCACCCGTTAAAGTAAAAAAAAAAAATAATTATGGAATTTATTTTTTCGGATTAGGAATAAAATGGGGGGATCATGGCCCCTATTGCATGACTTCCAAATATCATTTTAAAAAAACATTTACTTTTTATGGATTGGGACAGATTTGGGGACGATTATATATGATTTTTTTTTTAAATTGGACTACCCTATTCCCCCCCTCGTGGAAAATCTTGGACTTTTATCGTACCTCCCACCCGCTTTAAACTTTCCACATGGTATATGGATTGTCCCTTATTCGCCAAAAAAATTAAAAATAATTGTAATACACGTTCCGGAAAAAGAATTTGTGTACAATCTGATTTTTTTACTCTTTGTTGTGTGCTTTTTCCCATATTGGCATAAGTTGTCGAAAGTTGAAAAAACCTAATTATATTTCTCGAATGAACTTTTCCTGTATCGAATATATTTTTTAAAATTGAAAATTCGATTTTTTCTTATTGTCTAAAGTAGATAAATTGTGCCCCTCGAGTGAAAAAACCTGCCTCCATTTTCTTTAAACAAGTTTAAACCTAATAATAGTTTTAATTAACTTTTTTAAATAAAAAATTTGTATTTTTTATTACTCTCTCAGCTGATAAAAAGAGCCTATCAAGGGTAAATAACTACCCCTCTATTTCCTTTAAACCTTATGACAGTTTTCAATTTAAAAAAACATTTTTTATCGTTTCAGCTATTCAATAGCCTGAAAATAATGTCTCACTTTAAAAAAATTAAAAACTGGATTTTTGATCACCGTCTAAATTTGGAACAACGTGCTCCACGAGACAAACAAAATAGTTTCCCTAAAAATTTCGCTGAACCTAAGAACATTTTCCTACAAATTTTTTCAATTTTAATTCGAAACTAATTTCCCTTTAATTTCATGATAACCTCATTTTAATCACAGTCTAATGTCGAAAGGAGTGCAGATCAGGTGCTAATCAGATTTTCATAACATCAATATTTTGAACAGTATTAATTAAAAGTATTAAAAATATTAAGATTCTGGAAGAAACTCAAATTTGTTTAAAAAAATCTAAATTTAGGTCAAAAATATGTTTTTACCTATTAATAACAACTTCATCTAAACAATTTTTTGGATTTATTTAGAATAACAACCCGTATGAATTAATTGTTTCAAAAAAATTAACACGGTGAAGAATTAAAATTTGCTTAGAAAAATCTTAATATATTTTAATTAGAGGTGTGCAAAAAAATTCGATCCGACATTCGATTCGATCAACGCACCGATCGAATGTTGAATATTCGACATTCGATCCGTGCCCCGATCGGATCGAATTTTTCGATTCGATCGGCCCGTCGATCGAATGTCGTATATTCGACATTCGATGGGTGTTGCTGTCGGATCGAATTATTCGATTCGATCGGTCGGCCTTAAATTTATGAAAATTGAAAATATTGAAAATCCGATATGCCGCTAACTAAAGGCAT
>JAAAKG020000025.1:2431602-2445083 GCA_010014905.2 Druon quercuslanigerum
TCTCTCTCTCTCTCTCTCTATCCGCTCCCTCTCTGTGTGTTATTCCTGTTACTCTGCAGAAGGTGAGATGCGTGCGGCTGAAGTAAAACACTCCGTAATCGCACAAACATAATGTTCACACACTTCACAAGCACGGTCAACAAACACACACACTTTTTTAGTCCGAGAGGAAGTTAATAATTCCACAAGTTATAGAAATAACTCCAAGGTAAATTCGAAATCAAGTTTCTGAATAATAAAACGACTTTTAATTACAAATACCCTTACGACCCGAATGCCAAAATAAAAAAATTTTCGAAATAAAACTACATAAAATATCCTAACGTCTTAACTGTCCATTTTTCTCCGTGAAAAATAGGATAGTCCAAAAAATTGACTTTCACATAGAAGACATGCCACCCCCTTGAATTTAAACAATTGGTAAATACTTGATTTAAACAAAGATCAATTATTAATTGTTCGATTAAACATTAAAAAGTAACTTTCAATGAGTTAGCAGGAAAGAAATGTTATAAATGGAAATTATTTTTAAAAAATTTAATTAGTAAACAAATGCTTGAAAACATTTCACTTGTCGAATAAGAATTTATGTTTAAAAAAGGGAAAGGGAGAGCTTATATATGTGTCAATTTAGCGGAAAGTGATCAATTTCAGCTTTTTAATTTCTAGGTCTTCATAAGGGGAGGAGGGATCAACATTTAAACTAAATTAGCGGAAACTATTTGTTAGGGACTCTACAAAAATTCTGATAATCTCCGGCAACGTAAGTTCAAACTCGGAAACGTGAATCCTATTTTTCCAAGAAAAAATGTTTTCCCATGTTAATCTTATGGGGTATTATTTTGGCCATCCTAGTGCAGAAGATATCCCTTAAGTTTCAATAGATCCCCTAATACCATAAATAATTATTAAATATTTCTGTTTCAGTTGACCGAAAGAACGATCCTGGAGAGCAGATTTGTCTAGTTAATTAACGCGAGTGTTGATCTCGATAGTGCAAATTTTGGAAAGACATGAAACTGAAGAAATTGAAAAGGTTCTCGTAAAATAAGTATAGTGAGATTAGTTATACGCGTCTGTACCTACCGGCAGTGATATAGTCGCGATCGTCTTGAGATGGATCTCGGAAATGATACCATGCCAGGATCGAATGCTTCATCGTCGTCGTCATCGTCGAATGCAGCCGTGAGGGGTCGTACTCGACCCAATTGTACCCGTTGCAGCAATCATGGATTAAAAAAGAAGCTCAGGGGCCATAAGAGGTATTGCGAAAATCGGTATTGCATCTGTGATAAGTGCATCCTCACCGCCGAGAGGCAAAAAGTTATGGCTGCGCAAACGGCCCTGAAAAGGGCGCAAAAGCAGGACGAGGAACGAGGAATATCGCCTCGAGAGGTTATTTTTTTCTTGTTCTGTAGGAAGTCAATTTTGTAGGAAAGGCCAATTGCTAGAGACCAAGATTACAATTTTCAACTTTTAATTCTATTGATAAATAACTTCTTCAATAATTTTATATAGTTTTCCGCCTTGGAAGCAGCTATAATAATTAAAAAGAAAAGAAAAATTTTAATATAACTTAAAACATAAGGATACCTATTAGATCGTCTTTTCTTCTTAAAATTGACCTCAGAAGACATCTGAAAAATTTGAGGGTATCTTTGAAAATCCAAAGGAATTTCCAAGAGCAGTAAAAAGTTTTTAAAGATTTCAGAGGATTTGAAATATTTTACGGATTATGTAATAATTCGAAGGGATTTGAACATTTTTAAAGGATTTTAAAAGCTCTCACGGTATTTAATAAATTTTGCAGGGTTTTTAGATGTTCTGTAATATTTCAATGAATTTCAAAGTATTCATTCACAAGAAAGTGACGAATTTCGTAGGGTTTCGAAAATATGGAGAGATTTTAAAATATTTTTTTGTAATTAATGAACTCACTCTGAATTTTTATTATTTTATCCTTAATTGTCTTAAAATAAAACTTTGCGACCACCCTGCCATGCTTCAGTTAACACCCTACCACCATAAATAATTGGGGAATATTTCTGTTTTAGTTGACCGGGCAGAGAAGGTTTTCCTAAGCCTAGTTAATTATTGAGTGTTGGTGTCAAGTGCAAGTTTTTCAAAACAAAAAATACTAGAAAGTAGTGCAAAACTGTCGAAATTGAAAAGATTTTTTTTAAATTAAATAGTGAGACTAGATATACGTTTTGGCACGTATCGGTAGTGATAAAGTGGTGATCATCTTGAAATGGATCACGGTAATGACACAATGCCTGGTTCGATAGCATCATCTTCGTCGTCGTCGAACGCAGTCGGGAGTGCTCGTACTAAACCCAATTGTGCCCGATGCAGTAATCATGGATTAAAGAAGCGACTCAAGGGCCACAAGAGGTACTGCCTCTACCGGAAATGCGCCTGTAGGAAGTGCATCCTTACCGCCGAGAGGCAAAGAGTTATGGCTGAGCAAACGGCCCTGAAAAGGGCGCAGCAGCAGGACGAAGCCCGAGTGAGAGAACCTGACGAGGTTATTTTATCCCTGCTCCTTCAGGAGTTAATTTTTATAGAAAATACCGATTGCTAGAGACCAAGATTTCAATTTTTAACTTTAATTTCAATTAATTAAAGAAATCGGTACGTAAATTCTTCATTCATTCTACATTAGGGTGTTCTAAAACAAATTACTTTTGAATCTGTATAGTACAGTAGACCAGGGTTTACCAGAGGCCAGCCCTTGACTGACTTGGCTGATAGTGTCAACCACGAACACTAGATCAACCTTAGTCCCCATACTTTACTCTACCTACTGACTGACCATAAGACTACCCTTTTTACAGTAAGCCAATACTTGTCGAAAGTGGTGAGACACTAGATGCGCGTGCGCGAGACGATATTCAAGTAATCCGCCAATGTGTCTCAGAGATATTTCCCGCCAAGTCTGAGGGGCGGGGCTTAGTGAGGAACAGGCGCTTTGTGTGAATCTAGTGTACTAGCCTAAACAATACCTTTTTACCGCCTGTTCACTTTCCGTAGGGCCCTCTCAAAGAGTACTGCATTTTTTCAATTACTCCGTAAAAGAAAAAACGCAAACAAACACAAATAACTTATGTTTTTTCGCAATACTCTGCTATGTATTGACAAACAATTTTGTTGTTTTTAACTAAAATTGCTAGGAGCCTGATTGATGGAAGTGCTGGTTCTAGGTCACATCAGGGTGGCATTATTAAATGGTCGACCTACTCAAAAGCTTAAAAGGATCTGTGATTACATCAATGGGACCCGTAGCATTTTTAGTTAAAAAGTAACAACTTTTAAGTCACATTTATTCTGAGAAAAGGTCTACTGGTAATTAAACCATAGGACTTCCGATTGCCGGTCAGGTGCTTTCGAATTACGCTTTTAGAGAGATCGAAAGAAGTACCTTTTTCATATATATACGCTATCTCAAGCCAGGTGTATCAGTGTAGACATTTTTTTCACCACCGTGAAAATAGAAATCAACCTATCGATCAAGTTAACTCTTTAAGTAACAGAAAATACTTAATGTCAATTTTAGAATAGATAGAAAATAAATTTTGTTAATTTATATTCCATCTAGGCTAAAAATGTCAAGTATTTTCTGTTATTTAAAGAGTTAACTTGGTCAATAGTGTGATTTCTATTTGCACGGTGTGTGTGATTTTTCTTTTACGAGTAATTTTCAAAAATTTAGAGCTGTTTTGGAGGGGCTTTCGTAAATTGAAGGAGTAGCTGGGTGGTTCAGAAAGAATGATTTTAGAATTTGAATAATACTAGCCTAAACTGTAACTTCTGAATTAACAGATTTGACAAAAAACAAATGGTCAAAGTGTGATTTGATTTAGGGATTCTCTATTAGTGTTTATTCTTTTTGAGGTGTCGGTTTAGGTTAAATAAGTAAAAACTTACATTTGAAATATAAAGTAAGGTTTATTGCAAGAGGATTGCGGACAAAGACTCGAGCGACTAGCGAAATTTAGAGCAGACAGTAATGAAATGAGAGTTACAGAAAATAATATTTCGGGGGCTGGTTGCGGGGCGAATATGTAGTGGCCTCACATTTGATTGTTTAGTTGTTTATATAATTTATTCAAAAATTTTAAACTTTTTAAGGATAAATATTAATTTTCTTCAGTTTTTTTCGATGTTGTAATAATAATTGGCCATCATTTATCCGAGAAGTGAAAAATACTAAATACTGTAAGTAGATTAAATTTTTTAACTACATGTTCCAAACAATATTGTCAGTAAAATGATTTTAAAGTTCCATTGCGAAATTATTTGATGGATTTTTTTGCTTTATATACAATGAACCACCCTATTGCACATGGCTTTTCGATGTAAAGCAAAAACAAATCGCAGTTATCATTATTTCAATTATTTTCGAGCCAAGTCAGGCTTAAAAAATTGGAAAAAGTTGAAAAAGTACTCTCTACATCTGTATTTGTAAAAAAAATACAAAAGAAAGCTCGGAAAAATATTTGGTTGAATTAACAAAGTTTTGGTTGTTTCAGCCACAGCATAGTGTTTTTATATAGATAAACAAATTTTAGGTGGCTTAACCAAATATAACCAATTTGATGAATTCAGCTAAAACATTTAGTTTATTCGACTGAAGAGTTTTGAAAATCTGCCAAATATTTTTGTTAAAATTATAAAATCAAATAAATAAAAAATATGGTTGATTTAACGAAACCAAATAAAGGAAATCAATTTTTGTTATTCAACCAAACCCGAACGTAGTCAACCATACAATTTTTTAAAATAAGCTCAACATTTTAAGAATAAACACAACTTTTTATAAGTGCACTATTTTCCAATTAGTAATTTTTCTACTAATTCAGATTTAGAGAGTATTTAACCCTCTATTACGAAGGATTCTTAATTAAGTGGGAAAATTAAGTAATAAATCAAGTAATTAATTTATCAATTATTTACTTAATTAATAAAATAATTAATTAATCAACCAATCATTCGATTAATCAACCAATCACGAATGAAAAATGTCAGTTATTTGACCACTATATATAAATTATATATAACTTTTTTACCTGTAACTGTTATGCAGAGGGTTAAATTCATTCACTTTTCTACTTAGGGGATCGTGAGAATTGCTTGATATTACTCAACAGAAGTAAATTTTAGAAATGTTTCGCGTTTTTAATTTTTTAAATTTAGAAATCCGTTATATTTATTGAATGTCGTTTTTAACGGTTTCAATTGAATCATACAAAAACTTTACTTTTTTCTGTATCTTAAAGCAAGTCTTAAAAAAAACTCTATCCACAATTAGAACGGACAAACATTTATGAATATCAGTTGAGTTTTGTTTTTTAATTTTAAAATTTTAAAAACATATTGTTTGAAATGTTAACATTTTTATCCTTTGAATTCTGAAATGTGTTCGGGAGAAAATTAGATTCACTCAAATAGAACATTGAGAAAAACCAAATTCTCAAACTCTTTCTCAAATTTTTTATAATAAAATTCCCGTTTCATTACATAAAAGTGGCGTATTTAATAACATCATTTCCCTTTTTAGGCGTTTTTACAAAAATGTCTTTTTTTGATTCCATATTTTTCGATGCAAAAAATATATTTTTCCATAAAACATAACTCGTGAACTATTATGGTCCCTGAAATGACAAATGCCGAGACTCGTAAAGCTTTTCTCGATGCCATAAGTAATTAAAAAAAAAAGTACAATAGAAATCTTTGTTTTTGAATCTATGCATTCAGTTTCTTGATCAAAAATGTTTTGAATCTCAAATTAAATTTGTTTACTATTTGGAATGTCGTAAATTGTAATCTGGTTCAGTTGTTGAGGTTCACAATTTGAAATATAATTGTATATTCAAAGCATTCAATAAAAATATTTAATCATCCTCAATATATAAATTCTTTAGTAATACTCAATAATACTCATAAAATGGGCCTTTTGGAAATTTGCTAAAACTTTTGATTTTAAAGGTATGGATTGAATTGATGTCTAGGAAAATTATTACTAATGATCTTCTCAGTGATCTCGCGGTCTGCCATAGTTTCGATAAATGCATTATTTATTTGCTTTGACTTTACACGAATGAAACTTTGAACGGCGTGACAAATTTTTTTAAAAAAAAGTCGTTATGGTTTAGAGATTATTCATTATGTCATAAAATGGCCAGAAACACATTAGACTGTGAGCAAGAGGCTACATTCTACTGGCCAGACCAGTAACGATAGCCCTATGCGAATAACTACACCGCGATAATTATGCGCATGAAACGCAGGAAAGAGCATTTTATTAACGAATGATTAAAAGTCATAAAGTGACTTGGTCTCTAGCAATCGTGATTCAATCCCATAATCGTTGAGCAGTGATCTTAATGATTCTATTCCTAGCAGGTGGACCCCAGACCCATTTCTCCGATTAGCAACGGTAGCACTGTTGCCGATAGCGGTATAAGCGGGTTTGTGTCTGTTCCCTCCGTAAGAAAGGTGACACCCACACATCCCCTTCAAACACCAACGTCTCACCTTCTACCACCTCAAAGTAGTAAGTTTTTCTCCATTTCTTATATATTCCATATTCTTATTTTAATTACTTTAAGGCGGCATTCTTGTCCGTCCGATAATGCAGGAAAAACTAGGGGTTCCTTCATGTTGCGGCTGAAGTAAAAATTGGCATTCATTAAAACCGAGACCCCAATAGAACTATTTATCAGTTCTTTGATAACCGATACACTCATTATGTTTCTCCAATTGCGTTGTTATTAACCCTATAACGGCAAATCTCTTAAAGTGGCCCCCATAACGCTCCACGAGGGTCTGCGCGACCCGCGATTACATGTTTCAATGCGGCAGAGTCAACACATCTTAATTTAATGAATATAAATAGACAATTGAAAACTGGAAACATCGAGGAACACAAAACTAAAAGTAAACAGTGATTTTCTTGATTAGTTTAGAAGTTGGAAATCATTAAATTAAGAATTTATTAACATGAGATACAAGAAGGAAATACCAGGTAGTTCCTCAGTGGGGACAAGATGCGCGGTAAGGAAACAAATATTTTCTTTGCATCTGCTGAAAAAAGTATAATTATTTCAAGCGGCTAACTTAATCAATTTTCTAGTTTATCGAAAATGAAGGATTAAATAAACAGACCAGAAAAAACACATAATATTTCAATTGGATATATTGACACTCAGCTATATTTTTAATTGTTACGATTAATGCATTTCTTTAGCAGAATCGTTTATTTTACCGTCGCGAATAATATTTTAGTTCGATATAGTAACACTCAGCAACATTTTTTAATCTTATGAATCCTATGAATTCTGAAGCAACTGCCGATTTCATGATTTATCTTCTAATAATAGTTTATAACAATACAAAATGTAATCTTGTAATGTTTAGTTGTAATAAGACATTAATTAAACATGGGTTTTCAAGAAGATTTATATAAAAATTGCATCCATGCTTCAAAATAGAACAAATCCATTTCGTTCATCAATTTCGTTCATCACAATGAAACTTTTATTATTCAAATTCGAAACTAGTAAAACTGGCGCCATTGTAATTAAGAACGTTACCAATCGAATAATTATTCATTAATCATTTATAATTAGACAAATTTAAATTAATGGAATTTGAAATTGAATCATTTCTCATTAGTCCTCGGCAGCATAATTATTTCATACTCTACTCATGCACAATGGTGTCCCAGGTTCAAATACGGACCGAGGAAGAATTTTTCTTGTTTCTCTAAATAGTAGACAAATAATCGATTTTATTTAATATTTCAAAATCAAAATTTAAACAAATAAAGTTATTATTTTCTACATTCGCAAGCCCTCACAATCTATGTATTTTCCTTGTTCTGAATCCTGAGACAAACAATCATATAAATAATGTTTCAATGTATGAAAAATTCTTAATTGTATTTTAAAATTGCGTTGCTTTATCTTAGTCGCACTTTTGTTGTGTGGCACCGAGATTTCCTGGTCTTTCGTGAGCTTTGCAGGAACTCGGCGAAGGAAACACTATATATATAATCTTTCCCAGATCTCTGTTGATGCCTGCCCCGTTCACCGGCTTCTCGACCATAATAAAAGTTTTTTTCTTACTTTGCTAGACTATTTTACGAGTGCATGTGCTTTTCGGACAACTGACGAGTTAGCAGTTTTTTCTCACTACATACACCGCGTTCAAATTTTTAATTTTACATTATAAATATCGTTGTAGTGATAATCATACACAGTAAATGCCAGTTGATCAATTTGATGCTGAAATTGGATCAAAATGATGTGCATTTGTAAAGATTTCAGATTTTTTTATCAGCGAATTGCGCATCAGAATTATCCAATTCTGAATTGCAAGATCAATTGCAAGATCAATTGCCTGTCATGAATTTTCATGAGTAGCAACTGTTGAGTATCAAATCTTACAGGCCACATTCAAGTCATGACCTTCTGCGTAAACATTTAAATTTGAAAACTGATTTTGGAAGAAATTTCCTACGTTGCTTTAAAAAAGATTGAATCTTTGTTGATTTAAAATTCAACTCTTTTGATGAAAATTCGTATTTCTGGTTTAAATCTTCATCTCTTGGATGTAATCAAAAGTTGAACTCCTTTCTTAAGAATTCGTTTTTTTTAAAGATATGAATAAAGATCTGTAAAAACATTTTTTTATTTGGCAAAGGTGGATCATTTTGATCTTAAATTGTCAATGAAAATGATATGCAATAACGTTTTGACATCCCGGTATTTACTTTGTACAGAAAAAACTGGTTCTTCGATATTTTTTTCGAACGTAGAGACATACAGAATTGTCTTCACTATCAGTCTGTCAATGAACCATAAATTTTGGATTATGCACAGGAAATGCGGTTAAGCAGTGCATGCCAGATCTTGTTACAACGTTCTTATGAAAATTATTTGACTTATACTATATTCTAGTCAAATAATTTTCTCTCAAACGGTGAATAGCTATTCACCGTTTGAGACATTTTATAGTATGATGCCTTTTACCCGGATATGCGGTTCAGTAAAATCTACGTTTTTTGCATTTTGTTCCGAAAATACTCTCCAGCTTTGCGTGCTAGATTTTAAGAAAAACAATGAAAAAGAAAAAAAAATATCTTTCTTAATTCGCCTGTTCATTAAATTTGACTTGAAAACTGTAAAGATGTTTGAGAATTTTAAAGTCGCCCGAATCGAAAAATGTGCATTTGAAGCCAATCAGAAAGTTAAACTTTAAAGAATTCGAGATAATGTAATAGTTTTATGCAACTTTTTCCTACAAATTTTCTTCTTATTTCCTAATCTATGTAAGACTTGTATAAGTCGCAATCAAATTTAATATTTTTAATGAAAGTACAAAATTGTCCAACTTCTCGTTACTAACGGCTAACTACCTGTTCAGCCTATGTGAATGGATATTGGATAAACGAACGGTACTGACTGCACACTTATTATCACTGCACATCTATTTGTTTCAATAACAGGCGTCGCTCATGTCAGTAATATTATTCTCGAGCATGTGCAGTTATAATAAAGCCACCATCCAAGTACGTTATTGCAGACAAATTAAAAGGCCAAGCGAGGCATTAGATGCATCCTTCTATGATTATCGAGCGAGAATTTTAGAACGAGGAAACTCTCTGATAGAGAAAACAGTAATTTCTTTTTATATGTATGTAGACGATATTCTGCTTTGCAGATCTCAAACCAGTTGAGTAGGAATTTTATAATTCCGCGCGTCAATCATTGACCATTATTAAGTTTTACTTTTTATTGTTTTTGCTGCTACTCTTTTAAAGGTAAGGAATTAAAGTAAAAATTTTTTGAAACGATGATGCCAGCAACTTTAATTTAAAACTTCTTAATTTTTTGTTTTATGTTCCCAGCATGACTGTAGAACACAGATTCCTGTAGAATAAGAAATTTCACTGTTATTCCTTACGTAGACCTATCAGTCCATCATGTCGGGTACATGTTAAGAATTAATAAGTTTAAAATTGAGACTTTTGCTGGCATTGATTTAAATTTTTTTAATTAATTCCTCACGTGTACCCATAAGTTTGTCACGTCGGGTACACGGTAGAGATTAATAAGCTTGAAATTGTATCTTGTGTCTTAAACTTTCGTCTGAAAGTAAACTTTTTGCCGCGCACAGAACCTAAAAAGTTGCCAAAATACTTGATGAATCCCCGTTTTATTAGCCTTAGTTTAGCTGGATGTAAATTAATACACTAAAAAATTGTTCTTGAAGCAAAAGAACAATTCAAAAGAATGGAATGAAGAAATGGCAAAATCAAACAAATTTTGGTTAATTAAACAAATTATTTTAGACAAGAAAAAAATTTAGTTAGACAAACCAAATATTTTTTTGTTCATACAATAACCATATTCAGTCGTTAAAGCAAAACAAATTTGTGTTGATATAACCTAATAGTTTTCTGAGTGCATTTATCCTGAGGAAATAAGGGGATTTATTAACGTACTTTCGTACTATTTACTCTCGTGTTTGAACATATGTATGCATAATCGCTTGGTGAAAGATTCAAGTATTTGAAACTAGACTGGCCTACCTGTTGCTCGTCCCGATTCCTCTTCAACCTTTACCAAACTATACCCCTTTTGCACCACCAGTGTCAGTAGACAGCACACGGTACTATGATTGCTCCGCCCATTCCTTTCTCACTGTGGATTGAATGAAAATCTAAACTGCCTTATACCAATTATTCTTATTTTATATTTGAAAAAGCTGACGTGGTCATAGGTCAGGGAAAAGTCAGGTATTTTACATAAAATATTGCAACAGTTACCATTTTCTCGGTTTCTATTGAGTGTTTAATAATTTAGAACCCCCTTACGAGATGAAAATTTGGAAAATCGAAAATAGTGAACATTGCTGAAACAAAATAGCTGCAACATTGGACGTTTAATAATTATCTTACATTCATTAATATTTTAAATTAATGATAATCGAGTGTAAGTTTGTTATGTATTGTAGGTTGGTCTCTCGTAACTTAATAAATTTATAACATTTTTATTTTAATCAGAAACTTTTTTATTCTGTTTCTTAAAAACAGATATGTTACAATAGGTTACTGATATATTTGTACCAATCCATTTTCATGCATACATTTTAATTTTTTAAATTGCATGCAAACTGATTAGATTCTGTTTTTGTGCCGTTTAAACATAGAAAATGAGATTCGAAATGAGTTACTCTATTGCTTGAAACATGTTTTACGGTTTTAAGTGGAGTCATTACTGGATAAAGCATAAACCTTGAAGCAAAAGATGATGGCATAATAATGAAAAGCAGAGTTAATGGCTTTAGGATATTTTATGAAAATATTATGATTAGTGTCTACTAGGAGCGAAAACTGTTAAATCCAAGGTTGTGGAAAGCCATAAAAGAACGTTGTATTTTTCAATAAGCTTTTTCTCCCAACAGTCTCTTTACCTTGGATGTTCAGTTCCATATTTTATCTGGTGGCTTTTATTCAGTTTATACGTTCGTTTACGTTCTTTAACGTAGTTTTAACGGTACAAAGAGGTATTTAATAGCATGCTCAAAGCACAGAATGCTCGTTGATGATGGCGTAGTAGTGAAGTTCCTGCTGCAGGGCAGATATCGTGCGATTTTTTCGACTTTTTGCGACTTTTTGAAGAAAATTGCGTCTAATCTCTTCAAAATTTCTCATTAGAGCATTTGAAATTGAAGAATTTCTACTTTCGTGAATCCGTGCGCAAAGTAGTAATTTTTTGAAATTGCATTTGACATTTTTAAGTCAAAAATATTTTACCTCAATTAATTTTTAATTCAATTACAATCATCAGAATCCTTTTCCTATTCCCCTTTTCTATGTTTTTTCGCTTGAATGAACACTGATTTAATAGAACCCGCTAAAAAAATTTAACTTTTTTAATTATAAGTTCATTCTTTTTGCTTAAAAATTCGAATGTTTGTTTAAATATTATATTGTATATTGTTGAAAATTTCTCTGTTTTTATAAAAAATCTAAATATTTGGTTATAAATCCAACTGTTTGGTTAAAAATATTTTTGTTGTTGAAAATTCAACTATTTTGTTGAAAATTCAATTGTTTTGTTCAGCAGTAATTATTTTTTGTAAAAATGTTTACTATTTTGTTGAACATTCGTCTTTTTGCATAGAAAACTCGTCCATATTTCGTTAAAAATTTAAGAAAAATTTTATTTGTATCTTTTAATTTTATCTTTTAATTGCCCATATTATCCCTAATAATCGCTGGGGGAATTATATTGACCCTCGATAATAAAATTTTGTAGACAAAATTTTATCTTTTAATTCTATCTTTTAATTGTAGGTTCAATTATTTAGCGATCAACGGCAATCGTTAAAAATTATCCTTTTTGTTCAAAACCGTGCGATTTTTTGTATTAAAATATTTAATTTTGTTCAGTTGTAAGCTTAATATATGGTTGACCGGTTTTCAAAAAACTTCCCCTTTTTCGGAATTAATAGAAGAAAATGTAACTTTTTATTATTAATTCTACATTCTTTTTGGTTGAAACTCCAACTATTTTGTTTTTTGGAAATTCCACTATTTGGTTAAAAATACTGGAAACACTGTTTCCACTATTTAGAAAACACTGTTTACTAAAAAATTCGTCTTTTTGGCATAAAAATTCAACTGTTTTCGCAAAAAGTTAACTGTTCTTGTCTAAAGTTTAATTATTTTGATTGAAAACATTTTTGTTAAAAAGTCAAAAAGTTGAAAATTTAACTGTTTTGTTGAACATTCGTCTTTTTGGATAGAGAATTTGTATTTTTGCTTAGAAATTCATCTGTTTGGGTAAAACTTAAACTATTTTACTTTTCAGTTTGATACTTTAATTATCAAAGTTTCTTCTTTTTTTGTCTTCGATTACCTCCTTAAAAATTTGTCCCTTTCTTCTTTAAAATTTTCAACTATTTGGTTGTACATACAATTTTATTTAAAAGAATTTTTTACCCCTTTATTCTCTTATTTTCACGAAAATTACTCTATTTCCCTTGTATCGAGATCATTTTGGGCTGTGAAATTTGAATTATTAACAAACGAATAATTTTATATTCAGATTATACAGTCAGATTTACAGTCACAATTTTTTAATAATTTCAGGTTTACATTTTTCCAAATGAATGTTCCTGATGTTAATTATAAATTCCTCTCATTTGAAAATAATTTAAGTAGACAAATTTAAATGTTCAGAAAGCAAAATTTTAAATTTAGAGATTCATAATCCTTTAAGCTAAATTACAATTGTTAAAAAGTTGTTTAAGCTCTAAAGTTTATTTTTATTCTGCAAAGAATATTTCAAAATGCAATGAGAATTACGTACTCTATACCCCCCGCCGGCCCCCACCCCCCCCCCCCCAGCCCCCCCCCCTCCCCCCCTCTCCTCCACCCCCACGTCCCATTTCAATTCATTTCCTTT
>JAAAKG020000025.1:2511303-2530761 GCA_010014905.2 Druon quercuslanigerum
TTGCTTAATCCATACTCTTAAAAAAAATTCGCAAAAAGAGTGTTTTTTTACGCTGGACCCCCCCCCCCCCCTTAATTACATTGACGAGATTTTAAATTGATTGAAATATTTTAGGACGAAGACTTTTTTTATATTTTGGAAGATATTTTGTAGGGTTTCAAATATTTGAAGAGATTTGAAATTATCGTTTGGAATTCACCCTGAATTCTTATTAATATGCATTGACATTTTCAAGAGCTTTACAAAATTTTAAACATTTTAAAAGACTTAGAATATTCAAGGTTATTTTAAAATGTTACAAGTAGTTTTTAATTAATTGTAGTATTTTAATGAGATTTCATAAGATTTGCCATATTTCAGGAAATTTTTAAATATTTAAAAGACATTTAAACAATTTCAAGGGATTTTGATGAATTTCGGAAGGCTTGAAACGATTTTACAGAACCTGTAAGGTTATATTATATTTTAAAAGTTTCTAAGGAATTTTATAAAAGTTCCGCGCATTTTAAAAGTGTTTTAAGCAATTTTCCAGAATTTCAGAAAGCATCATCAGATTTCATGTAATTTTAAGAACAAGAAGTGAGGGATATCGTAAAGTTTGAAAGATTTCAAGAGATTTTAAAATATTTTTTGCATTTCATTTGGAATTTGCCCTGAATTCTTATTAGTTTATTCTAATTTCTTTTAAATTCTTTCGGATTCTTCTGCATTTTGTTTTGTTTTATTCATCTTGTAGTCTTTAAAGCTCACCTTAAATTCTTAGACATTTGATCAAATTTCATATTTTTTATTTGTTTTAAGTTCACTTTATTGTTTTTTAAATTCAGTTTTTTTTATGTATTTCATCGAACTCTTCTCGTTTTCCTTAAATTCCTCTAAACTCACTCGAATTTTACTGATATACATGGCATTTTTCGATTGAGTATACTTTTTACAATTCATTTGAATTGTTTCGAATTGCTTTGTAGCCATAAGTCACTTTTTTAGTTAGAAATTTGTGGGGTTTTAATAATTTTAATAGATTTGGAATTATTTTTTGGAATACATCCTAAATTCTTATTAATTTACCAACAATTATTTTTTAATTCTTTGGAATTCACTTGAATTCTTCTACATTTTCTCAATTTTACTTAATCCAAAGGATTTCTTTGAATTGTCAAACGTTTTTATTTTTTGGTCCCAAAGTTTTTTAACCACACCTAGAATTCTGAGGCACTTCATAAAATTCTCTTGAATTCCCTTTAATTTTTCTGGACTCGTTACTGAATTCAATTCAGTTTTCTTCATATTTTCAAATCTTTTCCAATTTATTTGATTCTTTTCTAATTCACTCAGATTTTTTTATGAATTTAATCGAATTCTTCTCTTTTAACTTTAATTACTCTGAGTTGATTCTAATATGGCAGATATGAATAGAATTTTTTTGTTTGACATTTTTCCCCGGTTCATTTGAATTTTTTTGAATTTAACTTTAATTGTTTTGAAGTCATGAATTTATCCTGAATTTGTTACTTTGATCCCTAGATTTTACCCCATATGGTTTTTGAGGCCTGTTATTCAAATCTTTCAATAGTCTTTAAAATCTTGAAATTTGGTGTACACTTAAAATCGTAAATTAGTATTAATCTGAAATTTTAAATATATTTTAGTTAAAAACGAAAAGAAAGACAAAAATCTTTTTTTTCATAATTTATAATTTTGATTTGGATCAAAGAATACACTCCGATTATAATTTCTTATATCACATAATTATAGCTTTTTATAAAAGAAACCATAGTTTTTTATGAACAATAGTTTTGATATGCTCTAGATAATTAGATACAAAAAAATTTTCCGCCTTAAAATTTGTGTCATGTCAATGCCTGATTTCTAGAATTATAATTAAGCAGAAAGTATGGATTTCAGAAAAACATAATAAATTATGAACAGAGTACTGTCTAGATTTCTACAATGTTAAGATTTAAATGAATTTCGCTCTGTATTTCTGAGCATTTTCCATTTTCCTTGGCGATCTTTCAAGATCTATTTTAGATGCAAATGCTTCTATATAGATTTCGCATTCATTCATTTATTGGCCAACCTTGCTACTTTTTAAACCGCTTCAGCTTCCTGAATGAAAATCCAGACTGATAAATGTGTTATTCGAAATAAACAAATTTACATTTCGTAAGAAGCTTAAAAACTTGATTTGCTTTGTTGAATAAAAATTTGAATAAAAAAGAAAAATGTCTTATCTAGAAAAGTATAAAAACATATATAATATAAATTGATTTATCTTACGAATTTAGAAACAATACTGAAATCTCTTACAATAATTGTAGATGTACAATTATTGCGTTTTTACAAAGAAAAAATGTAAAATTTTTTTTTGTATTTTCAGAGAGAAGAAGAGAGAAAAGGAGAGAGACGAACTTTGGAAAAGATTGAATGAACTGGAACTTGAACGGCGCGGAACTCTCACGGCAGCACCAAATACCCCAGTTCCTGCCTCAACTACCCCTGCGACACGAGCCCGACCCTGAGCCACTATGTAAGATATTCTAAAATTTACCATCTCTTGTCCTAAATAGAAAAAATTTAAGTTAATGGAGTTGTTGCTAAGGGGTCGCGTGATGTATTATATGCAATACCCATAAAAAGAAAATAATGGAGCTTTTATCGCCTTAAACTATATTAAACATTCAATTATTATCAATGATCTTGATTTTTTTAAAGTAAGAGTTCTGTCAAATAATTCGTTTTATTATGTAAAGAAGTGAAAATATTATTTCCCCCCTAATAAGAAATTTTTACGAAAAAGTACAAAAAACTAAAGCCATTTTTACAGGAATCTACAAAAATGTACAATTATAAGAATCTGCAGGAATTTACAGGTTTTGCGTAAAAAAAACCATGCTATTTTTCGACCTAGGATGACAAATATTCAGAATATTGCAATGAGATACTTTTTAATTAAGATGTATGTATACATAGTAGCTGTTAGAAAAAAGGGTTCTATGTTAATCCTTTAAATCAATGGCAGAATATTAAAATACAATAAGGAATAATCATTATTAAATAAAAAATCCTTATGTTAAAAAATGTTGTTTTTTTTCAAATATATAGCGACCGATTGGACACGTTTCGACAAGTAATTTAAAATGATGTCATTGCAATGTTCTCAATATTTGTCATCCTAGGTCGAAAAAGATCAAATTTTTAACTGCAAATAAAAAGTGAAAAATTAAGAAAGAATTAAACTCATCCATTGATTTGCACACACGACCTAAAGGTCCTCAAGATTGATTTTATATCATTTAAATTGTCGGGAATAGTAACTTTCAAGCATGAATAATAAAGTGAAATTTTATCGAACTTTTGTAATATCATGAAACTTTTCCCTCTTTTTCATCCCTCAATGAAAATTTCAAAGAAGATATTCAGTCGAATTTGCATGGTAATAGCAGTCAAGAAAATGTATTCGTGAATTACTTATCTCTTCTAAAAAAATTAGATTATGACAATGTGTTATAAAAATGAAAAATACGAATTCGTTTTTTAGAAAGCGGTTTGATCCGCTTTTTTAAACTCTTTGACGTTATAAAAACGAAAATTATTTAAATTTTCATTAAAGAGAAAATACCAAACCTTGTACTCATTTGGTGCTATAACATTTATAATTTAAAACAATGTATGTAAATTGTAAAATATATATTTTTCCTTTTTAAATCAGATACTTAACGTTTATAAAACAGCTTTAAAGTAGTTCGTGCGCGTTTATTATATGGTACGTCTTTAATTGTGTCCATTATATAAACTCTAGGCTTCCTTCTAGAGGATTGTTTTGTATTTAATTTCTTTTTGTAATTTTAACTTCTTTATTAAATGAGAACCCAATAAAAGGCGATTTTCAGGATAAAGAAGGGTATTGTAGATTGTAAAAGGAATCTGAGGATGTGGAAAAGGCGATTTCACATGCGCGTTTTTGTCATTTATTCACTATAACTTATCATTATTTATTTTTTATTCTTCATAGATCAGAGAAAGTTTTTTAACTATTACTATTAAATTTGGTACCAACAATTTTGTTATATTCCAAAAATTAAGCACGTTTTTATCTTACAAAAGTTATAAAAATTGACATATTTTTACATACCTTATCGACTTACATCAAATAAATATCACCCTTTATTTAGAGAAATTCGGTTTACAGGGTCTGGTATTACTGAACATAGTATGATCAAAAATTATCGAAATTTTTGTTTCTTCAAATTCTTTTTTTGTTATCCTTAGGATCTTTAATGTATGAACTTGAACCGTTTTTTATTGAAACAGGTTGTCCTTTATTAAAATCTAAGCATACCATTTTTTTCTTAAGTATAATAAAAGTTGCGAAAAAATCACACCTTAAACGGTTTTCGATTTTCGAGTTATCATAAGAAGAGGCACATTTTTGACACAGGCATATTTTTGGATTCGTGAGGTCGAATTACATCAAGTTATTTCAAAAAATAAAGCTCAAGTGTTTTATTTTGATTTTTATATTGTTCAAATGGAAACGTTTTTAAATGTAAATCTTTAATTTTAGTAATTTCGTGACTTTAAAATCATTCATTGTTCTCGAAGGCTTTCTGTTTGAGATTGTTAATAATAATTGAAGGCTTTCAATTTAAAATTATTTAATTTAAAATGTTTTTATTTCGAAAACGCTTTAAATTATTGATTTTTTAGTTTAAAAAGTTTTAAACTTCAATAATTAAATATTTACGTGATTAATCTGGCAATTCGCCATTAAAATGTTTTATATATGGATTTCAAATTTGAATAGGCTTTCAATTCTAAAATGTTTAATTTAAAATTTTTTATTTTGTACCTATCTTCACTTATTAGAGTTTTGAGAAAGTAGATTTTAAATACCGGAAACATGTTTTAAAACCTGAAATAAACTGGAAAATCGTCGGGAATTTTTTTCTAAAAATTTGAGTGTTCATCATAATTGATTGTCAAATATCGTCTAGTTTTGAGAAAAACAAATTTAATACATATTTCGTCAACTTTTCTAACGTAGAATGTAGCTGAGGCCTGAGATTTTCCAAATTCTCAAATTTTGCTATTAAATTTCTAATTGATTAATTTTTCAGGCTTTCCAATTGAAATTTTGCAACATTAAACGTTTTAATGAGAAATTGTTGAATTTCAGACAAATGAAATTTAAAAATCTTTAGTTGTGAATGCATGTAAAATGCAATTTTTAAAGTTTAAAGGGCTGAAAAAAAATATTTGTTAATTTTTTATAGCTTCTATTTTTAAATAATTTTAATTTGCAATGCTTCTAAGTGATTTTCGACCTTGAAATGCGCCGAATCAGAATTTATTCAATTTGGAAGGCCTCAGATGTTAAATTTAACCATTTTGAATGTTTTATTTTAATATGGATACTACTATCTAATTTTAAAACTTTCGATTTTTTATTCAATTAAGAATTTTAATTTTCAGAATTTTTAAATAGGTAAAAAAACTAATTCTTATCTAATTCTTATCTAAAACGAAAGACTTTGTTGGAATCTCATATCCAAGCAAATTAAACGTTTGAAACCTTAATTGCCAAAAAACTCAAATACTTACATTTGTCATAATTTTCTTTTTTTAAATATTCAGATGATAAATTAAATATTTGCAAATATACAAGCTTCATCAAGTAGTGCCAGACGATTGTTTTTTGACGATTGCTAAACTGCTCATAATTTTTATAACACTAAGTATAAAATTCTTTCTCTAAAATACCAGAAAATATATCAAAAATATCAGCCCTCAGTAAAGGCATAGTTCATTCTGTAAGGGTGTATTGCAAAAAAGTAGAAATTTTAGTGCGTTCGTGAATTATCTCTAGAAATATTAAACAATTTTCAATGTTTTTGGCATTATAGTGGATATTATGAAAATTATTAAATGCATAATCACTCACACAACAATTTTAAAAGTCAATAGAGTATATTTTAATACAATTTGGAATTTATAAGATAATTATTTTTATAAAGTTTGCACTCATTTAAATCAGTCAAAAGTGACTGATTGGAAGTCGTTATTTACTGATTTAAATAATGCGGGTTTGACGATTGAAAAATCGGTCAAATTTATTGGCTATATCAGTCAATTTATTTCAGTAGTTAAATCAGTAATTTAAAATGATACATTCTCTTGGCATTTGAAACCAAAAAAAAAAATGTTGAGCAAACTAGTTAAATTTTCAACACAAGAAGAACCAATTTTAATGAAAAGGATGAATTTTCGACTGAAATTATGAGTCTTGAACCAAATATTAAATTTTTATAAAAGCAGTTTACCTGTCAACCAAGTAGTTGAATTTTCAACAAAAAAATTTATTTTTTTGCCACGAAAAAGAATTTTCTGCTAAAAAAGAAACATTTTCAACAAAGTAAATAAATTTTCAAGAAGATAGTTGAATTTGAAACAAAAAATATCGATTTTTGAAGATATCTTATTATATTTTAATTATGTATTAATCAATTAAATAAAAAAAAACGAATTTTTAACCAAATAGTTCAATTGACAACAAGAGATAAATTTCCAATTAAAATGATGAATCGTCAACAAAAATATAAATTTTTAACAAAGTAGTTCAACGTTCAATCAAGTAGTTGATTTTTTAACCGAAAAATATGAATTCTTAACAAAAAATATAATAATTGATACTTTTATCAGAAAAGATTTTAAATTTAAATAAAAATCAGTTGAATACAATTAAAAATCTGAATATTCTCGAACCCACAAGATTGATTTTTTACCAATGAAGACTTCAATTAAGGTTTATTTTAACCATTTATAAATCAAAGTGTCAACCTGTGCCAAAAAATCCTACTATTCATACTGAAATTTCGGTGCACGTATCGTTTATTAAAATTTAGGATTTTAGTAAAGAATTTTTACTTAGAATTAATTTTGCAATTCTATTATAAGAGACAAATCAGTCACTTCTATTGACTGAAAATCAGTGATTGCAAGTGTCCGTTTGATTCCATCAGAAATATTGGCTGGCTCATCTGGCAAATCATGCTCTATTAATTTAATAAGTCAAATTTTTATTGATTTACATTCAAAGTGTAGACACGAATTTTGCGATTGCAATTAAGTCTTTCAGTTTCCATAACTTTCATTAGTACAAAAAATTCTGTGACAATTAATCTTTACAATAATTATTCTTTAGATTTGAGATAATAATAATTTACGAAAACCTTGAACTTTGCACTCTTTAATATTTTATTATAGCAGATCATAGAATTAACTCAATGAGTCCGTTTAGAACTGATTTCTTGTAGTTGTTATTCTTAAATTTGTCTGCAGTCTAGAATAGAATAGAATATCAGTTATTTGTGTAGAGTTTTTAAGATTAAAATATTTAAAGTTGCTTTGTTGAGTATTCTGGTGTAAAATTTAATTTTCCGATTTGATTGTAAAGAAAATTTTATTTTAATTAAATTTATTTTAATTTAGTTTCGTTCTGTAGAGTTTCCTCTGTAGAATCTTATTGCGTACAGATTATTTAGATTCAGAAAAATAAATTTTACTGTTTTGTATAAGGTTTAGAGATCGTCCGTTTTCTTTTAGTTAAAAACTCTACCATTTGATTGAAAATTCAATGTTTTTGTTAAAAACACATCTATTTTGTTAAAAACTCATCTTTTTCGGTCTAAAATTCAACAACTTGTTTAAAAATTGTATTACTTTTTTCAAAACTTATCTTTTTTTGTTGCAGATTTCTGGTGAAAAATTGAACTATTCCATAAATTGTTCAAAATGGAAATATTTGGTTGGATTCATCTGTTTTTTATTTAAAATAAAACAATTTTTCATTGAAATATATAGTATAACAGGTTAAGTTAAAAATACATCTTTTTGATTTAAAAATTGAACTGCTTTGCAGAGAAATCAACTTTTTGGATTCTAAATTCTATTTTTTGTGTGTAGAAAATACGATTATTGTTTGAAAATTCATATTTTCGTATATACCACTGATGTCGGTAATAAATACAACTATTTTATTGAAATTTCATCTTTTTGCTGAAAATGCAACTATATGGTTAAAAATTAAACTATTTAAAAAATTAACTACTTGGTAGAAAATTATATTTTTTTGTTAAAAATCCATAGTATAAGGTAGAAAATCCAACTTTTGTTGTATGTGAAATTCATGTTTTTTATTAAATATTTGTCTTTTCGGTTAGAAAACTAGACTTATCTTTTAGAAATTCGTCTTATTGGCTGTTGATTCAATTAATTTGTTAAAAAATTCGTCTTTTTTGGTTTATATTGACTGCAAGAAATTTCTTTTTTTTTGTATTCATATTTAATTATTTAAACTGAAAATGTAACTATTCCATTTTTGGTTGAAAACTTACATAGATGAAAATTCGACTATTTTTTGAAAATTGAACTATTTTGGTATAAAAATCAACTTTGTTTTTAATTAAACTATTTATTTAAAAAATTAACTACTTGCTGCAAAATTATTTTTTCCCTCTAAAATTCCATAGTATCGGGTAGAAAGTTCAACTATTTTCTGTTGGGTAGAAAATATAAATGTTTGATAGAAAACTGTTTGGTTAAAAATTTATATTTTTTAGTTGAAAATTTAACTATTTTATTAAAAATTTGTCTCTCCTGGTTAAAGATTACAATCTTGGTGATAATTCGTCTTTTGAGGTTTAAAAATCATCTATTTTGTTGAAAATTCAACTATTTTTATAAAGTCTTCTATATTTCAAAATTGGTAACGTAGTTTATGGGTGACCCCTTTTTCGAGTAGAACCGATGTCCTTCCCATTCGTAGTAAATCTAATTTACAACATTTTTTTTTGTCGCAGGTGAGAAATCATAACCACGCCACCCATTCGTTAGATCTTAGTTTACGTCGAGAAAATTATCGTTGTTAGAAGAAAACCAGAATCGTTTCACGGTGGCTGTCTTGACGTAATACAAATTCCTTGGTTGGTCTCATCCACAACTGACTGGGCAAAGCAATCTCGAGGACTCCAAAGGAAGAAGCAATGATAAAGCAAAAAGTATAACAAGACCAAAAAGAGAAAAAGAAAAAGCTAATGTGTAAACCCAGACCTGGATTTTACTCCTTAACGCCACATTTTTTTTTTTTTTTTTTTTGATTATTTCTAATGACGATTGTATTGTGTATATTCATTTTTACTCTCTTTTCGACGGCAATGATTTAAGTTGCATGGTGTACTCAGTGTCAGCACATAATACGAGGATGTTAGTCCCTTCTTTAATTAAGGTTTGCTGTGCGCAGTTGGAGGAGACGATCAGGGCGGAAAAAGGAGTAAAAAAAAAGCTTTTGACATTAAACTCCCAAGTTCCTGCAAGCACTTTTAATTAATAATCGTGCTTTTGATTAATAATAATTGGGAGTTTTCCGCTCCGTTCCTCGCCTTCGACGGCCGGCAGGGGCGTTGTTTGAAATGTACCATATATTCATATTAATAACGATAATGATAAATATAACAAAACATAATAAATTAGGTAAATATACAAATACATCATATTTATATATATAAAAAAAGTATAAATATATAAATATGAATATACAGCTCGTTCTTTTAGATATTCCGTGAAGAATTTTGTTTGTTCATGGAACACCTGTGATGACGATCTGTATATATATATAAATATATATATAATATAGTATACATACAATATAGTAATACCGATGACGCGAGAAAGTCGTAGGTTTTAGGCGAGCGGCAAAAAAACTGTTTGTCGAAATCGAAATGCAAGTTTATTAGTGCGGATACACGTACTACCGACAAAACCTAACGCTGCATGACTGCATGCCTGCAGCTCGACGAGAACACTTTTTTTTCTAGGAAGAAGAACCGCAATCGTGCACGAAGGCACGCGAACAAACAAAAAAATACAAAGAAAATTACAAATAACATTTAACGAATAGGTCAAATCCGCCACGTGGAGTTTTTTAACTGAAAATAATAAAAAAAGAGATGAATAAATAAAGAGGCGAGAGGGAAAGATATTAAAAGTAAAATAAAAGAATTCAATTGTACCAAAATATCCATGGTTGCTTATATAAATATAGATACAATAAATGATAGAGACCCAACGCTTAAGATTTATTCGGAGCTGTGCTCCCATCAGTTACCGCAGAGGATGTGAGTGAAAGTGAAATCGTTTTTAGAAGAAGAAAATAAGAAACTTTCTTACCGATGCATAATAATAGCGACTGTCATAAAGAAGTAACGTTAACAGTTGTAGAGATTGAAGGAAAAGTTGCTTGCTCAGACTCTTCGTTGACCTATGCGAAGCAAAGAGAATAAAAGTGAAATCATATTTAACTCTTATCAACCTAGGATCGTCATCCGTCTCGATTGCCGAAACATAATCTGCATCAACCGCATAATATATTTCTCCCTGTGTTTTTAGATTTCTTTTCTTTTCTTTATCTTTTTTTTTTTTCATTACAAATTTCGTAATAACTGCGTCATGTCACGTCACGGAAATATATTAGAGGTCGTCGCTGATGTGACAAATTTAATAGACATTTTATATAATACGTGAATGTTGAATTTATTTTCACTCTGTGATTTTCCTTGATATATAAATATTAAATATTGCTTACTCGCGTACAAATCTAAGGATATGAGTATTATATTCGAAAGGAACGATTGTTTTACATTATTATAATAATTATTATATATTTTTATCATCTACCATTAGTTTTTACTGTCGTAACAAATGGTTACTCTCCACTTGCAGAGCTCGCTGTACAAAGGATTAATAAAGACAGTGGAATTTGACCACAGGCCAGTTCTCTTCACAAAATTCACGTAAGATTAATTTGTTGCTTTTTATGTTGTTGTATTTTTCAGGGTGAAAAATTGACTAAAACTGGAATTGACTGATTTGACTAGATCTTTTTTGAGACTGGCAATTTTCAGGCCTCACAGACCATAATGGAATTTAAACAAATTTAAGTAGCAAGATCAAGGCTTCCAAGAGTCAGTCGTTTTGAAAAAAAGCCAAAATTAGAGGATTTCTCTAAGTAACTGTACAAAATAATCAGGGCTGCTATACGCTCGCTATTGGTGACTTTTTTTCTCAAATCAATTTTTAGTCACTTTTTAAATTGAAAAAATCACATTAGGCACTTTTCATTCGATACATTAACTCATGGGTTAATCAATGTTCATCACTTCAGGTCTGCACCTATTTCAGAAGTGTCTTGAATTCTTTTGAAACATTTCAGGGTATTTTTAAATATTACGAAATTTTTTTATAGGTTTAAATCATGTGAAGGGATTTTTAAGATTCCAAGAAATTTATTGATTTAATTAATTTAAGGGGATTTCAAAGCGATTGAAATATTTTGGAATAAAGAATTTTCTATAAATTTCGGAAGATATGGAACGATCTTACTAGATCTATAAGGTTTTAAGGTATTTCACAATATTTCGCATAATTTTATAAGATCTCCGAAGATTTCAATGATTTTGAGAGATTTAAAGCTAAATGTATTCGCGGGAATTTATAATACTTTAGTGGATTTAAAGGAATTAATTCATGGGAAGTAAGGTATTTTATGGAGTTTCAAAGATCTGAAGAGATTTTTAATTATTTCTTGGAATTCACCCTGCATTCTTATTAATTCACTCTGAATTTAAAAAAATTAGAATTCTTTTACATTATTAATACAATTGAATTCTTTTAAATTGATTCAATTCTGCTTAATTCAATGGATTTTTTTGAAATTTTAAAAGTTCTTATTAATTGATCCTGAGTATCAATTGATAAAATTATGAAAGTACTTGAAATATTTCAATTTATTTTTTTTAATTCCTTCGCATTTTCAAGATCTTTAAAAAATTTTAAGGGATTTCAAAAGATTTTGAAGGATTTGAGATATTTGAGTGTATTTTAAAGAATTACAAATAAATTATTAATTTATTTTAGTAATTTACTGGGATTTCAAAAGGTTAAAAATTTTTTTTTGATATTTTAAAAGATTCTGAGACATTTTCAAGAGATTTAAAGCGTTTCCAGAGATTGCCAAGGGTTTTAATCATTCTAAGGGATTCAAAAATTTGCATGCAGTTAAAAGAATTTCGGAAGATATGGAAGGATTTTAAAGGACCTATAAGGTTTTAAGATATTTTAGAAGATTCTATGGAGTTTTATAAGATTTATTAAATATTTAAATGATTTTAAGGGATTTTGAAAGCTCCCAAGGTAATTTAGTAAATTTTTTAGGATTTCTGTGAATATCAAATTTCATAGAACTTCATAGGATATTAGAATATTTTAATGAATTTCAAAAAATTTATTCACAAGAATACAAGAGATTTTCAAATATTCTTTTAAATTCTCTTTGATATTTCAAAACTCGTTTCAAACTTAATTCAATGAATTTTTTCATTTTTTCTGAATTCACTTGATCGTTTTTTTAAATTCAGTTTGATTTTTTTTATGAAAGTTATCGAATTCTTCTCATTTTCTTTAAATTCCTCTAAATTTACTCACATTTTATTGTAATCCATGAAATTTTGTCAGTTCAAAAATTGATTTTAATTAATTTGAATTCTTTTAAACTTTATATGAATTGTTTTGAAGTCTTGTGAACTGGAAGTCGCTAAAGTATAATTTTTGATGTTCCATTTTCGTTGGTTTCTCCCCGACGTAAAATTTTTAGATAAAATCATTCAGTGTGCAACATGCAAAAAAAAATTTTTGAATGCTTTAATGTAATGTCCTAATTGGAAATTAAACAAGAAACAAATTTGAATTAAAAACTTTACGATTGGAATAATTTAAAATTATAACCTACACAATCAGACTAAATTCAACTTTAAAAGCTTAAATTTGAAGAATTGTTGGGGGTTTAAAGCTTCAAACAGAAATTTTTTTTTAATTTGAAAGCCTGCGTTTGAAAATGTTTATTTAAACCTAAATTTTTATATCTTTAATGTAGAACAGGAAAAAATAAAAATTATTCTGGAGTTGTTAAATTTTTACAATATTACATATAAAATGATTTAATTTATTATGTTTCTATTTTCAAAATTCACGGTATCAAATACAAATGTTCTAAAAATGTTAACGCTTGAAGTTGTTACATATTTAGTCGAAACAATCAAAATTTAAAACTGTTTAGTTGTGAATTCTCAGTGTCCGATTTAATTGATATAGGTTTCAATTTTATTTTATTTCTTATTAAACTTTAACTTTTCTTATAAAAGTGCAGTATTTATTGACTTTTTTTATTTCACTAGTATTTTTAAAAGAAAAAATGTGCCTCTCTTTAAAAGAAAATTCATATTTTCTTGAAATAGTCCCTGAAATTGAACTTCTTAAACCTTTTATCATTTTTAAAGTAAGAATGGTATCAATAATATAATGTTAGTAATCTTTAGGTGATTTCACATTCTAATGCGTTTCGAATTTTGGTACCTTCAAATGGATTTTGTACAGTTTTTTATGACCATAAATATTGTAATTTCAATATTGTGCCTAATCGTACCAATTTAAAATGTTTACTTTTTAAATTTTCTGAACAATTACAATTAACATTTTAAAAAGCTTTCGGATCAGGAATTGGAAAATAACAATTATTAAAAATAAATTATTCATTTGATTCAGGGCTAATTAAATTAATTTATTTAGGACTAATTTGTAAATATTGGGACCTTAGTAATGAGCGTTAGGAACCAGAATCGACAAAATTGAATGATAGCCATAAAAAATGGCTGCATTTACGGGAATAGAACGCAAAGTAATCATGGCTGAACCTTTAAAGAAACCATGAAGACCTTCTTTTCGATATAAGTGCATTCCACAATCAATCATTCCGTTGTATTTACGATTCTTGAAATCGTCGGCTTGTATTCTGGACTTGAGGGTGTCGAAGGGAATTACTGGCAGCCACGAACAAACACCTTAATAATGGACGAGATATTTTTACATTTTCGCTATTAATAAGTAGGTATTCGTTTCGTTTCCAGTATAATTTTATTTTAGAAAGATAAAAATATGTACCTGCTATCCCACCAGCTACGAGAATTTCGAAAGTTCCTGGATTCAAATCTAGCTGTCCGTGTAAATTGTAGCGAAAGTACTGATATGCCACGATGTAAAATCCGTTGGCGATAATATCCCTGTTTCAAATTAAAATAGGATCTTTCAATATTCATTTGGTGAATAGAAACCTTTAAAATTACAGGAACCTGACTATAAGTAGAAAGATTGAAAAATAAAGAAATTTGGGTATAGGAAAAGACAGAACTATTTCTCTCAATAGCTCACTTTGCATCCCTAAAACACGATCTTTTGGATGAGATGAAGAAGAGCAGATTGAAAAAGATACAAGGCATTACATACATTTTAATAAGATAGGATCTCTATCTTTTTTCTTCCAGCAGGGAAGGCCACTCGACCGGGAAATTATAAAAAAATTTGTTCTTGTCGGGGGAACCTTTAATATTTTTAATAGCAAAACCTTTCCAACATTTTAAATTTCACTAGCTTGATATCACATAAAATTATTCAATTTTTAACTATTGCAATTTTGTCATGCATAATTTCTTTTCAGTTTGAAAAGTTCAAATTGTAACATTTTCAAGTAAACATAATTGAATGAATTAAATCAATTTTAATTGAGTGATTTATTTAAAAATTTAGAGACTTCAAAAAATTGATATTTTTTATTATTTTTAATTCAATTATTTCATTATTTTCTCTCTAATTCAACTTATTAATCAATCAATAAAGATTTTTTTTTCTGAAATGTAAAAATAATTATCAAATATTTTGAACCTGTAAAATGTCGGTGCACCTCCTATAAAGAAGCCATGAATTCCATATTTTTGATACACGTCCTTTGCCGTATAGTACGTGCTAGGTTTTTTCATTTGAACCATTTTATTTGAGTCCATGTTGTTCTTGAATATACCTTTTAAACAATGTATAATTATTAAAATTCATTTTTTCTGATTCCACTTAATTAATTTAATCAAAAAATAACAGTTTTCTAATTTAACATTTCATTTGCAGATTTAATAGTAGTTACATTGGTGGATACTGGATACCTTTCCCAATTTGCATTCTGATTTTGATAAGTTCACTGGGACACGAAATGAAGGCCTGAGCGACCCCTCCAGCACATCCAGCTATAAAATTATCGTAATAATATCCTGAATTTGTGGGAAGGACGTAAGTTGGGCTGTGGCCCCGTAAAGATTGCAGAGAACCTAAAAAGATTGCGTAGATTCCGAAGAACGCGGAATTTAGTGTCCCAGAACATAAAAGTGGAAAAAGCATTCCTTTGTAAAGTCCTTTCAACTGGAATTTTAGTTTAGAATTTTTAAATTAAAGGCAACTGCTTTCAATAAAATTTATAAAATACAGTTAAGGTTTTGGCTTGAATGGCTTATTTGTATTTATAGGACCTAAAGATTAGTATGTTTTACAAATCAAAAGACTTAACATTATCACTAAAATTTTCAGTTACTAAAAATGCGTCAAAATAACTTAAATTTTTCAAGTTTTCACATTTTTGTATCAAAAAATTGAGACATAATTTGCAGAAAGGTTAACAGTACAGTTAAACTTGATTAAAAATGTTAAATTCTTATATCTCAAGCCGACATATAATAAATAAATAGCTGAATTTTCCAGTAAAAGAAACGAGTTTCAAAAAAAAGTTAAGATTGAATTTCACAAAAATAATGAGATTTTTAATAGCATAGTAGAATTTGTAATAAAAAATAATAACTTTAACAAAATAGTTAAATTTTTCCAAAGAAATTAGATTTTTAACAAAATAGTTGATTTTCAAACCAAATAGTTGAATTTTCAGCGTACAAAGATGCATTTTCAATCAAATGGTCGAATTTTCAAACAAAAAATATTTAAGTTCAATACAATATACAAATTCTAAAGAAAAAAGACATCTTTTCTGAAAAACAGTGGACTTTTTAATCGTAAGAGATAAATTTTTACCAATAAATATAATTTTCAATCAAAAAGTTAAACTTTCAACAAACAAGAATAATTGTCTATCCAAAAAGAAGACTTTTTGAACAGGAAGATTAATGTTCTATTAAAAAAGACGAGTTTCCAGCTTATCCAATATGAAAGGATAAAATTTTTACCCATCATGGAATAGTTAAATTTTCAGATAAAAAAATAATTTCTTACAAAAAAAATGAATTTTCAACTTTGTTAAATTTTCGAGTAAAAATATGAATTTTCGAACAAAGAAGATTATTGTTCTACAAAAAAAGAATAATTTTGAACAATAGTCATGAATTTTCAATAAAATTATTGAATTTTAAAGCCAAAAATAAATAATTATCTGCAAAAAAGTTGAATTTCCTATACCAAATAGTTGAACGTTCAACCAACAAGAATTATTTTCTACCCGAAAAGACGTCTTTTTAAATTTTCAGATAAGAACTCTGATAAAAAAGAAATAACTTTAAACAACGAAAAAAAGAATTTTTAATCAAATTGTTACATTTTCAAACGAAAAGATGAGTTTTCAAACAAAAAGCCAAAAAGATGCATTTTTTTACAATACAGTAGAATTTTTATTATAAAAGTTCATTTAAGCAAATGGTTGGATATTGATTGAACTATAACTCATTATAAATGCTTGATCAAAAAATTGGTTTACAAAGTAGTTAAACTTTGAGTTAAATAATTGATTTTTCCACCAAAAATGATAAGTTTTCAACCAAATAGATTAAGTTTCTAACATGAAAAACGTATTTTTGACAAAGTACATACATTTTCAACCAAAAACTTGAACTTTCAACTAAAAAACATACATTTTTAAACAATTAGTTAAATTTTGAATAAAAAAAGATAATTTTTTAACAAAAATGGAATAGTTTAATTGTCAGTTTAAAAATTAATTTTAAACATAACATAAAAAGAATTTTCAGCAAAAAAGTTGCACTTCCAACAAAATAATTAAATTCTCAAGCAAATAATATAATTTGTAACCAAACGTTATTTAACGTTATTTCCACTTATACCCGTCAGTTATTGAAATTAATACATTCACGCTTTTAAAGTCTATCCAGTTCCTCATGGATATGGACAAAATTATAATTTAGCGATTAGATAGAGGTTTCTAAAAATATTTTGTAAAATTGATGATCACAGAATTTTAAAATGTGAACCATTGCAAAACTGAATAATTATAATTGTGAAATTTAACCCATTTGCATACATAGTTCCTTAGTAGCTAAATTATTTTAATTTTCGAAAACTAACGTACATAATTGAATGAGAATAAAAAATGAAAAATTTTAATTAAGCCTTTTTAGAATGTTGAATGGCTTTAAATTTTTTATATTTTTATTTATTAATTTATTTATTTTGATTTATCCAGTGACCTTATTGCCACTCTAAAATAGTTAACAATCGACTAAATTCTGTCGATCAATTTGATTAGAAACTTAACATTTTTATTAGTTTAATAATTTTTCTTAGTTGCAGAAATCTAGTCAATAATTAATTATTAGTTGATTAATTTTTCAGTAGAATATACTTACTCCGTCTTCTTTGATTATAATTCTTACAGCTTCTCTTGTAGTTAGTGGTCGTATCAAACTCATTTGTTGTTTTGTTTTAATCGTATCCATTGGATGGCCTACAAGAAGTCCAAGAATTCCTAAAAAATTTAATGATTATTTTCTTCTTTAAAAAATAAAAATTATGAAAAAATCAACCAGATTTTTTAATACCACCGCCCCATCCTGCAACAAAGTTTGCAAAAAGTTCCATTACACTTCATGATGGGACATGATGAATGACAATTTTGTTCTCATCCAGGCGGTGCATTTTATTTAATTTATATTTTTATCTTGATTAACCATAATTGAATTTTCTCAGAAAAGAAGGGTTAACATAATAATCCGAACAGTTGTGTCCAGAAGTATCACTATTATAAATGGTTATAAATAGAGTTTTAAATCGAAATATGGCCACATTCAGATTATACTCTTAATTTTTATAGGTTTTAATTTATTATTGCTCGCTTTTCAGAACTAAAACAATTACAAATAATTTGATTTAAAATGCTCACATTTTAAGTTGTTTCGTCAAAAAGGCTATAAATTAAAAAAAAATTAATTAAAAAGGTGTCCATTTTTAAAGGATTTAACTTTAAGAGGTTTTATTACATTCTTATCCGAGAAGGTATTAGATTTGTGAGATTGGCCTTTTGTACACTCTTTTAGTGTCCTAAACTAAAGAGCAAGTTTGTTAGCCAGCCATTTTGGATAAAAATTCAAAAAGTGGGCACATTTTGAATATTTTTGAGACCACTTTTTTCAAAAAACCAAAAATTACCAGAGTTATAGCATTTACAAAATTCTAAAAAAACACAAAAATTATCTACACGAAAACTACAAAATTATCATATCAACTTTTTGAATTTTATTGCAAAATCAAAATTTCAAATTTTGACACCATACAAAATAATGAAAAATCAAAAAATTACATTTTTCGGCCAAATTATGCAAAATACGTTAAAAGGTCAGTACACAAAAATTGCGCATTTGAGAAAGATCTATTAATTTGTTTTAAATTACTTTTTAATAGTATGCGTAGTTTTGGCTTTAATCATGAAAAACATAATTAACAGTAAAAAAATGTTCCCGCTGCGTGGGAACATTCTCATCACAACTTTTTTCTCTTAATTTCTTTTTCGTCTCGTGTGTGGGGTTTTAAGAAATTTATTTTTTTTATATTTTTAATGCTATTTTTTACGATTAAAACCAAAAAAAGAACGATTCAAAAATTATTAATGACAAATTAAATCATTTTTACATTCTCATCAGAGAAGGTATCAGATTTGGGTAAAATTTGACACCTTCCCCAGTTTTGGTCAAAGGTCGACGTTTTGAGATCCCCTGAATCCGAAAAACAGGTTTTTAAGAATATTTCTGTATGTCCGTCTGTTTGCCTTTATGTCTGTCTGTCTGTGAACACGATAACTTTAGAAAACATTAATCTATTAGATTGGCCTTTGGTACACACTTCCTAAGCTAAATTCCAAGTTGACTAGTCAGCCATTTCGGATAAAAATTCTAAAAGTGAGCGAATTTTGAAAATCTTTGAGATCACATGGCGAAGGGGTCGGAGTGGGTGAAGTTTGGCGCGTCCTTCACTGGAGGGTCCTTAGCGTTGACCATTCAGAAACGCTCCGCGGAAACAGTTTCGTTCTCGCGCCGAACTGAGCCCAACTCAGCCGAAGTGTTCAAAATGTTTAAGTTCGCGCCAAAAGGCGTTTCGATAATTTCCAAAGTTGTGTTACGAGCGACTATATGCTCGCTCGTTCGTCACCAGATGGCCGTAGAAAATTGCGGGAAAATGGAAATATACAAATTTGAAAATACATTGGAAAATTAGGAAATAATATTCATTATCTCA
>JAAAKG020000025.1:2530861-2559371 GCA_010014905.2 Druon quercuslanigerum
ACTTACATCAACAATTTCTACAAAATTTTATTATCGAGGGTCAGCGATTATTAACAATTTAATTAACTATAAATATAATATCAATTATTAATCAACTTTCAATAAAAAATAAAACATTTAATTAGTTTTTATTATTTAATTATTATTTAATTATTATTTAATAATTTTGAGAATTCCACTGTTCTACTTACTTTGGTTAAAAAATTAATTATTTTGTTGAAAACTAATTTTTTAATCTGAAAACTCCACTATTTTATGTACTTTGGTTAAAAAAAGAATTATTTTGTGGAAAACTAGTTTTTCAATGTAAAAGTTTTACTATTCCATTTTCTTTGGTTTAAAAATGAATTATTTTGTTGAAAACTAAATTTTCAATCTGAAAATTCCAGTATTCCATTGTTGGTTGAAAATATATATTTTCAAGTATAATATTCTTCTAGGCAGTTGGGTAAAATTCATACATTCTATTGAATTGTCAACAGACAAATTTTCTACCAAATAAACTGATGCATTTTCAATTATTTTACCAGGTTCGAAACATAAAGTAAAATCTCACATAATTTTTTCTATAATTTTAATATTTTGATTACAAGTTACATATAGTTGGAATCGCACAAAAACATATATTCCGAATATAATTTATTTTAATTTGCTGATTGAAAAAATTAAGATTGTTATGTTTGGCATTTTATGCCTCATTAGGACAAAGGGCCTCCCGCTGGCAAAGCTCGACACAGCGCTCTCGCTCAGGCAGGGAGAGAGGGTAAGACGAGCAGGTAGGCCAAGATCAAATGGATACTGCCCAAATAACTATATTGGAAGATTTTTTTAAAAATGGAAACAAGAGAGTTGTAGGAAATCTTTTCTATGAAAAGATAAGCTATAATTTAGCAAAATGCTACCATTTTTTTAAAATTGTTTAGAAACGACAACAAGACGAAAGCTTCTTATAAAAATATGTTATATAAATTTAATAGTCAATTGCTATAGAAAAAGCTGTAATGAAAAAAATTTGATAAAAAAAATCTGACATGAGGAATGGAACCCGAACATTCTGTTTAAAATGCCGGAGCGCTAACGCCTGATCTAGTCAGGACTTGAGAGAATCTCGCATCAGTTTTCTCTCTATAAGTTTGGGGATGACGTTTTACTTGAAGGAGTATAAATCCAAACGAAATTTCCGTTGACCTCGATATTACTGGAGAAATAAATAGAAGGATTAATTGGTGGTTTTG
This sequence comes from Druon quercuslanigerum, assembly GCA_010014905.2. Lineage (NCBI taxonomy): Eukaryota > Metazoa > Arthropoda > Insecta > Hymenoptera > Cynipidae > Druon > Druon quercuslanigerum. The sequence continues at coordinate 2,532,097 of JAAAKG020000025.1, forward strand.
GAAAGCCGAGTCGGCATTTAGTGGCGGAGGTCTGATGCTGAACTTGACTCTCTCTTGCTCGCAGGTCCAATTCGTTCCGGCAGACTAGCGGTGGTAGGGCATTGCAGGGCTTGGAGGGGGGAGGCTATCGTGGCGCCACTTCAAGCAGCTCCCTTATGGGCAGCTCCAGCATCTCTGCCCACCCCCTCCTGCCCCTCGGCGACCCCGGTATGTAATCAGAAAACCGACAACAACCACCACACTAATGTTTTTTTTCTTTCTTTCATTCATTCTTTCTTGTTCTGTCTTTATTTCTTTTTTATTATCTCCTTCTCCAGGACCTTTCTTTCGTTTGATTACTTCTGTAAATTGTAATCTGTAATTTGTAACTTGTAATTTATAACTCGTAATTTGTATATAGTGTCTTTAAGTAGTGTAGCATTGTGTATATTAGAAAGCTTCTACATCTATCAAATCTGCTTTGATAGAATTAAATACTGTCTTGCTCAAACCAAAGTCTATAAGCTAACTCCAAATATCAATTTATTCAAATTCTAATATAATTCTCGTGGGACGCCACGAGGCAGGGTCTAAAATGGTCCAAATTTTTGATACTATATTAAATTCAATTTGAAAAGATTTAAATTCCTAACATTTGAAGTAAAATTATTGCATTTTTAAGAAAATACACCCGACTCTCGGATTAGCCACTCGCGGTTTAGCAATTACTAGAACTGCTGGTCCACGCAGCTTCTCAGCTTAAGGGGCGAGAGAAGGTTGCGACTCTCGTCTCGGAAGGGCCACAGTGCGCTAGGTCTCAGTCGAGTATATTGCGCAATATTATGCCTTCCAATTGGAAACTATTGCAGTCTACCCCCACACTGTAACTAAATCGAGAGTCGGGTGTTGATAACTTTTAATCAAATAGTTGAAATTTCAACCAAACAGGTAGATTTTCAACGAAGATGATTTATTTTCTACAAAAAAAACAACAAATTTCCAACAAATTGCATGAGTGGTAACGAATAATAAAAAATAACAAAGAAAGTAATTAAATTTTCAAACAAGTAGTTGAATTTCGAATCGAAAAGGATGGCATTTTTACCAGAAGAGATGAATTTTGAACGAAAAATTTAATAGTGTTGATGATTCAACTAAAAAAGATAAAATTTAGTAATAAACAGCAGTTGAATTCAACCAAAAAATATTCATTTTGACCAAAATAGTTGAATCCCCAACCAAAACAGCTTATTTTCAACGAAGCAATTGAATTTGCAAGCAAAAAGAAGAAATTTCTAACAAGGAGGTTTATATTCTACCAAAAAACACAAATTATTACCAAAATGCATTAATTTTCAATCAGATAGTTAAATTTTGAAATAAAAAAGAAAAATCTTTAACCAAAATTCGAATAGTTAAGTTTTTAATTTAAATCATTAATTTTCAAATAAATAAAAAACAGAATTTTTCACAAAATAGTTAGATTTGTAATCAAAGAGATCAATTTTCAACTAAAATTATGGACATTCAACCAAAGATGACGAATTTTAATCAACCGGGAGTTTGATATAATAGAATGTTAAGCCCCAAAAAAATGATTAAAACAGATTTTAAAATAATAGTGTTGATGTTTAAAAGAAAAGATTTTTATTTTGCATAAAAAACAATTCCATTAAACCAAAAAAAAAGATGAGCTTTCATTAAAGAAAATGTATTTTCTATAAATAAAAGAGAATCACTTTAAAAATATTAGGACTACACAAAATTTTAGGCCCTGTCCGGAGAAAGTAGAAATATATTAAATAGCAATGTCTTGAATGTCTGTTCTTGAAAAGTGAAAGCTTTAGAGTTTGGAAGCAAATCCATATTATTTCTGCACCAGTTTAGAAGTGCACATACGGTAATATTCAATTTCTTTACTTTCTTCTCCTACGCTTTTTGCACATTTCTTCATTCATTCCTATTCTGTCTTCATTCTGCACCTCTCCAATTTTCTAACATCAGTTGCTTCAGTTTTTCTTTAATCATCCTCTTTTTCTTAATTTTAAATAAAATTCTCTGATTTCTCGTAATTTTGAACGAAAAATGATTTACAATAACAGCTCTGGGAACCCCGGCTCTGTCTCTGTCATGCGGCTCGATGACACTGGATTCTCCGACGACTGTGACGAGTGTCTCGATGGGAGGGACGAGTCACCGTCGCGACGACACAGCTACGTCCTTTCGGACGCTCACCTCTATCGACGTGCATTCGCCTGCCAGCCCGAGCCAGGTCCCAGTTCAGCGGCAGTCACATGCTACCAGTCAACAGCGGATTACAACAGCAGGTCGTATCAGCCCCTCTAACAGCGTATCTTCCCCTGAATTCCCACCGCCGCGACCTTTGCCCCGATATCCTTGGCAGCGATCGGCTAGCTGTCGCGAATTGTACGCTTCCAGCTTCGAGGATTCAGGCAAAGCGCGACCGAAAGAGACGAAATCCTCCGGGGATTCGGTCTTAACGCCATTCCAACTGCCATCCCAAGGAGAACTCGACAATCCCGTCACGCGCTATGACGAGACCCAGCGCTCCTACAGTGCTGCGAGCTCCAAATTACCCTCACTTGATCACGATTCAGTCCCGGATCGAATTTACAGCAGTTCCTATCCCGGAACATCGTCATTGTCCACTGAGTCCGGACACGAGGAGTCCGGACAGGTGGGAGATCTCTCTCACGATGATCTCTCGCACGATTCCTACGAGTTATTGGAGCGAGAGCACGAATTTGAATATCCAGAATCCTACTCCAGTCCCCATGATGAGAATGAACCCATGTCTGACAATAGCGACGAAGGAATCGAGCCCGAGATGTTCCAAATGGACTCCGAGACCGATTCCTTCGTCAAGCATCGTTCAATCAAATCCACCGATAAACAGCTTTTCAAATCCGTGCTCACTGACCTTAAGAACATAAGAACCAAGTCCATCGATCGGTACTCAGCCATTGCGAAATCAGAAGGTGAATTTGTCATCACCGAGTCTAGGATTCAGAGATCAAACACACAGATTGAACGTAAATTTGAGACGAGACACGCGAATTCGGTTGAACATAAACCCCCGCTTCCACATCAGGATTCGAGCAAGAAAGATCCGGTTATATTACAGGTTCAGAAGCAAAAGATGACTGTTTTGAATGAGTTGAAGAACCTGAAGCCGAAGCATAAAATGACTCATGTCGACTCGGAGGTTTTGCGAGATGAGGGAATTATGAGACCAAAGTCGCGAATCGATGATAGTCTCAGCCCTGTCGAGAATAAAAAATCGGGTAGGACAATAAGAGCAAAAAGTATCGCGAGTTTAGAGGATCATTCGTCGAGGCAGTTTGTGGAAACCGGTAGCCTAGGGCGAGGTAATAAATCTCGAGATAGAAGACGCGAGGCGGAAGCGATAGTAGATAAGGTCTTTTCCAAGATACAAGAGAAGGAGCGAAAGCGAATTGAGAGGGAGAATTCGAGAGAGGCTAGGAGGATGGAAAAAGTTGATTCTAGGGAACGAAGAGAACGCAGGAGTATCGATCGGTTAGATTCGCGGGAGATTTATAGGCGACGCAGTGTTGAGCGGAACGACATTCGTGAATTGCGGAGAAGTATTGAGAGGCTAGATACAAAGGAAATAAGTTGCGATCGATTGGACTTTTACCGGAGTGATTATAGTGAAAGTGTTGAGCAGGAGAGACGTAAAAGTCTTGACAACTTGGACAGGGTGCATAGAGAGAAGAGTCATCGTCAACAGGAGACCAGAGAACGTAGAGAGAGGAGCATTGAACGGCTGGATCGTGATTTGCGAAGAAGTCCGAAGAGTCCCAAGGGTCTAAAAAGTCCTAAGAGTCCGAAGAGTCCCTTAGATTATAGTCAAAGACACACTTTGGAGCGTTTAGATTCTGGCAACAGAAGTCCATTTGAGTATTTGAAAGAATCGAGACGTAAAAGCGTTGAAAGGTTAGACTCTAGGGATCGTCCGACTTTTGATTTTGATCCTGCTGCTATTGAACGTATGAGTTCTCTAGAACAAAGTTATGTTGAGCAATTTAGTACCAAAGAGAACAAACCCGATCGAAAGAGTCTTGAGAAATTGGACTCGCGTGAGCGGAAGAGTCTGGATCGGTTTGATTCGAAAGAGAGGAAGAGTTTTGATTACGCGGAACAGCGAGAAGATTACGAGAGAAAGAAAAATATTGAGAAGCTTGATTACAGGGACACGAGGAGGAACGGGAAGATGGAAAAGGGCATCTCGGAGGAGAAGCCAAGGGAAAGAGATGATTGGAGAAGTTTGGAGAAAGCCAGGAAGGAGAATGAAAGGCGGGAGAAGGAGCGTCAGAAATTCTCAACTGATTCGCGAACGGAGACTGTGGTAGGTGTTCCGAATGAAGTCGAGATTTCAAAACCGAAGACAGTATTCACTGAGTACGATCCGAAGATAATTGGAGGGATCGTTCTCGGTTTTGATGATTCCAACTTGCCCGGTCATATTTCTGTTGAACGCACAAAAAGTGACCCTAATCCTTCTAGATCCAGAATAGGTTCCAACAGCAAGAGACACATGCTTATGCACCAAAAGTCAATAGATCTCACACCAGCTGATTCCGGCGATGAAGACGCATTTACTGATGGAGTAGGTGCTCCAAAACCCGTTGTTGACATCCCCTACACTTTGCACAAACGACATGTGATGAATGGTACTGCCTCTGATGAAAAATCTGAATCGGATAGTGGCAAAATTTCCAAGGTGAAGGCCCTTGCGAAGGAATTGCCGCAGTTGCCTTTGAAGTCAGTTACAGATATGACTTGTATAGACTTATCAAAACTCCCACCAATAGATAAACCCATCGCCAAATTATCCCCCGAAAAACCCCGAAGTATTTTAGTAAGTCCCGATAAACCAAAGTCAATTTTAAGTCCCTCGGATAAATCTAAAATTAATTTAAGCTCGGGTTTAAAACGATCACCGACAGAATGTAAGACATTTGTTTACAATTTGTCACCAACTGATAGAAGTCCGACGAAATTGACTGCAAAGGGTCCATCGCCTAATCGACTCTCTCCCAAGACCATGTCCTTGGATCGAGGCAAAGCCGATGCTTCCTTAGGTGATAGAACCTGTACAAAGTACTCGACTCTCGATAAAAAGTCTTCCAAGTTATCCCCCACTGAACCAATAGTTACGATTGTTTCAGTTATTGAGAAACGATCACCAAAGGTCTCGCCTAAAGTTTCACCTAAAGTCTCACCTAAAGTTTCTCCCAAGGTCTCGCCCAAAATATCACCCAAAGTCTCACCTAAACTATCGCCAACAGATCCTCTTGTTACGATCGTCTCAGTTCTTGAGAAGAAACGATCTTCTTCTGTAGACAAGACGAAGGATAAGGTGGGTTTTAATTTTGCGGACGTGGTTGGGCTTGAAATCAAACAGGAATTGCAGCGACGGGAGAAGGAGAGGCTCAAAGTGCCAGACGACAGTTTGGAGAAGCAAGACAGTATTGAAAAGATTCCTTTACCTGAAATTCCCTCACTTAATTTTGATAGCGGTATGCCGCTTACGCCGACTGAACCTGGTGCCAAAAAGCCCCCTATTCCTGAAAAACCAACATTACCGTTGAGAAATATACCTAGTAGACTTTTAATTACTGATCATTCTGAGGACAAGACTGATAGCGTAGTTAAAGGGGAAAAAAGTACACCAGTTTCGCCAAAACTAATCGTGTCACCCGACAAATCAAAAGTAATTAAGCCCAAAGCTTTGGAAAAACCAACGATCCCGGAAAAGACTAAACGAATCTTGGACAAAATAGAGTCCAGATTTACCGAAGCTAATAAGAATTCTGCTACTAGAGTTGCCAGACCGAAAATCATTGATACTGGTTTTGATGATTTTGTTGACCCAGTTGCTGATCTTCCACTTGATGAAGTTCCCGTGAAACCCGCTTTAGAATTAGACAGCCTAAAGGTTCCCGAATTCACTCCCTTCTTGTTGAGACCACATGCAGAACCTTTGCGTTCCAAGTCTCTCTCATTAGCAGAGGAAAAAGCACCTATTGACACTTTATTGTCCCCTGATCGTGAAATTAAACATTTCGTACAGGAAGTTTCGCCCAAAAAGATCAAGAAAGCCAAGTCGGAGCCAAAGAAGGACTTGAGGAAGCAATCCAAATCTCTGGAAGGTGATAAACCAACTGCAAAGAAGACTTCTCCTGCCAGTTCAAAAATAGACAAGTCGAAACTCAAGATAGGAGAAATGCCTCAGGAAATTATTATAATAGATTCCACTGATGTGGTACCGGAAGTCAGCATTGTCCAAAAAACCAGGTCAAAGTCGGTGGGAAGATTATCAGACAGTAGATCTTTATCATGTTCTAGAGATGAAAAGGATGATTGTAAAAAGCCCAAAGGAAAGTCTGCTTCTGTCGATGATGATATGATTAAGAGTGCAGGAAATTTGAAAAGTGAGAAGCCAAGACCAAAGTCCCTGGGTATTTCTAAGAGTCTGGGAAGCACAGAAAAGAAGGATTCTGTTGATAAAGTATCACCAAAAAGATCAGCTTCTGTGAAGCATAGGTCTGCTTCTGGAAAAGAAATAATTATATTAGAAAGTTCTAATCAAGTGAAGGTTGATTCGAAACAAGAGCCTGCAATGGAATCAAGCTTTGATGATATTATACCTCCTCCTCTTGAGGAAACTCTTGAAATTGAGTCAAAACCTAATGAAGACACCTCACCTGATCTTAAGAAGTCCCCAGTAGAGAATAAAGATATAAAAAAGTCACCAATTGTGCAAGAACTTGCGGAAAGTCCAGTTGTTCTGCGTAAACCTGGACAGAGTCCAATTTTATTTGCTAGAGCAAGATTAGGTTTATCGGAAGGAAGTGGAATTGGGACCTTACAACGTCAAGGTGCGACTCAGTCTCCAACTTCTCAACGACGAGCAAAATCACTAGATGCTCCTGTGATTGCTCTGCATAGATTGCCACCAGTTAATGCATTTTCCAGTAAAGATGACACGGTAGACATGTCAGAGGAGGCTGAAAAAGACGAAAAGCAGGAGGAAATTCTTCAACCAGTTTCTAGACAGTCGATTCAGCTTGAAACTTCACCAAATCACAGATCTGATAGTACTGATCATACGACAATTCCAGAGATATGTACAGACTCTTTATCAGTGACAGAAACGTCAACACAATATTTGGAGTCGCCTTTGACGGAGAATAATGAAATATCAACGTGTCCTGATCTGATTCCTTATGAACAAGAGATCGAAATGCAAATTTCGACGGCTACTGTTGATGCATCTGAGTTCAGTCAATTGAAAGTCGATTCTTCGACTAGATTTATTGATCAAAGTTCGGTGGAATCGAATGGTGAATTTGAAGAAACTAAAGAGAAAGTAGAAGATGTAAAATCTGATACAGTAGAAGTAGATGACAAGAAAGAAACTACTTCTGAATCATTTCCAGATGTTGTTCAAGTCATGGAAGATATTCCAGTGGAACTCATTAAGGAGGATATCATTGCGAAAGTAATACAGGAAAGGACTAGAGCGCTGAGTCCCCGAGCTTCGATTGATAAGGAAGAAGTGCCGAACGTGACAGTTAGTGTTGCGGAAGGAGGCTACGAATATTTGCCCGAACCTTACAACATCAATCAAGATCCTCCGGATATGGTTCGCTCGCCAATACAGATTTCGATAGAAGAATGCTCTGATGAAGCGGGGTCCAGTGATGAAGACCCGGAGATAGTAGATCAGGAAACCTACCAGATTGAGGTTCACGAAAAGCGAAGATTAGATTCTGGTGATACTAGTGAGGACACTTTAGATGCATTAGATACGCAGGTCCAGATGCAGGGAGGTGATATTGAAATGAGTTCACCGGATTGTGGAATTGACAAAGTTGACGAGAAGACTCTTGTGGAGGTTGAGCTGACTCCAGAGTATTTGGAGATGAGGAAGGAAGAGGAAGAAGGCGCTGAGGACTTGCCTGAAGACGAACCTGTTAGTAAAGAATCTCCCGACACTTTAGATCTTCATCGGTTGGGAGTGGACAGGAAATTGAGGTTAAGCACTGAGAGATCCAGAAGTGAAGACACAAATACATGGACTCCCGATAGAGAAGATCCAGATTCCAGTTCCTGTTCCATCGCTCGACCTCTTGGCATTGGTCAGGTGCAGCCAATTATCGACAGAAGGGAAATCGCTATGATTAGAGAATCTCGGAAGGAGGGTTCCCTGGAAGAAGAAAGCAGCAGTAGTTCGCATCTTTATCCTAAACCAGAGTTAAGTTCCACCTGGAGACCTTTTCCCTTGGAAAGCTCGGGAAGTTCAAGTCTCGAAGAGGGTTGGATGCCACCAGACGATAACAATCACCATCAGTCTCAATCAGAGGATAGCAATGGTCCGAACGAAGACAGCTTTCAAGAAGATCTTTTGGACTTCCCGGGTGGTTTCAACTACCCGGTAGGACCCGAAATACTCGCTAATTACGGGGCCTTTTCGTTGTCTCGTACTTTATCCCGTATTTCCGAGCGCTCGACTACTTCTGAACAAGACAAGAGCGACATTGAGGATTCATTTAAACCGAGTTCTAGATCTCCGAGTATTGAAGACGAATCTCTGATATCGAGCGATCACCAACCATCATTATCTTCTGATCCACCTTCTGGCGCAGCGCATCCTTCAGTTTCGGAAGACCGTAGAACTTCTTCTGAACTTCCAGATATTCCGATCGATGTTCAAGATGATGATGGAAAGTCTCCAAAGACGAGAAGAGCTAGACTTCAGCTGCAGTCTTCGGAAGATTGGCCTACTCCTCCAAGTTCTCCTCTTTTCGAAACACCAGTTGTCAGTCACGTGGAGACTTTCTACATGGAAATCAAACCAGAAGAAGCCGTAAAAGTTACTGTCACTGATAGCACAGATACAGCAAGTGGAAGAGTCGATCAGGACAGCGATTCCAGTGATGAGAACAGAACACTTCATGAAGATCTGCACTCTGTCTTCCTGGAGGATGGGCAAAGTTCAGCTTCAGCAACAACTATTGATGGCACTGTCAAAATAGCCGTAAAACCAAAATCTAATGTCACTGGTTCATCTCACAGCGAAGACACATCCATGGGACTTTCGATGTCCGAGTGGTCGAGCTCAAACAACACCGTCCGTCAGTTTTGTCAATACTCTGGTACAAAATCCGATGACAATTCCCTCGCAGAGTTAGGAGCCTCCATCTCCGACTGGTCTGGCAGTACCACAGTCATTCCTCAACAATTTTACGCCAACCTGGCAACAGAGAAAAGTCAGAGTGACACAACAACCTCGGAGAAAAGTGGAACAAGCATGAGACCAAACTCAAAGTGCCAATATGTTGAAAGTCCCCCGCTGCCGGATGAAGAGAACCCAATGGGGAGTGGTTCCTACGACAGAGAAAAAATGATAGGTGAGGATGGAGACTCCGGGAAAGATGAGTTCGACGAGGCTAGAAAATTTGTCGAGAGTCAGTTTGATGAGCATCGTCGACGATTTGAAGATGAGACTGGAGCTCAGCCGTTTGTTGATATTTCGCCGCCCAAGATCACTTTAGAAAACGAATATGCTGAAGCAATTCAAGAAGACTATGATGTACTCCCAGACGTTGTTGACATTCCCAATATTCCCTGTCCAATTCCAGAGGAGGATGAGGATCAGTTGTACGATAATGTACCAGCGATGAAGTACCCTAGTGTTGATCAGGTGCGAATGGAAGTGATTCGAGGAGACAGTGGCGAAGATATGCATGAGAGATTTGCTGGCTTGGCTTCCAGGCCGAGATGTGGTGTAGAGGAATGGACTTTTGATGAGCCAATACATTGTCAGGAAGCAGATGTCTCCAAGCGATCGGGAAGATTCAGCAGATTTCACTCTGAACCTCAGGAACAACAACCTGGAACCAAATCTACAGAGCGACCTGTGGTTTTTCCCCTCAGAGCAAAGTCAACGCCTTACTATTCGACGACTAGTTTAAGCGGAGAGTCAACAACTTCTAGTCCTCCAATGCAGGTCAGGGCGCAAATCAGGACAAAGACGATGCCTTATTCTTCGAATAGAAGTCCTCAAAGTGAAGGAGACACTTCGTCGAGTATGGATAGTCCTTCTCACACTCCTGATAGGGGACAGCGAGCTTTTAGGAGAAAAAGACAGCAGAGAAGACATCGGGCGTCGGTGGATTTAGAAATCAAGGCTGGCCAGATTGTCTCTAGCACTGATTCCAGCTTTGATGTTGCCAATCTTCCACCACCTCTGCTTCCGGGACAGAGTCTCGACGTTGAAGGTGTTGGTGATGAAATGTCCGATCCTAGGGATGAAAAAGAGGAGGAGAATGATAAGCAATAAATATAATATTCACGAAATTGGGGAGAGGGGAAAACGATAGAAACGAAGCCAATTAAAAACAGCGTTTAATGCTCGAACACAACGAAAACTTGCCAACTCGGCTACTAAATAGCATCATCGAATCTCATTTTCTAAAGAGAAAAATCGAAAGTCAAGAACCCTAATTTAATAACAAGCTTGTATCCGAGTTTGGTGAGTTTGAACGCAAGTCCGATCGAGGGAATTGAAAGCTTAAAGTGGAATTGAGAAACGCCAGGGAAAAAAGTGGAAATAGAAACGAGAGCACAAGAGAGTAGCATCAAAGCGCTAAAGCCGTACAAATTGCGCGTAAACGCTTATGATATTTCGCGTCGAATTGAGTCGTTTGCTTTTAATGGTGCAATCGGACGTTATGACCGGAACTTGAAAGTCTCTTTTTTTTTTAAAGCTGATTGTAGAATTAGAAAAGAGTGACCCTGTGGATGTAATTCATTTGGGAGTAGAGGTGAAAAGTCAAAGATATTCTCAAAGACGTAAGATCAAAATGATCCGATAGATTATATAGAGGGGTCTTTCTAGGAAATATTTGTAACGAGTTTCAAGGGGTCTGTCCTATTTGAATAATTATGTGAGATTAAAAAAGAAATCTCTAGTGAATCTACGATATTTTTTATCCTGGATTATTTCATAGTAGGAAACCAAAAAAGACCTGCGCAAATACAGTATGCTAATTACGGCGGCTTAATTGTAAGGATTTATCTAGACGTTAACGAATAGGTTCTGAAGTAAAGAAAATGAATTATTGAATGAAAAGAGTTAAACGAATAAAGAGTATTATTAATAGTTAGGATCGAGGGGCGATTTGAGGGTGCGACTTGAGTTTACGAGGATGACAATCATCGAAATGTCTCAATGAAGCGAAAAATTCAACCCGGAGAATCGAAATTAGAGTCATTATGTTTGTTATGTTCATTTGTTATTTGAAATTCAGAATTAGTAGGTCAGAGTGGTCCTAAGTCGGCACTATAAGAGTTTTTGTCGAAAACGGAGGATAGACAGGGTTTGATGGTGCTTTAATCTTTTTGGTCAGCTACTACGGTCGGAATGCAAAGTGAAGAAGACGATTTTAAATATTTCTCAAAATTGTGGTCCCAAGTCGGCACCTCCTAGCCCCGAGCCCCCCGTGCGCATCGAAGCGCAAGGGAATCACGCTTTGATATCTTGCAAAGGTATCGACTCAGGACCACTACGAATGTTTACACATTTCGCGCTATTACGCACATGAAACAAATCCGAATGAAAAATCGACACCAACGTACTTGATCGATTGAACTTTTCAAAATATTTACACAACTGTGGTTGTGCCGACTTAGGACATACCACAGTGCCGACTTAGGACGCATCCCAGTGGCGACGTAGGACTGTTGAAACTAATTTCGATTTTGCTCGGTTTGATGCTGATTGAAATTAAAAATAAGATCAAGGAGCATGTTTCAGCCGAGATTTAGTTCGGCTTTTAGGCAAAGGGAAAGAAGTTGCTCAAAATAGATTTTAAGAGGGTGCACACACGTTATTTGGTTTAAAAGAACCTCGGAACTGGATTTGAAGAAACTATAAAAAATTAATGTGAGGAAGCAAGTTCAATTTTTTCAGAAGCTTCCATGCAATTTATTATTAACAAAATTTGCTCGTTTCCGTACTTGCATTCTCACGTTATTTTTAGTGATCCGCGTTTGACCGATGAACCATTTAAACAATTCGAATGATTTCTTCATTTAACCGATTTCACGTCATCGTTTTCAAATATATCGATAAAATGATTTAACAAGTTTTTTTCTGAAAATAGGAAAAATAAGGAGCTTTTTCACGGAAATTGGGGAGTTAACTATTTTAAATAAAATTAATTTGGGTACTATATTAAATGCAATTTTAAGAGTTTTAAATTATTAATATTTCCAGCAAAAAATTGCACCTTGAAGAAAAATGGATACATTTTTAACCGAATAGTTCAAATTTCAAATAAAATTTGCAACTAAATATTTAAGTTTTTGACTAAAAAAGATTATTTTTCAACTGAAAATCAAAAATTTGAATCATCAGTTAAAAAAAAATTTTTAACAAAATTGAACAAATTTTTATCCAAATAGTTAAATCATCGAACAAAACTGGTTAATATTAATCAAACAGTTACATTTTTAACCAAAAAAATATAAAATTTCGACCTAAAGAGTAGAATTTTCAAAACAAAAAGATAAATTTTTAATGGATAAAGATCAATATTCTATTGAAACTAGAATAGTTCAAATTTCAATTAAAAAGTTAATTTTCCATTAAAAAAAACGAACTGCCAACCAAGTAGATAAATTTTCAATCAAAGAAAATAAACGTAAGGATCAATTCTTAACGAAAAATGTAATAGTTGATATTTCAAATTTAGTATTTTAATTTTAGATTATTAACAATTAATATTAACCCCAAAAAAGAACGCATTTTCAGCAAAATATTAAAATTTGTAACTAATAGTTGATATTTCTAACAAATAATTTTAATTTGAAACAAAAAACCGTTAAATTGAACCAATAAATATGAATCTTAATATAACTGAAACAGAATAATTTTCAAGCTAAAAGTTACATTTTTGACCAAAAAATGCGTAAAATTTCTACCAACAGTGTTGAATTTTCAATCAAGAAAGATTTCTTAGTCAAGAAGGAAACAAAATTTACACAAAATTGTTGAATTTTCTACAAAACTATTAAATTTTTTAACCAAAATATGAATTTTTAACCAATACCTGAATTTTGTACAAAAATAGATCAATTTTAAGCTCAAAAAGATGAATTTTTAACTGGTAGTTGAGCTTGTAACCAAAAAAGATTACATTTCTACCCAAAAATATACATTTTTAAAAAAATAGTGAAATTTTCAACCAAGAAACATTTTTCAGAAAAAAAAAATATTTTAACTAAATTGTTGATTTTTCAACAAAAATGTTCAACCTAAATAGGCGAATATTCAAAAAAATATTTAAATTTTTTACAAAAAACTTCAACTTTCAGTCAAAATAGAACAATATTCTCAACAAATTGTTAATTTTTCAACAAAAAGTTCATTTTCAACCAAATAGTTGCGTCTTAAACTCGAAAAGATGAATTTTTAACAAAACAATTGAATTTTCAGCAAAAAATCCAAACAAATTGTTTATTTTTCAGCCAAAAAATTAATTATTAACCGAAAAGTTGAATTCAACGCAAAAAGGATGAATTTTTAACTATCCTTAACTAAAACAAATTAATTTTCAAGGAAGCAGTTGCATTTAAAAAAAATAAACGGTGATATTTTTTATCAAAAGCGTTGAATTTTTCACAAAGAAAGCTTTTTCTTCAAGAAGAAAACATAATTTAATCCGTAATCTTGAATTTTCTACAAAAGAGTTGAATTTTGAATTAATAGTTTAATTTGGTATTACAACCCAAAAAGAAGAATTTTCAACAAAAGAGTTGAATTTTCTTAAAAACTGACTTTTTAGGAACTGAAGTTAGTTAAAAAAACAAAAGAAAAATAATTTAAAAATAATGATTAGTTAACCCGAATAAGCTTTTCTAAAACCTCAATCTCTGAACGGATAAATGTAAAAATTATTTGAATTGTTTAAACGTCTACCATGTCAAGCGCGGAGCACTTGTTATTTTATTATAAATAATACAACAAATTGAGTAAAGATGCTAAAATTTGCACTGAAAAGCTGTTTGAAGATCAAGAAATGGGGTTTTCAGTTATGAAAAAAAACCATCGAGGCCAGAGAATCGATCGATGTCCCATTGTTTTCTAAATTTTGCACCGTGCCTAGTTTTTATACCAAATTCATGATACACATTTTGATAAGACCCATTTATTTTATAAGGTAATCTCGAAACCAGATCGTTGTACTCTATTCGTCGCGAATGTTTCATCAAAAATAATAAATTCATCCCCGAATCAATCATTAAATCATGACTCACTATCTAGTTAGGAAACTTCATAATTTATATAATATAGTATAAGCGAAATATCAATTAATTTCAAATAGACAAGAGAACAGATTCTATGAGATTTAGGAGAGTAGAATAGTCTGATATTTGTTGTTAGTGGAATTTCTAAATTTAGAATTCGATCAATGCCCCGAAAGGTGAAAATTTTTAAGCTAAAACATTATTCATTTCTAATTGGACTTTAATTGCAGTTTTATATAATTTAGTATATTATTCTGTATAGAAGCTAGTAGGGAAAAATCGTGATAGAACATTATAAACATATCTATATATTCTAGCTTTATTTATTTAATTAATTTAGCTAAATTGTTGTTAATATTTTAAATTCGGGACATTGAGGCGCCTTCAAGGATTTAAAATCCGAGGAGAATTTTCTTCTTCTTCCGAAGAAATTTCATTCTCGTTGATCGTTAGGAATGTACGAGCCTTAAATGTGAGCAAAAATGTAGAATTTCAATCTCTTTTGCAATCTTAATTAAGAAAGGAAAATTTCGAGTTTCTAGGATGCTGCATTTTGTGTTGTTGAACATTTTTCCTTGCAAATAGGAATGTGATATGAGTCTTGTTCGCTACTAGTTTTTGGTGCTCCCACCGCTGCCACCCTAAATGCATTTTCAATTAAATCTAATTGGAACCATCTTTCGTTTCAGGTTTTAATTATTGTCGCTTTTTATTATTGAATTAATAAACGTAGTGTACAAGATAAAACTTCATATATCACAGGTATATTATATACACATAGAATTATACACAAGGAAAACATTTTAAAAATTGATACAATTGAAGTGCTGAGTGCCGATTTATGATGGCGAATGTATTTAAAATTCCAATGTATGGTAGATCTCGTCTGTTTGCATAAAAATATAGTCGAAGCTAGGTTGGATGATGAATTTACGAAGCGTCTAAACTCTAAAGGAATGAAAGAATTTTAGGTGGTTGCATTGTTGAAATACGTAAATTGTCGTTAATAATTTTTTTTTCGGGTCGGTGGACCCAATTTGTACTGTCTCGTCTCTTCCTACTCGCTCATTGATTCCCCTTCGAAGCATGCGACTGAATCTTTTTCAAAAGTCCTATTTCCTTTTAGCAGAATCAGCTCAAGATTTTTTGTTCAAAGACTTGAATCAAGGTGTCTACTTGCCCGGG
The DNA here is from genome assembly GCA_010014905.2 of Druon quercuslanigerum. Classification (NCBI taxonomy): domain Eukaryota; kingdom Metazoa; phylum Arthropoda; class Insecta; order Hymenoptera; family Cynipidae; genus Druon; species Druon quercuslanigerum. The sequence goes on from JAAAKG020000025.1 coordinate 2,547,625, forward strand.
AAATCGGGAAAATTGAAATTTTGATTCAGGATTAGGATTTTTCGTTTGAATTTGCTAATTGCAAATTAAAACTGGTTTTGTAGATTTTGTTATTGAAACTCTGATTTTGGAACAAGAAATTTTGTAAAAAATAAAATATATAATTTTGAGTTTGGGAGATAAATGACCACTTCTAAAGGTAAGGCATTTGCTAAGAGAATTATAATTTTCATTTTAGGTTCCCTTTGGAACAGGAGAAAAAAAGTTTTAAATCATTTTTAGAATTAAAATTATATTATCAGTCATATCTTATGAAAAAAAAATATTTTTTTATTAATAAAGTTTAAAAATTACAAAAATTATTTCTTTTAATAATTTTTTTGGAAATTTATTTTTTTAATGCCGCGTGTCAGCAAAAGACTACTGAAAAATGCCGAAAAGTAAAATTTCCCACACAGTAAAATTTACGAATAATAAAATTCCTGAACAGTTTATAACCTTCTTTTCTATTTTATTATTCGGAATTTTCCAATTTAGTAATATTATAAACTTTTCGGGAATTTTTTTATTTGAGAATTTTCCAGTTCGGTAATATTATAAACTGTTCGTGAATTTTATTATTTGGAAATTTTACAATTTGTACATTTTATTAGATATTCGGGAATTTTATTTTTCGGAAATTTTCCAATCCGGTAATATTATAAACTGTTCGAGAATTTGATTATTTAGAAATTTTCTCATTCGGTAATTTTATTAAATATTTGGGAATGTTATTTTTCGGAAATTTTCGAATTCAGGAATTTCACACTGTCAAGAATTTAAAAAAAATATTTTTTAGTTGCCCCCTTACCATTTTTTTTAAATTGTTGAATTTTAATAAACCGTAACTGTTTTCTGAAATCGGCAAATTTTATTACTCGGATTTTTTAAATTTGTCAATATTATAAACTGTTAGGGAATTTTAATATTTGTAAATTTTCAAATTCGGAAATATTATAAACTGTGAGAGAATTTTATTATTTGGAAATTTTCCATTTTGTACATTTTATTAGATATTCGGGAATTTTATTTTTCTGAAATTTTCGAATTCAGGAATTTCACACTGTCGGGAATTTTTATTTTATTTTTTAACTGTCCCCTCACCAACTTTTTTTAAATTGTTGAATTTTAATAAACCGTAACTTTTTTCTTAAATCTGCGAGTTTTATTATTCGGAATTTTTCAATTTCATAATATTATAAACTGTTCTGGAATTTTATTATTTGGAAATTTTCTAATTTGTAGATTTTATTAGATATTCGGGAATTTTATTTTCCGGAAATTTTCCAATTTAAAAATTTCACAGGGTCGCTAATTTTTTTCGATTTTTCAGTTTCCCATTACTAATTCTATTAAAATTTTTGAATTTTAATAAATTGTTACTTATTTTTTCGAAAATTTGGGAATTTTATTACTCGGGAATTTTTCAATTCGGTAATATTATAAACTGTTCGTAATTTTTTTATTTGGAAATTTTATTATCCGGAATTTTTTTATTTGGAAATTTTCTAATTTGTAGATTTTATTAGATATTCGGGAATTTTATTGTCCGGAAATTTTCCAATTTAGAAATTTCACAGGGTCGCTAATTTTTTTCGATTTTTCAGTTTCCCATTACAAATTCTATTAAAATTTTTGAATTTTAATAAATTGTTACTTAATTTTTCGAAAATTTGGGAATTTTATTACTCGGGAATTTTTCAATTCGGTAATATTATAAACTGTTCGGAATTTTTTTATTTGGAAATTTTATTATCCGGGAATTTTATTTTTCGGAAATTTTCCAATTTATGAATTTCACAGTTTCGAGAATTTTATTTTTCGCGATTCTGCAGTCGTCCTATTAAAAAAATGTTTAAATTTTTAAAATTTTTGAATTTTAATAACACCTTACTTCCTTTTTCGGAAAAATGGAAAAAAATTACAAAAAAAATATCCCTTTTCCAAGTCAGAATTCGTCCAATTTTGAAAATTCCTTCTTCCAAATCAGAATTTTTTTGAGTTTAAGAATTCTTTATTTTCTAAAAATAAATTTGTACCAGAACTTGAAATTTCGCTCTTCCACATTTTATAAAAAATGAGTTATTATATTTCTGAATCATAGTAGAACATGTGGAAAATAAATATAATTCTGACTTGGAACAGGAAATTTCCATGATGAATTATAATTTTCATTTTGGAACAAGGAATTTTCGTAAAGAATTATTTGACTTGGAAAATAAAATTTTTTACATGGAAAGGGCATTTTCAAACATAATTTTTAATTGTGATTTAGAAGATCATTTTAAAAAATCCTGGTCCAAATTCAGAATTATAATTATGTGCTAAACTCTCTGAATTATCTTTCTTTTCTAAAATTCCCTGTTCCAAATCTCAGAAATTTTTTTGATATTTAGAAATCTCTTAAAATCTTTAAGAATAGTTCGAAATCATTCAAATATTTTGAGCTTTTTTGTATTACCGGGAAAAATAAACATTTTTTCAGAAAAAACCATAATTTATAAACATCCCCTAGGTAGACACTCTGATTATAATTTTGCCTTGGACCATGGAATTTTTGACATTGAACCATAATTTTAAAAAATAATTTTAATCCTGATTTACAAGAACCAAATTTAAAAATACTTTGTTCCTATACAGAATTATAATTCTTTTACAAAATTATAAAATGTCTTAGAATCTGTAAAAATCATCCAAATCTTTTGATTTCTTTGCAATTGACCAAAAAATATTAAGAATTGACCCTAGTAAATAATAAGAAACTGAGTTGATACTGCTTCTTAGTTTTGTTTTATTAGCATCTTCATACGTTCTCTTTATTTTTGGTTCCTGTATCATTTCTGCATTGTCTGCAGTCCATCGTCGAATCGCACATTTTTCTCGCACTTTTCATTTATTTTCTCGCCTCCTTTTCTTGAATTTCCGAATATGAAAAAAAATTATTCTTGTAAAACGAGGTCTCAGGGTATGGAAGCTTAATTTGATTGGATAGAAAATGCAAAGATTCACGAAATCAAATATGAAAGAATTTTATTCTTGATCAGGGCGAGAAGTGAACGGGATGTTTCAGAAATATTAAGCTAAGAAGCAAGTAAATTTCTTACGAGATAATGATCTTTCTTTTTTGGAAATTAATCTATTTGTAAAGACCAGTAACTTTTGAAACATCCTGCGGTTAATTAAAAAGTGTACCTGTATATACACATTGCAAAATTATTTATAAATTAATGATTGTAACGAAAATGAAAGCGTCAGGGTTTCATTTGTTCACTTAGGGCTAAAGATCCTAGTCACTGTATCTTTATTACAAATAGATAGAAATGTCTGAATATAAATAATCTTGATAGTCGAGTTTAGGGGATAATGTATTTGTATGCGAGTAATTGTATGAATAGTGTAGGGGAAACCTTCCTACAGTGGATAATCATTAATTAAGAACATAATTAAAAAGTGGGGAAAAGGATAAACGAGAAATAAAAAAGCGAACGGGTATTCCAGCAATTATAAGTTTGTTCAATTTATGTTGACACGTTGCTTGCTCGAACCAGAATGACTCGGCGTTTTCTCCCACTTGCTCGCAAGCGCGTTTCGATCACTGGAAAGGGAAGGGCCTCTCGCAAGATCACCAATCAGAGCACGAGCTCAAAAATGAATCTTCCCGGTAATGAGTTCTAGAAGTTTCTCGATTCCTGGTAAAATCCTCTTACGAGAAGCTTCGAGAAATGTAAATACAAAGTATCTCCTACATAAGTAATTTAATTTCGGTTTATTAGAACTGACGGCGTCTTAATTTTTAATTAAATATAATTAATTTTGTTACATACATTAGTATTTTTAAATAATGATTATTCACTGTAGTTGGCATTATCCACTGCAGGGTGTTTGCCCCTATGTCACTGCCAGTCTCCTTTTTCTATTGTTTAAACTTTTACTTTGAATGTTTTTAATATTTTTTAACACTTTCAATTCAAACTCTGCCTTTAAAACTGATAATAAAATAACTTAAATCTTGCATCTGAAAGTATAAATTCCTACAAAGTTGTTCAAAGTCTCACTATTCATAATCATATTTTTGTTTTTATTTTACCCTTATTTGATTTGACTGGTTCTTTTTAGGGGTCATCCACAAGTTAGGTAAGGTGTTTTTCTGAAATTTTAAAACCTCGCCCCATGTAAGATAATGTCAGATTTAATTTAGCCCCCCCCCCCCCCTATCCAATTTAGCAAATTGAATAAACTCAGAGAAAAAACGTAAGTTCGGTTAATCTAATGAAATTATTTTTTGTAAATAAAGTGTGCTAATAACAAGTATTGAGACTGGCAAACATACGATTTCATCATTTCTTCAGGGCCTAAAATGTTGCGTAAGCAGTCACTAAAAATACACTTATTTGCCAGAAAATTCAAGAATTTTATTAACAAGTTATTCTCTTTAATTCAAAATTCAACTGTTTTGTTAAAAATTCAACAATTTTATTAAAAAAACAATTTTTATTGCTCAGAAGTTCCTGATAGAAAGTTCAACTGTTTGTTTAAAAATGAACTTTTTTGTTGACATGAAAATGTATACTTTCGGGTTGAAAATTCAAATTTTTTTTGGTAATAAGAGAACTTTTTGTGGAAAATTCCTCTTTTGTCTTGTAAAAAATTGTCTTTCGGGCTTGAAAATTCAACATTTTTTTTGCATTTTTTTTTTAACTAAAAACTCTTTTTCGGTTGAGGATTAAACTAGTCGATTAAAAATTCGTGTTTCTTGGTTAATTTAAACTGTTTTTTATTTAAAATTATAACCTTTTTCGTTGAAGCATCAAATATCATATTTTTCGTTGAGAATTCAGTTTTTCCTTGAGAATTCGTATTTTTTGGTTAGAAATTAATTTCTTTGAAAATCGAACTATGTTGTTGAAAAATAATTTTCTGCGGTTTAAAATTATTCTTCTAACTTAGCAAGTTAACTGTAGCCTGTTTAGTTGGACATTTTATGTTAAACATTCAACTATTTGTTTGCAAATTTATTTTTTTTTTTTTGGCAATTCAACAATTTTGTTAAAAAAAATTTTTCGCTTGAAAATTCACCATTTTGGACGTTTTTTTTAACTGCAAATTTACGTATACCATTTTTGTCGAAAGTTTATATTTTTTAAGTGTAATTTTCGAAGGGAATTCGTGGATGACCCTTTAGGGCAAAATGTGAGGAGATGTGGATCCATAGGATGATAAATTGTTAAAAACCTAATAATTAATTAAATTTTTGTTAGAATTTTCTGAAAGGCTTGTTTTAAAGTACGTCTGTGGTAGAAGGCTTATCCCAGATTTATCTTCTAACAAATCGAGAACGTTTCCCTTGAAATTTCTTCAACCCAAAAGTACCAACACCAAGAATGTCTTTTTATTTTATATTTTTATAGTGTATTTTCTATTTTCCGATCAAATCAAAACATTCGCCGTAGTCGCTTTTGAAAAAAAATCAATTCTTAATGTCAACAAATCGAAAATCCAGTTTTTACTAATACCCGCATGTTTTTTTAGCACAAATAACTTTTTATCATATGTTGATGAAATTAAAAAAAGACATCTTCAAAAAAATTAGGTACCGTAAATTGAGACTAAGCGGCGCATTTAGGGTAAAGCGGCAGAACCGTGATTATCGCGTTTTAAATAGGGAATTAAGAATGCGCCGCTTTACTATACATATGCGTCGCTTTACCGCACATATGTGTCGCTTATCCCCAATTTACGATATTCCGATTTTTAAAAATTAAAAACAGTTTTTTTTTTTAATCAGGAGAAACATTCTTGATGTTGTCAACTTTGTGTTTAAGTCGTTTCAACGGAACCGCGTAAGCAGTTTGGGTCTAAGAAGTCTTCTTTTTTTTTGATAATTTGTCAGTCTGATTGATCCTTAAGCATTTTGACGAAGATGAAGTACTTCTTGACAGGTGGTGAATACAATCGTTGGACCTTCTCGAACGGGTATGTGAATTCGCCGGCTTGGCACGTGCCGTATCGGGTCAACCAGGTGCGAAACGTAATGGTTCACGCCACGCCCCGCACCTTGACCAATCGCTTCTTACCAGTTTATCCACGATGAAGCGACGGAATCTAAACACACAGAGAATCACACCGAAAATAAAGAAACTAATCTTGATTCCTAGGCAGAAAATGTTGCCTCGTATAGCACGTTCCGTAAACTGGGATCAAGCGATGCATGTGGAGTAAAGCGATACACCCTTGATTCTACATTCCTGAATGGGATATTTGAATTATCTGGGTAAAAAATATAGAGCCTTGCATCTAAAAATTGTGAAACTTAAATTGCAAACCCTGAAAGAAGCAATATAGCGTTTTAAATAGGAAATGAAGAGTGTTCCGACTTGCCCCACATATGCGTCGCTTACTCCCAGTTTACGGTACTGAACTCTAAATCTCTAAAGATTACTTTAGAAACTCTACGTGTTCACTGAAGCAAAGCTCTGTTGACTAAATAGAAAAAACGATTAGCGATTCCATTTCGATTAATGCACAACATTTTCATTTAAGAATTATTGTCCAGTTATTTTTGGGTTTTGAACTACTTTTGTTGATTCGCGAAATACCGACCCGTCATTTTCCTCAAAAAAATGATTAAAAGTAATATTTTTAAGGTAGGAATTTTGTAATTGGTAATATTGTAATTCTTGTCCCAGTAGAAAATTGAAAATTCTAGTATTGTTTGTTTCCAGTTGCCGAAAATTTAATTATCAGGGTGTCTACCTACCCGGGAGATCGGGAAAAACTAGGAAATGGCTGGGAATTTGATTCAGTGACCGGGATTTTTCAATTCATTGTACTAAAATGAATATTAAAAGTTTTGTGAAGAAGCAACATCTCGCTTGTTGAGAAATGATTTAATGATCGGAATAGAAAATTTCCGACATGTACAAATTCACTAGGTTCCAAGTTACCAAAAAAATAAAATAAAATTATCCCAAATATTTATTGATGAAATGACCGAAATTGTATAATTAGCGAAATTTATAAAGCCACAAAATTAATAAATTATTGATTTTAGTAAGTTAAGGAAATTTTAAATTCTAAAAATAAAATATTACCGAAATTTCATAACCTCAAAATTAGTAAATTATTGAATTTAGTAATGGGCAGAAATTTCTTATTTCTAAAATTAGCAAATAATTATCTACATTTTAAATATCCCGACAAATTGTTTTAAAATATATTTTTCGGTTTAGCTCGGCAGTTGAAAGTACAGAAGTACTATTTTTGGAAATTAGAAAAAATGGGTTTTAAAATTTCGTGAAGTTACTCATTCCGCGTTTTAAATAGGGAATTAAGAGTGCGCCTCTTTACCAAACATAGGCGTCGCTTTATCACGAATAAGCGTCGCTTTACCACACATATGCGTCGCTTAGTTCCAATTTATGGTATTTCGGTTTTTTTAGATTAAAAGCAGATTTCTTTTAACGTTTCGGCCGTTTAAAATTTCGACAATTTGAAATTTCAGAAAATTGTAATTTTCAGGAATTGTAATTTCGGGAATGTACTCGTTTCGGTAATTTAAAATTTCTAAATTGTTCTATTTTTCTTAACTTTTACTTTCGAAATATTTTCAGTTCGTTGATTAACAATTTCGTTTGTCTTATTTTTTCATTAATATGCGTTTTCCGTAATTATATTTTCGGTATTTTTCAAAAATTCAGGATTTTCACTCAGAACAGAGGATTTTGAAATATTTGAAAAATATATATAATAAAGTATAATTTTGATTTGGAACTGTGAATTTTCGAGAAAAATAATCACTTTAAGTTTGAACAGGAAATTTTCCAATGAACTGTAATTCTGATTTAGAAAAGAACTAAAATTTTGAATGAGTACATAAAAATTTTAAAAAGAAGAATAATTGCGAAACCCAGAAAATGGAAAATTGACCGAGAGAAAACCAGGAAATAACAGGAAATTTAAAATCATCTGTGTGGTAGACACTCTGATTATCCCGAAAACAAGTAAATTCAAGTGGTCCTTAATTTTTGGTATTCCTCCTTTCCAAATTTTTGTCTCTTGCACACCTCTTCCAATTTATATCTTCCATTAAAAATATTTTTCCAGTTTTTTAAAGGAACAATGACGGACTTGTTTTTAATCGATTCCCGCTAAAATTTGAAGAATTATACCATTGTAGTTTCGTGAAACAATGAAAGTAACCTTTTCCTCTTCACAAAACCCTCGACCCCTCTAGAATATTTTATACTTATTTATTCTTAGCTGCTAATGCTCTCATTTTTTCACATCATATTTTGCCATTTTTTAAATTTTATTTAGTAATATACATCTGCATTTCATGAAAAGACGAGTTCCATAGCGCTTAATAAAAATTATTATTATCAAAAAAAAAAAATAATAATAATCTCTACAATGCTAAACTAAAAAATAAAAATAGTATCAACGTTATGGTCTTCGTTGATTCATATTTCATCACTCTTATCGTGGTTTTAAATCCTTAGGATATTGTAGTCGATTAGAGACTTAGCTTTTTAGAAATTATCTTTGTTAATGATATTTAATGACTGTTAACTAGTTTTTACGCAAGCGATATTTGTTGATACTCGCAGATTCGCATTGTTATCACAATCTAGAGATAGTTTTTCGAAAACTAGGTTTTCTATTTTGTCTTTTGAATTTTTTCAAGCAACAATAACTCATTTCGAGCAATTTTATTATCTCTCTCAATCATTTACTACTCAGAATAATATAAATTTGATAAAAATAGATGAAGGCTTGAAAAGCAGAACCGAACGAGCGCTCGAGCAGCAGCCAGGAGTGGGTATGATGCGCAGAAAACGCGTTTTCTGCGCGTCCTCCCCACTCTTGGCCACTGCTCCAGCGCTCGTTCGGTTCTGCTTTCCGAGTCTTAAAATACTCATTGCTCGAAGTTTTGAAAGTGCCGATTCATTTAATAATCGAAAACTAATTGTATTTTTCCATCGCTCCATCCTCACCGTCGTCATTCGGCTTCTTAAGATGTCATTTATTCATCGTTTTGTACACTTTTAGAAGAATTTTATTTTTAAAAGAGAGCCTAAAATTATTTCTGATAGACAACAGCTTAGACCTTGTTTTTAAACCATTATGCCTGTTTATTTTTCGTAGATTTGGTTCCATGGATGCAGCGACCGAAATCCTGTCTTTTTTTTTCAGTGGCGTAACTGCTTGGTCTTTCCTCTCCCGTCCTCTAAATATACCATTTCTTATTCGTATCACCTAAGTTCAGTTTTGCGCATTAGCTAACTGATGAAATTGAGTTAGAAAATAAAATTCGGGGATTGTAATGATATTTAATTTACAAATTGTGGAGGGACTTAACACTCTTTCCACTATTCCCCTCTTTTCCCCTTTTTTTAAGAATTCTTTTTCCCTGTTTCCTGTTTATATATTATTTGGTAAACATTCAACTATTTTCTTAAAAAGTCATATTTTTTGGTCAAAAATTCTACTGCTTAGTTTAAAATTAATTTTATTGCTTAAAGATTTAAATATTTTGTTGAAAATTCTTTTTTTTCTAAGTTGATTTTGTTGACTGAAAATTTGACTTTCATTGTTTGCTTGAAAATTGATCGAATTTAGTTTAAAATTAAACTTTAATTTTGAGAATTCATTGCTTTTGATCGAAAATCCATCTACTTAGTTGAAAGTCGATATACTTTATTAAACAATTTATTTTAGTGGTTGTGAATTTAAATATTTTAAGTTCCCTTTTTTAAGTAAAAATTAATCTTTTTTCGTTGAAAATTCAACTATTACTGAAATTTGATTAAAAAGTCCTTTTTTTGCATGCTAATTAATTTTGTAGAAAAATTATCTCTCTTTGATTAAAAATTAAAATATTTTAATACGGAAAATTCTGCTGCTTGATTGAAAGTTGAACTATGTACTTAAAAATTCATTTTTGTGGTTGAATATTGATCATTTTTTTGAAAATTCATCTCTTTGTTGAAAATTAAATATTTTGTTAAAAATTTATATCTTTGTGTTTAAAATTCAATTTTTTTGTATACATTTTTTTGTTAATTAGAAAATTTGGTAGGAAACTCGACTATTTTGTTGCCAACTAAATTTTTTGTTGAAAGTTCATTTTTTCGGATTTTATTAATTCAAAATTCATTTATTTATTATCTTATTTGAAAAATTCACCAATTTCTTAGAAAATTCAACAATTTGGTTAAAAGTTAACTTTTATGTTGAAGAAGTAAGTGTCCCCGCAGAAAATTTGTCGTTTTAGATTGGAAATTCAACTATTTGATTAGAAAATCAACTATTTTGTTAAAAAATTAATTATTTTGTTCTTGTTGAAAATACAATTTTCAGGTCTCTTTTTTGGTTAAAAATTTAACTTTTTTATTTTTGGTTCATCATTTTTCTAATTTGTTTTAAAAAAACTATTATTTGGTGGAAAAACTTAACTATTTCGTTGAAAAATTTAACTTTTTTGTTTAAATAACGTCTTTTTGAATTAGAAATTGATCTTTGGTAAAAAATCATCTTTCTGTGTGGAAAATGTACTTTTTTTGGTTAAAAATACCAACTTCCTTTTCCAATGAAAATTCAACATTTTGGATGAATTTTTTTCCCGCTTTTAATTAAAAATCTTTCTTAGTGAAAAACGTAACTGGTTTATTGCAATTTCATCTTCTTTGGCTGAAAATGACTTTTTTTGGTTAGAAATTAATTTTTTTAACTGAAAATTTAACTATTAAAGGGTTATTCTTTTTTGGTAAAAAAATTAATCTTCTTGGTTGAAAATTAATTTTTTCTTTTTAATTAAAAATTAAACTATCCCAATTTTTGATTAAAGCTTATCCTTCTTAGTTGAAAATGTAGTTATTTGGTTAAAAATTTTCACTATTTTGTTAAAAATTCGTCTCGTTTGCTTAAAAGTTAAACTTTTTGGTTAAAAATTATATTTTCCGTTGAAAATGAACTTTTTTGTTAAAAATTCATCTTTTTGATATTCAAAGTCAATGTTTTTCCAAAAAATCGTCTTTGTAGCTAAGAAAAAGTTAATCCCCTATTATTCCCCTATTTTCATGATAAATAACCCTATTTTCCCTTTTTTGAGGTAATTTTGGACTTTGAAGTCTGAAATCCTGAAACAAACTTTCAATTGCTGAGAAAAGTTTGTATTAATGGAGAGAGTGGCCTAGTTACGCTGCTGGTTTGACCATAGAAGTCCTAAATCCTATTTTGTGTGGTAATAAAATTTCCCGCATCGTATTAAATGGCTTTATTGTCACCTGTGAACCATTACGTAGCGACCCTGCCACGATCACGATGTCTCACCGTTTGAAAAAGTCTCCGTTTAAATTTAAATAAGACTGGTTTTTGAAATTCAAATTTTAAGAACACTGATAGTCTCAGAGCCACTCTATTTTCCAGTATTATACCACCGTATAAATGGACTTTCCGTTATCCCTTTTCTTATCTTTTCATTCCAAGGGTGTTCGAACCTTCGATAAGTTCTTCTCCATAGAATGGAAATAATAAATCGACTTCTGGATTGTAAGATCAAGAGCTGATTTTAAAAGAGTAAAGCCAATGAAAAATGCAGGTGTGTATACTTATCTGACCCTTCGAATTGAAGGCTTGGAAAAAGAACCGAGTGAGCGCTCGAGCAGTAGCCAGGAGTGGGGATGACGCGCAGAAAACGCGACGAAAGAGATAGAGAGCGGATTCCATTC
>JAAAKG020000025.1:2559471-2580252 GCA_010014905.2 Druon quercuslanigerum
TTAGCTGTTTAATTCGTGGAAAAAATAGTTTACTCTCGTAACAATATATCTACATTTTTATTAATGTTCTAGTTGATAAAAATTGTAAGAAATAAAAAAAACTGTTCATCATTTTTTTATACCTTAATATGGTATTATTTAGAAATTCAAAATTTAAAAATTTATTTAGAAATTGAATTTTTATTTAGAAATTAACAATATAATTTTCATAAACATCTACACACTGCTTTCTTTTTAATTTATTTTGAAAATCCCATTATTATTCACTTTTAATATTTTTCAGTGTTTTTCATATAAATAATTTATTTAGAATTTAGCTGTTTAATTCGTGGAAAAAATAGTTTACTCTCGTAACAATATATCTACATTTTTATTAATGTTCTAGTTGATGAAAATTGTAAGAAATAAAAAAAACTGTTCATAATTTTTTTATACCTTAATATGGTATTATTTAGAAATTGAAAATATAATCTTCATTACATTTCCGCACTGCTTTATATTTAATTTAATTTGAAAATTCCATTATTATCACTTTTAATATTTTGAGTGTTTTTCATATAAATAATTTATTTAGAATTTATCTGTTCAATTTGTTGAAAAAATAGTTTCCTCTCGTAACAATATATCTACATTTTTATTAATATTCTAACAATGGATAATTTAAAAAATTTACAATAATTTGAAATAAAAATTACTGATGAGCAGAATTAAAACTATAAGAGAGCCCCAATTAAGCACCACCTCTGTGCGTGGCCTATTCGGTCATGCCTCAACAAAGGATGCGAGCAGCAGACCGGCCGAGAACCGTGATCGACGACTAAAACTCAACTCAGATACGATTGAACATTTTTAATCGTATATCGGGATCCGATGAAGATTTTTTAAGTTTATTTAACTTAAATTAAAGATAAAAATTCAGACTCTATGTCATATAATTTTCAAATTTTTGCAACAATTTTTCTAGGTGATGCTAAAAGTTGAAGTTGACGTACAAAATTTTAGAAAATCTAGAATTTTTTTTCAAATGATCACGTGCTGTATTCTCTTCGGCAGATCAAAAAAAAATCTATTTGACATTACTAGACATGGAATTTCATAGGCTTTTCAACTGTTTTTTTTTAAAATGCCCTATCTTTTTTTTCGCTGAGTTATCGTGGTTCAAAGCCAGCAGTGATTTTTAATAGTGCTTGCGTCAATCGATCTCATAATTTCCGACGGTAGTGTAGTTTCGAGACAGTTTCAAAAATCCATCGAAAATGGCGCAATGCACATTTTAATAATTGCATTAGTCACATTTTCGACTTTTTTACGTGTATTAATCTGTGGCAGCCCTGCTTTTTGCTTGAAGAGAGGGAGAAATGGTTAATAAGAATTGCATGGAATAAAGGATTCAAAGCGAACCTAACAGTTTTATTTAAAATACGTGTACTCGGTAGAACAATCTTTGATCGTTATGCACAACAGGTCTTTGCGAACGGACTCCGCCTCTCGATGACAACAGCAATGTATGCAGACTCTGTGAAAAGTCACCCAGGAGAGACGTTCTTTCCATTAGATATCGTTGATGTCGTTCCTGGCCGAGTGCCTTCTCGATGCTTGGAATCCAACACGTTTTATGCTGAGTCTTTTACTTTTTCCTCAGGGAAGGGTCTTGGTCTGGTCAGTCTTTGCCAATTGAGAATATCTTCCGTCAGTGCCAATCGCGAGTTTTCCGGCGCGCGACACCTACCTGTAACTAAAGACAAGTTCGTCTTTCCGAACCCAGTACTGTACTTCAATTTTTCAAAGTGCTCCGTGAATTAAATTAATGGCTCATTTTTTACGTTGTCATGTATCGCTTATTTCTTTTTCATTCCCATGAAAAAGAAATTTGCTGAATATTATTTTGTAACAATCATCACTGGTTGTTGTTTTTCCAATTGTTATTTGTTCATACATTTACATTATTTCAATATATATATAGTTTATTCAACAGATTTTTTTACAACAGGAACGTTTTTTAAAGTTTGACATTTTTTTAAAGCTAAATCTTATAACATTAAACTAATATTCACAATGTTCGAAATTATGATAATTATGTGATTGTTTTGAAATAGGTAAAGGGAATGTACAATTCGTTAGACATATTGTCTGGCACATGAGAATTATTTTTTTTTAGATATACAATATTTTTCCAGTTTGATTTCCAAAAATATCTTAAACCTATTTAAAATTACTGTGGCCATTGAACCGGGAAATCGAGACAACCGGAAAATAATCGAGATTTTTTTTAGAAAACGCGGTAAAGGAGAGGGTTGACAAACATTTCGCTCTGCCAAAAGAAAAATTCCATACTTTTTGATCACTCTTTACTTTTATTTCGTCACCGAATAGGAATATAATTATAAAATCCATACAAGAAACTGTTCGAAGTCTTGTAAAAACCTACATTTGCTAAGTTTAAATCATAAAAATAGTAGAAAAGTCATTATTTTTCAATTTCACAATTTCATTTCATCACTTCATAGAAATATCGTAAAATTCCTTTAAAAGGTTGTTTCAAATATTATAAAGAACGTCTAAAATCACTGTCTAATTTAAAAAATAAAAATTGTAATTTATACTCTAATTCTGTAATTTTATATTTAAGTTTTAGACTTTTTACAAGATTTTAAACAATCCATCGTATGTGTTTAACGGTATTCCTATTTGACGAGGAAATACAGATAAAAAATGACAAACAAGTATTTTTTTATTTTACAGTGTGTAATTTTTGCCAACAATGGTACCAAACACAAATTGACACCGCTTTCGTGTTTGTATTTTAATTATCTATAGTCCCCTTTTTTAAAAATTTAATTTTTAATAATTTTTGTGTGTGATTGCCAAAAAGCTGACAAATTTTCCACTTTGTTTGAAAACTTTTTATAACGTTGTTTAAAATATTGTAATATCTACCATTTTTATTTTTATATTTAAATTTAACAAAGTATTCTGTTCTTTTTTTCAAAGATTCAAAGCAATCTCTTTTATGTATTTTACCATAATCATATTTAAAGAGGAAATATCAATACAAAATTAAAAACAAGTATTTATTTATAGAGGGTGTAATTTTTTACTGAAAATTTTATTACAAAAAAAAGTTGGCGTCTCTCTTATGTTCTGCAATTTTTTAAATTTCAGTCGTCTATAGTCTCACCCCTTTTATGGTAAATCGTGTCATTTTTCAAAATATAATTTTTTGATACAATTATTTTTAACAATATAATATAATATTTTTTTCAAGCTTTTAGCACTAATATTTCTTGAAATTATCATTTTGAGTTTCAAAATTCTCGTCGAATATTCACGGAAATAGCTAACTTCTTTACATCAAACTTTTTTTATCCGTTCACATAAAGTATTCGGGGAATGTATTTATTTTTGTTGTTTAAAGTTATTGGTTATTCAGTTCTACCAAAATACCATAAAATCTATTCAATTGATAGTTTAGAATCTTGCAAGAAGCTTGTTAATTAAATTAAAAATTACCAAAATTATAGTAATAAATTATAAATTCCCATTTTTCTTTCTTGGAATGGACAATCTTTTTAAATGTTGTTTATAACACATAAAAGAATCTCTCGAATGGATTTTAAGATATTCCTACTTTGGACGAAGTAAAATTGTAAAACTACGAAAAAGGAACTCTCCAATTTTTATTAGAAATAATCAACTGTATTTTAAATATTTATAGAAACTTTGAAGAACATTTACTAATGAGTGTTAGATTTTTTCGATTTAAAAAATAAAATAAAAGTCTAAAAAAACATGATAATTTTTCTGACATTCTCTATCTTAAAACGCTCTCTTTATTGGGTTGATGATAAATTTTTTAGTATGAACTGGCGAATTTAGTCGCAATTTTCATTTTAATTTATTATGTTCAAAATAACAATAGGGCGTTCAAAATAAAGTGAGTTGCTGAATGTTGGAAACAGTACTCCCTAAATTTCTTCCTTTTTGTGAAAAATTCTGCCATAATTTTTCTATTATTTCAAATAAATGATTCAGAGGTTCTACTAGGTTATTTTAGGTCTAAAAATATATCTATCTAATTTTAAATTAGAAAAAAAAATACAAAATTGAGGTAACAAATTTCTTTAACCTTTTGGAAGTATTTATTATTTATTGAGGAATAAACCATACATTTTATGAAACAAAGCAAAAAACTTTGGAGATATTATCAGGACAAGAATACAAAGATGTGCAATTTCATTAAAAATAATGGTCTAATATAACCCCTAAATATTTTTTCTTCTGAAATAATATGCCAAGAATTTTTTCTACCATATAAGAAATAAATTAAAAATATTTATACTGGGAGACTGAAAAAATCTTGAATTTCAAAATACACAAATGAATACTGTAAAAATGTGTATTTTTGGTGTATTTTGAAATTCAAGATGTTTTCTGTCATCTGGGATAAGTATTCTAAATTTATTCTTTGTGGAGAATATTCTCTTTAAAATAAAATTATTATTTTTATAATTAAATTTATATAAAATATTCAGGGGCAATTTCAGATCATCAATTGCAAAGAGATTACAAAGTTTTGTATTCTAACCCTTATAATATCTTCAGCATTCTTGTTTTTTTCATAAAATGTAGGACAAATTCCTTAATAAATAAGCGAATAATTTTACGGGACGAAAGAACTTATAAGTCTTAAATAGGTTGTTTAAAAAAGTAATAAAATTCATACTTAGACTTAACAATAGCGAGCGGAAGCTTTAATCCATTTTTTTCAAAATCCAATAAAAATTTTTGCGCTATTTTTTCACTAAAAGGAAGAGAATTTTATTCTAAATTTATTTTGTTACTAAAAAATAAGTGAGAAGCTTTTGAAAACTTCAAAATCAACTTTTTTGTCATCATACCCCGACTATTTTTTATTAATTTTGAGTGACCAATTTGTTTTAAAGTTTAACTGAGAAATAGTTTCTGAGATTAAAAATACGTGTATATTTGAATTAACAAAAATTTATAAAAAAATGTGACCAAGACAAGAAAAATAACAATCAAATGTTTTGTCTATAGTCTTTAATTAATAATATTTAATACTATTTAATGCATCTGAATCAACTCATTTATCAGTATTGTAACCATTTTTTATTTATCATCCCTTAAAATATGAAATAATCAGCTCTTGGAGACACATAGCATGCGAGCTTCTACAATCAACGAAGGATCTTAAGAAAAAAAAAGAGAAACTGTGGAACTACTAAAGCTCGTAGATTTTTGCAGGCGCGAGTCAATTTCTTCGGCCGACGTCGAGTTTGCGCGAGATCAGAGAGCTTTTACGCCGACGCCGACGCAGTGCCCAAAGCTCGGAGTCGGCGTAGTCTGGGACCTGGCGTCTCCCGATCGGGAACGGGAAAGGACGAGAAAACGGGAACGAGAGACCGACGAACGACGACGAGAAGAGGCTAGTCGAGTGAGGAGTGTGGCTCGCGTTAGATAGGATGCGTGTGCCTGGGTGCGGTGTCCCACCACCCAACAAAAATAACAACAAAAACAACGAACCTTACACAACCAATAACGAAAGTCAAAGAAAATCCATCAGCCAGGAGAGCAGCGTATGTCAGGAAGTGCGACGGAGGCACCGCGTGACCAGTGATCACCAGCAGAAGAGGCGGGAAAGTAACCAAATCCGAAGGGGACGTCATACAAAAAATCAGATCTCAAGGTTCTCGAGTCTTTCAAGGTTTACAAGTCTTTCAAGGTTTTCTGACTTTCAGGGTGAAAGGGTAACGGAAGGACTTTTCGTCCTTCCGACAGAGAAGGTCCGAGGGAGTCAAACTTCCTCAGGATCAAGGTACCAAAAGTTTGCAAAGATTCTCCTGGTTGTAAGAGTTGGGTCTCAAGTTCTTCGTTGGAGATTTTCTGAACACTGTGGAAGAGTTTAGTCCCTAGAGTATCAAGAAATTTTCTGGTGGTCTTCATTCGCGCCAGTGTCCACCTCAAGGCGTCCAAAACGTTTAGAACGCTGCAGCTCCAGGCGCACGAGTGCCACCCAGGTGTCAATCGGCATCAGCCTGGACCACCACCGTCCCAACTACTCATGTTCATCCCGGATACCCTGAGGAGCTGCATGGTGGAACCGGATGTCTCGACATACCTACAGGCCCCTTCCGTAGGACAGGTGCTTACTGCTTAGATTAGATTCTTGCTTTGCTTGAGCTTACTGCATCTTCTTGTATGATATGCTTCTATTTAGCTAAGTCTGGCTTTCATGATTCACCAAGGCAGCGATTTGTAAACATTGATGGCCAGAGCGGATTTTAAGTCTGGGCTTCTTTTTATCTGCTTTTCGCGAATATATACAAGAGCTGAGAAATAGGAGTTTGTAGAAATGCAAATATGTTATAGTGAGAGATGCTATTTTATTTTGAGGGTTACTTTATGTAGATAGCTTATAAAACGATTTATTGGGACTTTCAAAAAAGGAATAGAAGTTCAGTGAAAATTTTTGTTATCAGTTTGTACTAATGCAAGTTTAAAGAGTAAATTAAATTAAAGTAAAATTAAATTACAAACTCTTAATAGACATACGAATTACATAATTTTCTGTAATGCTAAACCCGTTACTGATTACTTTTAACTGATTACTTTGGAATGTTTGTAATAGATCATTTTTTAATTTGACCTAATAGCAAAAAGTTAAATTAAGGGTTAAAACAGTTTATGGAATGGAAGTTCTTTTCTAAGGAAAATCTGAATTAAAACAAGTTTTTTAGTTGAGGAAATAGAAGTATCGTTCTCGAACCTTCAGATTCTTAGTGAAGATCTGATGGGAAGTCATTGATCTTGTTAGAAATAATTTTATCATTTAAGCTAATTAAAATTGACCACGGAAAGAAAGTCTCTTATTATTACAAAATCGTCAGCTCATGCATTTTTCGGTAATGTTTGACGAAAATCCTGTAAGGTTTGGGGAATTTACTGTACGATTTACCAAAAAATATTGTCAGATTTGAAGAATATATTCGTAAATTAGCAAAATAGCTTAAATTTCCGTGAAGATTGCAAAATATTTGGTAAGCTCCACGTGAAAACTATGCTGCCACTATTTTAATACATAAATCCTTTAATATTAACCAATTTTTTTTTGCCTGATGGAATAGAATGTTATAATTAACCTGGACTTATTGGGAGAAGCACCTGAAATTAAAAGAAAACTATTCAGTCAATTGATGAAAATCAATGATCTAAATAAAATTAAAAATATTTTTTCCCTTTTTTCGATTTTTTAGCAGAAATTTTTTTTGTGTGTCCTACTGTCACACGTAATGTAGGTTTTTGTTACTTTTTATACAGCTATATTTTAGAAAGATCTAGTATCAAAGTTGACCTCTACTAATGAGAATCTGATGATTAACAAAATTGTAAAATATTGTCGTCAGATTATTAGATATTTAGAGCATACAGTTATCAGGTTTAATTCAAAATATTCTTTTTAGCACTTTGTTTTAGCTGGAAACAATCACAATTATTCTTAAAAAATTGTAACCGTGATTTTGGTTCCAAATAATTTTCAAATATGACTTAATCTTAAAGAAATAATTAAGGGTTCAACAGATTTGTAACAATACGAGTTCAGTTAATGTGTGAATCACAACTACGTGAATTTCTAGAAAAAATAATCTGGGTACATATTTTTTAAGTAAACATTTATCAATAGCTTTCAAATATTCTGGATGGAGAATCAATTATTCTCAGGAAGGAAATAAGATGGCACATTATTGCGGAATAAAAAATTATTCCTTTGTCCAATAATTTTTAATCTGGTCGCAAGTCAGACAAACCTATCTAATAATACCAAATTTAATTATTGCGAAACCCTCTTTAGAAATGTAACTGGCTAACCATTTTTAAAAGCTCGTGCTCGATTTGTACCCTGAAATCGGAGAGCAAATGTCTCTAATTAAATGTATGAAGGATGAAAATATACAGAACGACGAAAGGTTTGAATTGATAACTAGAACGAGTATATTAATAATAATGAAAGATGAAAGCATACAGGTATCAGAACACGTAACAGGACACTTATAAAACCGGGATGCACGCAAACCTGTCCAATTGTTCCGCGTGCTTGTCATCTCCATCGCACGTATTTTCCACTCTTGGGACTTGTCAGCTGATTTTCAGCAATGCAGCATTCATAATAGCGCCGCAAAGAAGATCGCTTTATTAAAAAACTTTAACAACTTGCCCCGAAGTCGGCGTTTATCGCCGACGGTAATCGCTATCAGGAAAGGGGATTCGAATTCTCACTGACGTTCACATCACGAAGGCGAAAAGTTTCTCTGCCGATAGGTTCCTGAATACTAAATTGAGTCCGGATTTTAATTGCTGAAATGTCAAAAGTTCCTTGTTTTATTTTTAAACTTTATTTTTCAATTACACTTAAATAATTGTTTTTTTTTTAGTATTTTGCTTCTACACGAAAAAAGTTCATTATTATTTTTAGGTAGAGCAAAGATTAGATTTTTTTTAAATATATAGTAAATGTTTGTTTAAAAATTTGAGTCAGGTTTTTCAGTCATCTTTTTTAAAAATCCATGTCTGAAAAAAGGGGTGATGGACACAAATGTTTTGGAGGGTTAAAGTTGACGCGTGTCAGATGATATGAACCGGGTTGTGTTGGAAGTTCATTGTCCTCTGTAACCCCGCGTCATCTGCAAACTTAGAACAGTTATTAGCGCGTCGTACACGACATTTATTTGGGGTGGTGCAGCCTCTTTTCTTCCCCCTTGATACCTTAAGTAGGCATCAAACGTTGCCTTTGACTTTGTTTGCATAATATTATTGCTTTCCTCAAAATTAGATCTCAACCCGAATATTCCTGTTCTCCCACAAAATCTAATAATCTTCTAGTATCAAATATGCAACCTGCGAAAATTTTATTACTATTTCCTTGCTTAAACAAAAATATATACTTTAAATTACAAAATCTAAGCGCTTTCTTTTCATATAATCCTAAAATATTAATCCAAGATGACAATCAGAAATGTTATATGCTTGTATTGTACTTTTCAACAATACTGTCCAATAGTGAATCGTCCTTTGGTTTGTTCCATTGACTTTGATTTCCTTTCAGAATCCTCAGATCTTCAGCCTTTTAAAATATCTTTATTTTCTTCATAAAGAAAGATAAATCACATAAAAAAATGATTTCCGAATCAGATAAAAAATGTGATCACTACTCTGAAAGTTATTACCAGGTTCCGAAAAGGGGAAAAGAACGTTTATTCCTGCAAGAATTTTTCCTTTGAACTTGTTTGAGAAGAGATGACATTCACTCATCCAGAAGTAAATATACTCTATATGTCATAATAATCTCTTTTCTCTCAGTGAAATTGTGGAAGAAACGAATTCTTGTTTTCGGCCAATTCGCGTTGTGCTTTCTCTGGTTGGTCTGTGCTTTCGACTCTATGTCTATGCTTGTGTCTATGTTATGTCCCGCCAGACAGAGAGGAGTTTGGCTATCGATCGCCTTCAGCAGCAGCCGCGTGGTTTCCTTCTCTCTCGTTCTCTTCCTGGTTCTCTTTTCTTCCTTTTCTTACTCTCTTTCTGAATTCGTACTCCATTGCTTCGGTGACATGGTCCAAGGTATGGACGTCGAAGGACGTAAAATCCGAACATCTCCGACATTTAAGATGCTTCTTATATAACACCTTTTTTATTTTAACACTTCTATATTCACTCTATTGCAACATCCTTCTGCAATTTACACAATAACATGACACCATTTAGATCAAAGCTATTCTTTCTGATCACAAATAGGTCTAATTATAATCATTGTCATTAAGGACTGTTGCGAACAATACAATCTACTTTTGTGTTGATCTTCAAACTTGTTATCATTACGATAAATATAAAGTTATCGTTTGAAAAGTCTTATTTAGAAGGAGTATGATTTTGAGTGCATGTTCTGGATACTCAGTAGTTAAAAGATAGGATAATTATGATTAGAATTGAATAACCCTTTACTTATTAGGGTTGTATTTTTGTTTAGAAATAGTGTATGACATCTTTCTTATGAAAACATTCGTAAGGGTATGATAATCATTAAGTTTGGTCTCTCGCTTGGTTCATATTTTCCTTCCAATTTGTTTTACAATACGACTTTCTCCAGTCTTGTTTCCAACCATAATTTGCCTTCCTGATTTTATTGATGATTGCGTAACAACAATTGAAATGGTGTTGATTTCATTTCGATTTCTTTTGTCATTTGGGTTGTGCTTTCCTTCAAGATTCTCATGGATATATTATCATTAATACAGAGCCAATGCTGAGTACAATACTTCTTCTGTTAGTTCAATTTCTAAAAAATTTGAGTATGATGACCTCCTTTCTTCGTTGTGACGATTGCACAAGAACATAATATAGTCAACAATACTAATATCTTAAGAAATAGATTCAGGACCTGCAGATGTAAGGCAAAATAAAAGTTTTTAATCATACAATTGTTGATGAATCTCTCAGATAGTCGAATCCCGCAGATTATGATCGACCAAAACCTAATATAAGTAAACCCAATATATAATATAACCATAGGCTGATCTTTCGAAAACTTGTCACGATCTGTACTGATGTTAAATTAAAAAAAAAAGTAATATTGGATTATCTGATCAGGGTGGTTCAGCTCGAGCCTATTAGGCTAGCCTTCTCTGGTCTCTCCCGACGTCTTCGTATAATTAGAATCAAATACGTAATAACGGGAGTAATAAGTCCAAAACGGAGATGAAGATGGGAGCAAACGCGATCTTAAAGGAGGAGTGAAAAGGGGAAGAGTTAAGAAGAGCAAAGGGGGAGAGGTTGCGTCGGTTCGAGGGCAAATCTAGTAAGCTAGGACATGAGCTATTAATAACTGTTTGGGGTGCCGTACCTGGCCGCCGCGCGGTGCCTTCGGCGCGACTCGCGTCTAGATACGCGCGTTTCTTCCACCGGCGTCTCAGTTTCGTCGCGACGACCAACGTCGTCTCCGGTTTGCGCCAACGGATCGCTACGCAGTGATTCTAATCGAGATTCAAAGTCGAACGGTGTGTCGTGGTACTTCGAGAATTGTCGAACCGAGGTCAGACGGAAGTGAAACAAGATCCGAATTCGGTTTTGAAACCAAGTGCCCTTAGTTCAAGGAAGAATTTGAATTCCAGCTTTTTTGGTTTGAAAATTTGTTTTTATCATCTAGTAGGACCCAGAGAAGTACACATGTCCCAAAAGATCTAAAATATTTTGAGACTTTATGAAGGATGTTGTATTTGGAGATGATCTTCTGGGATGTGTGTTATGTTAATGACTGGGCGGAATACCTATTGTGGATATCTGGACTAGGACTCTTTGGGATTTCGTTCAGTTTATTTTGGTCGGAAGCCGGTGGACTAGAAATCCAATTAGTCCGGATGAGTTCGGACGACATAGGAACTTGATTGCGATGTCTTCCTTTGAGTTTAGGTGTAACTGATGTACATTTAGCATCAGCTATTTCTGGAATTGGGGTTTTAAAAAGTCTTCAGTTCTATCATATTGAAAGAACTCTCTTTTTCAAAATTGAGTAAGACTCATCTGTCTTCTGTAAGACATGCTGCAAGATGCTCAGAGTTCTTAGGTTTTGTCATCTGTAGAAAAATGCTTCAGCAAAACGGAAGAATATTATTTTAAAATTAATTTACAGATAAATATTTCAAAGTATGTAAATCATGTTTTGAGATTTGGTAATAAGCTGTGGTCGCTTGTTATTTTCTCTTAAGTGGATTATAGTACCAAAGTGTGGGAGTTCTGGTCTTGTGGTCAGTGCAGCTGCAGGAGTAGAAGTTACGAGTGCAATGGCTCTAACCACAGTTGTAGATCCTGCAACTTCAGCTTGAAATGTTATTTTAGAATGAGTTGCACATTTGTGAATAGTATGTTTCAATCTATTAGTATAAAAACACAATTATTAGTTTGGGAATTGCTGAAATGTGAATCAAGATTAGGTTGGATTGTATGCTTTCTTTCGAAGACTAAATATTGCCATTAAGAAAAGTTATGGAAATCTTTCACCTAGTGTTTCTCCTGGAAGCTAAGACATTCTTAACGCTTTTGTTAAACAAAAAATTAGACTTACAAAAGATGTTGGATTAGCAATGTAATATGATGGTGCTTTAAACTGTATTACTTCTTTCACAATGAGTTTTAGTTTTCTATGATCATTGTGCAAACATCGCCACTAAGGTTATTAATAGATACAAAAACCTCATCGTTTAGTGTTATTGCTATAATTCTTAGCACGATTATAACCAGTATTGATTCTGTTTTGATTCTGGAATTCCTAGAGTCCATAGGAAATGGTTGTAAGACTGGGATATTGTATCCTTATAATTCAGAAATGCAATTACTTTTTGGTTGAATATGCCTTTCAAATTATTTTCTTTGTAATCAGCAATGAGACTGTAAACTTTTCTGATCATCAGATCACTTTTTTAGGGTTGTTCCTTAAACATTTCAGCACGTTGATAACAATTTTCCTCTTTTTTCCATGGGATGATTGATGGTTCTAGAGGAAAAATCAAAATAGTATCTCCATGTGATGATTGATGATTCAAAGCAGATGTTTTAGATTCATTATAGGCATTTCAAGGTTTTTCATGGTAAAAACTTTAGGGAGTTCCTTTAGGGAATCTTATGAATCGCAGTATTAAGTTATTCTAAGATTGCTTGTGTTGTTCATTCAGATTCGTTTCTATAATAAAGATTAAGTTTTCACATTATTCAAATCAATCATAATTATAATTTCATTATTGTTTTTCCTACAAGATTGATGATGATGCTCGAATTAGTTGTTTGATTAACTTCTTTTTCGACTCCTTGTTTGAATTAGATTTTCGTGTAATACGTATGCTCAACATAAAGATAGAAAACTGTTGTAGCTCCCTCAGTATCTATTATTTTTGCGCATTTAAAATTCGTAACTTACCACTGACAACTGACGCAAATTGGCGCAATTGGGGATGTAGAAATCAGAATTCAGATGTATTGTAGTTTAATGAATAATACAAGACAGGCAACAACCTGCCATAGTCTCACCGAGTGTCATTAAAAAATAGCTCTTCCCCACGTCATTAAGACCTAACAAAAATAGACCTATTTATTTCGGAGCAACCAAAATGGCTTGACTCTAAAGATCATCCTAAAGCTTGAAACACATCAAATTTCTCATTTCTCTCTCAGGATTGAAATGATCTCCAGCCTCTATGTATAGTTAGCAATGACTATACACAAATTTCGCGAGAATTCTTCTGTGGCTACGGCCTCGCTCGAAATAAATAGGTGACGACCCCGTGTATCCGACCAACTAAAGGTTCGGTTGCCTACATGGTGACAATATCAAGTGCATGGATAATAATTTTTTTGGCAGAGTTTGTGGGCTGAATGAAAAAAGGGCAACAAAAGAGGTATCGGGAAAGAAAATGCCAACAAGAAAGGGTTGAAGTTGTAGAAGAGAATCGCGTTGATCGGGGTGTTGTGGTGAAAAGTTGAAGGCTATCGTGAATTGGTGCGCTAAACCCGGCGCACGTTAAACAGATGAGGCCACGATCATCCTGCGACAGAGAGGCGGAGGAGAATTGCGAACACTACGGATACTGCAAGAATCAGAGTTTCTGACAGCTGGACCGACAGTGGGATAGACAGACGGTAGTGTGCCCCAGCAGCCGCAGTGCTTGCGAATACTCGATGGTTGGTGTCGTTAACGCTTTTACGCGCCTGATTTATCCAGCAATCCCCATCCCTAATCTGTATCCTATATCCCAGATTTCAACCCCTTTTCAGACCCTAGGTTCCAAACAATTAAGGGCGGTAGATCCACCTCTCGATAAATTTATTAGGTGCAGTCGTGTTAAACTGTCACTACCAGGGATTTTAGTTATAGCGGAAGCCTAACAGAAATACTATTATCATTGAGGATTTGTTTGAATCACTTATATATGTATATATTTATTATTTTTTTTTGTACAGTAAAATTTAAATCAGCACCAATATGGCATATAATTTGGATTCTATATAGAAGATGAAGATATTCAGATACGATAAATCTATAAATATTGATTGATTTTTTTGCATCTGCTACTGAAAATTCAAGATGTATCTCTGAGATAAATCTGAAATATATTATACTAGTTCTGTTGTTCCATCTTTTGGGGAAACTCACCTCTAACGCTTCGCGAAACGTACTGCTGAGTCAAGAAAATCGTTTTGATATGCGATTGTCAATTCAGCTAAAAAGTATCATTAGATCAAAGCGTTTTGATAAATCTCAATTTTGCTGAATCCACCGAATAACGTCATGTCCTTATGCTTGCAAATCAGTCAATATTAAGTCAAGGCGTAGAAGTTTTGCAAAACAAGGAAATCAATGGTTTTGAAAGAAAAAAAATCAGATTCATGAATTATATCAATTTACGAATTCGAGAAAAACTAAACTATAAGAAAATCATAAGTTAGAACTATAAAAAACTACCGAATCATAAACTTCACGAAGGCCAAATGACGTCTTGCAAAACCTTGAAGTTTATTACAGAAATGCATTTTATAGTGGTTCTATTTGAATACATCAGAAACTAAATATTTTCAAAAGAAAATATAAAATTATTGTACAATATCATTTCTACGATAGAGTATACTAATTGCTTATTAATCAAAGCAATACTATTATCAATAAGGTTGTATTTCAGATATTGGATTTAAAATCCTGCCGTAGAATTAAAGAAGTGAGGTTGTTCCAAGGTTAAATATCGAAGATTGAGAATTTGAATGGGAATGAGATCGGTTGTGCATTTCTGTACTAAACATTTGACAGATATAAAAATCATCCTCCCCCTGCGTAACACGTGGCACCGCCCCAAGCGCGTCTAGAATTCACTCTTGGTTCCGGCACTCTGTCAAGTGCAGTTGAATGGCCGAGATTCCACGATAAAACTCACAGGAAGAACTTGTATGGTGCATGTATGAAGGGAAAAGAAATGCTGGTATCACACGCGCAAGGTCAAGTAGTAAGGCACCTTGAATTTGCAAACATACTCCCATATAAGTACTTCTTCACTCAGCCTAAACTATGGGCAATACAATAATACCTTAATACTGCAAGGTACCAAATCTTTTCAATAAAAATACGAAAAAACAATTTTCAAATAAAGGTTAAAAATTATTTTCAAAATTTCTTACCTCTTAATTGTTATGGTGGTTTTCAAAAGACTTTTATTTTTTTCAGATTTTTTTATTTAGAGGTTCCGAGCATCAAATTTATGTAAAAACGTAGATTTTTTTAAAAATGCGCACATTCATTTCAGAGAAAAATCTTATGATTAAATATTGTTTCTGATACAAAGGACAAGATTCCCATTTTTTGTTACATTAAAAAACAAAATATTTGGCGACGGTAAGAGTTATAAAAACTACGATTCGTTAGGAACAGACAGATACAAGAGCATAATTGTACTTCATAACATTTTTTGTAAATATTTCGAAAATTTGAGGACCTTCCCAATACCATGGAGACAAAACATATAATAGAGATGATATGAAAAATTATAAACCTGGACACTAGAAAAAATATATTTTTTATATTTCTTTAACAGGGCTTTTTGAATGGAATCTCTAAATTTTGTATAAAATAGTAATGAGACTGAATAAATTATTTTATATAAAATTATTTTTTGTATATTTGTTTATTATCACAACAAACATACGAAAATTTTATTTTTTATCTAAAGAAATAAGCTGTAGGAATAAGAGCTCTGACAAATAGAAACAAGTTTTTTGTGAACCATGCTGCTGGGTATTGAAGAGTAAAAATAATCTTTTTCACAGAAAGAAAAAGATTATATTATTTAAATTACAATTTAAGTTGATTCACGTTTATTTGGAGCATAGAAAAAATAAAGAAAAAATAAATAAAGATTCCGACGTAAAAATGACCTGAGAGCAAAATTAACTTCACAGCATAAACTTTACGCGAACATCAGTTAAATTTTCACTTGTTTTTCCATGACAACAAATGTATTTTGAATGACGCGAAGATGTTTGAATAGAACTTTATCCCTCTAAAAATTACTCGCAACAAATTTTATCATTATTTTTTTTTTGTAAGTAAAATTGAATCTTCATAAGAGTCTGCTTTGGTACAAAGTAAACTAGATTATGGTTTAAAACTTTAATGATTGGCTTCTTAATGTATCCGACTTTAATAAAGCTATTTTTTGTACATGTCAATTTAGATGATTTTTGGACAATTTCTATTTACTTTTTGTCTGGAAAGTGAATTTTATGATTTCCAGATCTAATTTTAAATATGTTTTTTTAAATTATTTAAAATTGAATTCCTATTTGTAATTAAGAGCCTACATGAATGTACAGTTTATAACAAAAATCTTCCAAGATGGAACAATTTATAAACTATAAATTTTGAAAAAGAAACGTTAAAAGTAAAAAACTTTAAACTGTTATACTTGCACACTTAACATTTTTAATTCAAATCATTTAAGGTTACATCCAAATTTATCTTTTAAAACTTTTAAAGCAGAAATACGATAAAATTCATCAATTTTTAAATAAAAATAAAAAACTTTAATTTTAAAAATATTAAATTATTGCATTTGAAATCTAAATGTAATAATTTAGCAAGATATATTAATTCTAATATAATGTAATAAAGTATCACAAAATTGTCATGATGTTAATGATTCGGAGGAATGAGATTCATTTTTTACGATTTTTTTAAAGCACAAAGATATATTTATTGTTAGCTAAACGATAAAAAATAGTTTTTTTACATTTAGAACTTTTAATATCAATTTTTGTATTCTGATTGGATAATTAAGTTTAAATGAAAAGAACTTTATCATATATTGCAGGAGGCAGCATGGCTTAGATAGTATAGAAACAAATTTCTATTTGATGTTTAAAAATTATAGTCACGTTTAATGCATCATTTGCACTTATTTCTTCTATAAATTATTTTGAATTATCAACTAATTACGACTGAGAATTAAATAAAGACCATTGTAATTTCTATAAACAATAAATATAAACGTGATCATTTTTTTCAACACGGAACCATTTTTTTATATCAAGAAGAGTCTTTTCATACAGTAGATTACCATTAAATAATAAAATTAGTTTTATAAAGAAATTAACTTATTTTAGGCATTTTCCGACATTGAAAGTTTTTCTGTACTGTGGGATCAATTCTTTTCACATCAAGAATAATATTATCATCTAAAAGGTTGCCATTCTATATTATATAGTAAACATGACCAATGTTTTGATTAATTCTTATGAGCAACTGCGAATTTTTCAAAAGGATTAAAAAATAATAATTACAATTTATATGATGTTTGGTTGAAATCTATTATTATAAATCGCAACCTTTTTATGATAATCTTGATAAAATATTGATAATCTTGAGATGAAAAGAAGGGACTCAAAAAAAAAAGAAAATTTTTCTATTTTCGAAACTGCCAAATGAGTAAACTTTTTTATAAAAATTGTTTATAAAGTTCTAAAATAATTTGAGGTTAAACTAAAGTTATTTTAAGCTCAAAAATGAGCATTGTTAAAAATGATTTACAAATTTGAGAAAAATATTCCAAGTGTCAATTCTAACCTATATTAGAAGATTACTGAAAGCTAATCTTACAAAAAATATTGCAGGTTTGAATTATTTATTTAATTACGTATACCTCTAAAAAGTTGTATGTCTTTGATTCCTAGTTGGGTAAAAGTTGCAATTCCTGATTAACTCTAATGTTGTAGGGCGTATTTTACTCTTTCAAAGATTTTATTAAAATCTCTGTTACGTTTTGAATTGAAAAATTGTATTTAAGAAAAATATTGTGTAGTAAAATAACAATCGTATAATCCCCGAGTAAAATTTATTACATAAAAATGTACCAGACATTTTTAGAGAAACTTTCCAGGAATAAAATGACCCCTAAAGCATAATCTCAAAATAATTAATGTTAAATAAATTATTTCAATTTGAAGTATTTTTTTTATTCTCTATTAGTTATCTTAAAAAGTTAGTTAAAATTATTAAAGAACATTTAAGAATAATTTAAAACAATGCTATTTTTAAAACTTGAGATAACTGTAGTACATCATTAATGTATAATGGAAATTTCCATTCATCGACGGTCAATTTTTTACTTCTATGTATTTTGTAGGAAATATTATTAAATAGAGTGAACCAGGTAGCCTTTATATAAAAAATATATTTTTGGTATTTTTTAACCTCGTTTTCAACTTTGATAAAAATTTAACATAAATTTGGCTAAATCAGCCTGAACATACTGCTTAGAAATTTAATAAGATTTAATTGGAAACCCCCATTACAACTGGTTAAGAAATACTACCTTTAGAATGTTTTAAACCAAATATTTAATTTTTCCTCACTATGTTTTGGTATTATTATTTCCTAATAAATATTTTTAATTAAAAATTGTTTTAAATGTTCAGTAAATGATAGGTGATATAGATATCCAGAAAAATTTTAATTTAAGTTTAGCAAGTATTTTTTACTCGAAGTAACCAAAATACAGTGAATTTCAGCCTCATATAATTATTATTGTTATCGAAATTTATCTACGAAACTGGAACGAGCAGCCTTTGAAATAAAATTTAACATTTATTTTACAGGAAAAAGTCGAATATCGTTTGGATTTTTGTCCAGAAAAACAAAATCAAATTATAAAATGTAATAATACTTGCAGGAAGTGTACGCGCTTAAAGCGCGTTCATGTCTCTGGATTTTCATTTGCTAACATTCAAAATATAAGCAATTTAAGAATTCGATATGAAACCAATTTTTAAGTATTACGTTCCAAAAATTTTTGCAACAATAATTTTGGATTGAAAGATTAAGTAAAATGTTTAAAAAGTGTAATACTGCTAATGCAATTAAAAGGAATTTAAATGGTATCATTTGTAATCCTAACCGTTTGAAATTATATCGGATTGAAGTATCAAAAATAGAACAATAATTACAAAATGCTAAAATAGAGTATTTTCGGATTATAGGTTTAAAAATTAGATTATCTAAAATTTAAAAAAATTAAATTGTATTATTTCTGACCAAAAGGTTTCCAAATTTAATAATTAAAAATTGAAAACTTTTCATCTAAATTATTTTGAATTTGACATTAAAATTAATTAGACGAATTTTTCTATAACCAAAAAGTAAATACACCGCCATTTTCATAATTTAAATAAAACAAATTTTTGATTTCATTTTAAATAGGCAACATTAAAAACGAAGAAATTTCTACCACAGAACGTTGACAGTGAAACAAATCCGAACTTCATTATAACTGAAAAAATTTGTGGCCATAAAAAATTGCGATGATTAAAACTTTTAATGTTCTTAATTGAACTTTTTAAAAACCAACCGCTTTAATTTGTATTGCAAAATGAAAACATACAAAAAGAAAAATTGAGAATAAAAAACAAATGAATGGAAAATCAAGAACGCTACTGCTCTAATATTGGAAATTGTGCAATCCAGGCCATTAAATTAACATTTCTTTTTATTTCTTAAGTTGAATTTAAAATGTTCAATATTTTGGAATATTTTCTGCTAAAAAAAATGACAATCTTTTTTATTATTTTATCATTGTTTTAAGTTTATTCTGAAGCCATTTATTTAAGATTGTTTACTTAAACATTCTTGAAACTGGAAATTGTGGAATTTCAAGTCTTTAAATCTGATAAAAAATATCGCGCAATATTAGATGCCAAAATCTAATTATAAATATAAAATATTGCAGGGTGGCTTTTTAATATAAAAACAAATTGCCGTGCTGCAGTAAAAAGGATATTTATTTAATTAAAATTAAAAGAGTTTAAAATTGTCGAAGAAGTTATCGCATCAACGTAATGGAGCTATTCGGACCTACTAAATGCTTATTTTCACGGATGAATAATAAAATTTGGATTTTCTAACCTAAAGATTATTTATAGAAAAAAACCTAAGATTTTTTTAGCAAACAAAAAAATAAAACAACCTTTAATTAAAAAAAAGGTTCAAATTATTTTTGATCTCCATTTTGACCTGTTTGCTTTTGAAGAAAAAAATTTAGTTACAAAGCCACCAGAATTAAACAGTTTCACAACTATTTATTCAAAATTATATTTTAAATACAAATTGCAGCAATATAATTATATTTATAAATATAAATTGCAGCAATATAAAAGATTATGATTAGGAGTTAAATTATTTTAAAAACGTTGAAATTTATATGCGTTTTATTAAGAAACTTCCTAAATCATTCAGTATAAACATAATATGTTAAAAATTAAACAGTTCAAAACTTCGTTCTAAAATGGACGCATTCTTAAATCTGGATATTGAAACTAAGTTACTATTGCCTTACTTTAAGTTTATTGCTCGATTCCGAAATCAGTTGACTTTGTAATTGAATATTAATTTGTTTTTATCAGTCTATAATGCAAAATCTATAGAAAGCCAGCGGATTTCGGTAATGAAAAAAAAAAACGGAAGTAAGGAATTAGCGAGAAATACTGGATATGCACTGATAAAGTGTCACATTGATATAATAGAAAAAGTCACTAGTCAGAAAATACTCGAAAAGCGAGCGGAAACATAGAAGCTTCAAGATGGTTAGAATTAATAAATTCGACGTATCCCAATTACTAGGTTCTATCTCGTCAGTACCATATGACAAGGTTCTAATTCCTGGAGACAAAATGAAAAAGTGCTAACTC
>JAAAKG020000025.1:2598781-2637016 GCA_010014905.2 Druon quercuslanigerum
TATATAAATTTATATACATATATATATATATATATATATATATATATATATATGTATATAAATTTTAGGTTTTTACGTTGTATGTATTAAAGATTTCAAAAGCGATGGCGGGTGATGAAAATAGAAAAAAATGGGGAAAACAAACTCTTTCGGAACGGCTTTTCACTCCGGGACGCCGAATCCCGATGAAACCGGAAGTCGCGATATGTGCGCGGAGCCATAAAGCGCAAAAAAAAGTAAGCATATCCGTAAGAGCGAAGGGAGTCAAAGAGGCGGAATGAACCGAGGTGAAGTCTCGAATTCGGCGGTCGGCACTCAGAGGCACATAGTTAAGAGGATTTTATAGGAGAGTGAGGGGCTGTAATATTTACAACACTCTATGTAGACCCCGGAATTGCCTATAAAGAAATCGTGGAGTCGCTTTGTTCGCGTCATAACGTAGTAACGTAAGGGGCCACCAGCTATACACTCGGGATCGTTGCCAAATTAATAAATATATTCCCAGTCTATCCGCCCCACCCCCTACGCCTAACTCTATCCAAACCTACCCTAACTGCTCTCTATGGGTCGTTCTAAATTTTGCATTGACACTTTACATGCCCTATAATAATCTAATTTTCGTTATACCGCAACTTTCTTATTTTCAGATCATAATTTGAATGATTCTGAACACATAACTTCATTTCTGCGGGGATTCTGTTTAAAGCGAGGGGTTATTTACTCCTGCAATCTGGTGTGCACTCGCTCTGCACTCTCATGTAATCACATGCAATGTTTTATAAACCCCTGTAATACCTTTTACGAAAAAATATTATAGGGAATTCAGTACAAGACTATACTGATTTTTCTGTAATGAATTTCTTATCAATCTTCCGAAATTCTGGAAAAATCATAATAGAAAATCATTAAAAGAAATTCCGTATAGTATAGTATAGTAAATACTTTATGAAAAAAAACAGAAAATACAAATGATTTATTTTTTTTATATTCAACGAAGATTTATCAACATTTAAGGGATTTCAGGAATTTTCCACGGACTTTAAGCGGTTTTTACAGATTTCAAAAAAATTTATCGGAATTTTAAAGATTTCCAAAAAAATCAGGAGATTTTAATAAATTCTAAAGTATTTGAACCATTTTCTTGAATCTTTCATGGATTGTAAGGCATTACAAGGATTCAAAATGATTTCATTAATTCTTAAGAGATTTAAAAATATTTTAACCGATTTGAAAATGTTTCAAGTGATTAAAAAATATTTTAAAGATTTCGAAACATTTGCTTGGATCTTAGGGAATTTGAAAGGATTTCAAGAGATTAAAAAAATGTTAAGGATTAAAAAAAATCTTGTAGGATTTTCAAATATTTGAGGGGGTTTCTAGAAAAGCTTTATTAGACATAATTTTATTGAATTCCGAGAGATTTTTAGCGATTCCCTAGTTGATTTCAAGTATTTTATTAAAGCTCCAAGGATTTCAAAGGAATTAAAAATATTTGTAGTTCGTAAAGTTTAATTTAATTTATGTTAACGGGATTTAAAACGATTTATATTTTTAATGAATTTTTGCGTTAAAGAAACATTTCAAGGTATCTTGAAAGATTTTAAAGGCTCTCAAAAGGTATAACAAATTTGAAAGGATTTTAAAGAATTTTGTAGAACTGCCAAAAATTTAAAAGACTTTCTAGTGTACGTTAGACAATAAATGCATTTAAATTCAATTTCAAGGGATCCGTAGGGATTTAAAAAATTTGATGGATTTTAAGGAATATCAATGAATTTCAAAAAATTCAAAAGATTTTATTAAAGATTAAATTAAGTAAAATAATTAATTAACACTGTGTTTAGTAGAGCTTCAACGAAAAGGTTCAATTTAATTTATATTAAAGTGATTTCAAATGATTTATATTAAAAAATTTTAATGATGTTTCCTAAAGATTTTCATAATTTTATAAGATATAAAAAATGCAAGGAATTTTGAAATACATTTCACTATTTTCAAAACATTTCAAGAGCTTTCTTGTGAACTTTATTCATTCAAAGAAATAAAATAAAATTTTAAGTGATTCCTAGCAAGTTCGAAGATATCCAGAGATTTTAAGAGATTAGAAAAATGTTAAGGGATTACAAACAATCTTGTAGGATTTTCAAATATTTCAGGGGATTTCTAGAAAAACTTTATTAAACATAATTTTATTGAATTTCGAGAGATTTTTAGCGATTACACACTTGATTTCAAGTATTTTATTAAAGCTCCAAGGATTTCAAAGGAATATAAAATATTTGTATGAATTTAAACTTCTTTTATATAGAACCTGAATAAAAAAGTTCAATTTAATTTATGTTAACAAAATTTAAAACGAATTATATTTTTTAATGAATTTTTGGGTTACAGAAACATTTAAAGATATTTTGAGAAATTTTACAGGATCTTAAAATGTATCAAAAATTTGAAAGGATTTTAAAGAATTTTGTAGAATTGCCAAAAATTTTACAGACTTTCTAGTGAACGTTGAACAATAAATGAATTTAAATTAAATTTCAAACGTTCTGTAGGGATTTAAAAAGTTCGATGGATTTAAAGGAGTATCAAGGAATTTCACAAAATTCAAAAGATTTGATTAAAGATTAAATTAATTAAAATTAATTAATTACTACTGTTTTTAATAGAGCTTTAACAAAAAAGTTCAATATAATTTATATTAAAGTGATTTTAAATGATTTATATTAAAAAATTTTAATAATGTTTCCTAAAGATTTTCATAATTTCATAAGATATGAAAAAATTCAAGGAATTTTGAAATACATTTCACTATTTTCAAAACATTTCAAGAGCTTTCTTGTGAACTTTAGACATTCAATGAAATAAAATAAAATTTTAAGTGATTCCTAGCAAGTTAAAAGATATCCAGAGATTTTAAGAGATTTATATGGATCTAACCAATTGTTTGAAAAAACTTTATTGAGTATGTTCAATTTATATTCGACGTTTTCCAAACATTTAAAAAAATCTGAAGGAATTCTAAAGGACTTCAAGAGATATTAAAAATTCCACGGGATTTCAAATAATTTGGAGAAAGTCAAAAAACTTCAAGGAGATCCTATCGAACTTTGGATAATAAATTAACTAAATAATAATAAAAATAATTAACTAAATT
Source organism: Druon quercuslanigerum (assembly GCA_010014905.2). Taxonomy (NCBI): domain Eukaryota; kingdom Metazoa; phylum Arthropoda; class Insecta; order Hymenoptera; family Cynipidae; genus Druon; species Druon quercuslanigerum. The sequence continues at coordinate 2,601,936 of JAAAKG020000025.1, forward strand.
CCGAGGGATTCTGCTTATTTTTCAATAAAAGCTATCAAAATATAAAAAAATGCGAAATATTTTAAATTTGCATTTAAATTGAATTTTCAGATTTTTTAGTTTAATTCAACAGAAATTGTCGATAAATTGAAATGAATAAAGAAGAAAATAAAATCTAATTTTTTTGTAGGTGATAAAACTTAAAATTGTAAGGAAAATAATATAAAAAAAGTTTGATCCTTAACAAAAATGTACTATAATTTTTAAAAGTCTATTTCAGTATTAATTTGTTGAAAATGCTTTTTACAATCTCTTAGATCCTAACATCCATAAGAAAGGCTCAAACACTTGAGAAGATTTGTTCAACTAAACAAATCACGTTCCTAAAACTTTACTCAAAATTCTTTTTTATCTAAGAAAGATTTTATTTTTATCTCAATCAAATTGGTTTCTACGTGTTTGAAATTTTCGATAAGAAACTCTCTCGGGTTTCTGTCTGAGAGGTCGATCAACCCAGCGGGTTACTCACAAGGGACTTTCGCCATTGCGACAATCGTTTCCCTTAGAGCTTTATTGCAATCGATAAAAAGAAACTAAAAAGTCATTTTACAAGTCTATTTTTTCTTCTTATCAAAAATTTTACAACTGTACAATTTTTAATCACCTTATACAATCATCGAAAATGTGTCTTATTTGCACAATTTTCTCTCGATCACATAGGCGGCGGTTGGTCATTCTCCGGCCTATAGAAAAATCACGAATTTGACGATCGTCTCCTTTTCTGAAAAATTTATGAAAAAAATTAATTTTATATATGAATTTCGGCCCATGAATTCCATATGTTCGAAAATCCAAACTATGACATTCTCGATACAATCCATTTAAGGGCATTTATTTGAATTTGGGTTTGCGAGGCCGGATATTACGACCAAACGTTGAATGTTTAGGATTAATTTTTGGCTATACGTGTTTTAAATATAGTTCTATATTTTTGTTTGAAGGTATTTTTTAGTAAAGTAGGTTCTGTTTTTTTTTTTTTTAATTTAAAAAGTTTAATTTTAATGTGCCTGATAAAGGAACCCTAGCAAGGTGCATCATGCGTAAAGCAGAGAAGGCTAATAAGAAGCACCTTGCTATGATGCCTTTGCCAGACGCAATAAAACTGCATTTTTTAAATTTAAAACCGCAAAACTATTTCTATTTTATTTAAAAATTAAAAAATTGCAATTTTAATGCATCTGCCACAGGCAACATGGCAAAGTGCATCATGTTAGATTACTCTGGTTTACGAATAAACCCGAGCTTAAACTAGAGAAGGCTAACAAGACGCATCCCGCTACGTTGCCTTTGTCAGGTGCTTCAAACTTTCTCTCGTTAATTTTAAAACAGCAAAAAATTTTTCATTTCATTTAAAAATGGAAAAAGTTCCATTTTAATGCATCTGGCAAAGACAACCTAGCAGGGTTTATCATATTAGATTTCTCTCGTTTACGCGTACCCGAGCGTAAAGAAGAGAAGACTAACAAGTCGCACCCTGCTACGTTGCCTTTGTCAGGCTCACTAAAGTTGTACTTTTTAAATAAAAACAAAAAAGAAACAGTTTTACTAAAAAATAGCTTTAAAGGCGAAATAGAAAATCATATGCACAAAACGTATACAAAAAATTAAATTAAAAAATCAGTTAATTATTTCAAACATAAGTGCTTAAGCTTCTCTAATTTCCTAATTTCTATTTTCCGTTACAGTTTGTACAAATGTACACTTGCACGAATAAATTGTCTTGAAATTTCCCGTATTATGAGATTGGATTAGTGTCTCATTACGGAAATGGGATCGTTTTGGAGAAAGTGTTGGAGGGATGTTTCGCCAATTAGCATAAGCTGGTATCTCGTAAAGTCAAAGAGGCAGGTTATACAATTTGGATAGGATGTAGACCCACGGTGAGTGGGTGAGACACGTACATCGCGAGTGCCGAAACGAGGCCTGCACCCGAAAAACCGAATCGATAGGCGCATAGCGCGAGATATATCTATGTATATATGTATAACTGGATAGGAGTGTGTTTTCGTGTGTGTGTGTGTGTGTGTATGTTACCATGTGTGAGGACATCTATGTACCTACCGATAGACATATATATTCGCGGAGCCGCGTGGCTATAGATTACACACTGTATACTTACGGGGGTGGCCTGAATTTAACCTCCTACCCCCATCCTTGCCATCCCTGTCGCCCAACTCCTTTGAACGATGGAAGGAGGCAACTCCCGCCACCAAAGACGTTTTCCCCCATCGCAATCCGCCTCCAGACTTGCGAAAAAATTGCATAGAAGTCAAACGATGCCCACTTCTTTTCCTTAAAGGATTGCCTTCGAGTAAAAAACAACTAACCTCTCATCTAAATTAGGTTTTACTTTATGACCAAGAATCAATTCAGGTTGGCCGTTTTAAGCCTGGGGAAAAAACTCCCTGTTTTTTCCGGGTTCGTAAACATTTCTCACGGTCATTGAAATTAAAAAATCACAATTCTTCAGATTGAGCATTTTTTTATTTGAAATAACCAAACTGAACTCAAAATTAAAGCACATAAAGTGGAGTTCGTTGGAATATGTAACATTACAACTTACAATTCTTTTAATTTATGCATATAAAACGGAAGATTTGCAAACTTTTCAAATAAACAACTTTTAATTAAATGTCATTAAACTGTAAAAGTAAAAATGCTAAGCTTTTATAAATGAAACAACTCTCATTATAAATAATGTTAAACAGAAAAAATTTATCTCATTTAATTCAGAAAAATAGTAAATATTTCCAATTTTCTTCTATGAAATTCAATACAAATTTTTGGAACAAAAGAAGAACCTTTTCTAATTTCGATGCACATAAAAACCATAGTTTGCTCCCTTATACTTAACCCAATTAAAATCTTAAAAATGTCCTCTTCCACTTCCTAAAAGATTAGAATTATGAAATTCAGACGTTTTTTCACGATAAAACTCGATAAAAATAAATAATAATAACTGCATAATAATAATAAATCTCAATAAAAATGTTACAGTAAAATCTTATCCTTCTTCTAATTCATAAAATATTACAAATAAAAACTTCCTTTTTTTAAAATCGATAAAAATGTTTAAAATACTACAACTTCCTGCCTTAAAGTTCGTACAAGTATTTTTTTAAATTCTGCTTCCATAGAACCCTTAGGAACAAAAAATGTGTCTGTTGCAATTGATAAAACATTATAACCAAATTTCTCTCGCTTCAAAAACAATAAAATTTAGAAAAACGAGCTTAAAAAAAAAATGGCTCTCATGCAATTTTAAAAAAACATAGAAATCGAAATTTCCTCCTTCTTTATACAAAAAAAAATATTCGAAAAATAATGAATAAAAATATCCCATATTAATCTCCATGGAATTGATATAAAGAAAAAATGGCCTTTTCAATTCAGAAACAAGGAAAAACAAATTTTGGGCCCTTCCAACTCTGCACAAATCTTGAAAATAAAAATAAGTTCTCTTTCAGTTCAGAAAAAATGGAAAAATATAATTTTCTTCCAATCAGAAAACCTTTAAAAATAAAAAATTCTTTACTTAAACTCAATAAAATTGAGAAAAGAAAAAATTGCTTTATTCGTTTAAAACAAACAAAAATTGCGAAAATTACTAAAATGTAATCCTTCTTAAACCAATAAAAATGATGAAAATAAAAAAACTCTTTAAATTTAGAAAAATATGAAAATCAAACTTTCCTCCTTCTCAAATCAGTAACGAAGTTAAAAATAAAAGCGGTCCGTCTGGCAATTCAGCAAAAAATGAAAAAATAAAATTTCATCGTTTAAAACTCAACATAAAAAATGTAAAAAATACCAAATTTGCACGCCTTCAACTCAATAACAGTGTAAGGAAGACAAAAAACTTCTTTTAATTGCAAAAAAATTAATTATTTAAAATTAATTTACTTTCTGTTGAAATTAGAATGTTGAAGTTTAAACCTTTTTATAAGTAAATCCTTTTAAGTAGAATCATTTAAATTTTATGAACCTAAAAATGAATAATTGTTTAATTGTTATTTATACACCCATAAAGACTTTTAATTATAGGATACAATGTTTTTAAATGGAACCATTAAAATTTTAATGTTTAAAATTTTTATTTAGCACTTTGAAATTTTAACAAGTACATGCTTTCTACTTCAAACAATTAATTTTCAAATTGTTTAGTATTAATTATTTTATTTGGAACGCTACGTTTTAAATAAACAATTAAATTTTGCTACATATAAAAATATGTAGTTTGTAGTTACAAAATTCCAAAATATGAGTTGAAAATGGAATATTTTAGCTGGCACATTATTTGAATTGGATTTGAAATTAAAAAAAGGTGATTCTATAAATTTGGAATTAATTAAAAATTGAAAATAATTCATAAAGTTTCAATAAGGCGTATGAATTTGTTTATCTACTAAGACTTTTGAATAGAAAGAGTTCAATTTTATACAAAAAATCTATAAATTGTTGATCAACTTCAAACTTTTTTTATACAAAATATTCAAATCGAAATGCTTTCAATTTTTCATTGTTGAAATCTTCTAAACTGGCCCCTACAATTGGATTCGAGCATAGTCGAATCAGGTTTTTAAAAAAGAATTGTGGAAAATCTTTAAAAAAACACTCTTCTCACTTTTAAGTAAGGAGAAAAATTATATTTTAAACGAAAAATAGATAAAGTTTTGCGAAAGGTATATGTGATAAAATTTCTTCTCTGAATTAGAATCAGTTAAATAAATAAGCAAGGAAGTTTCGCACTGATGAACAGTGAAATATTACTGATTTCAAATTCGAGAATTCGAAGAAATGTTTGCGTTTAGATTAATTCGGACGGTGAAGAATATGCGCGGGATATGACAAATTTCATGTGAAATAACACGTGGCTTGAAATGAATCTCGCGTGCACGTGGCTATTACAACCTTGGTTTGCTCGCTGCCAAAGATTCGTAAACCCGTAATTCGTACGCAGGGTAGCCTTGTTGATCTGGCGAACGCCAAGAAACAGCCACGTGCTCCTTACTAAAGAGAATCCTCTTGGATTTCCGGATTTCTCACCAAAACTTTCAAGCAATTCTTATTGTCCCTAGAAGTATTAAAAATTAAAAAAAAAACTATTAAAATTTTCTGTTAAAAAATTAGGCGCAGAAACTGTAATTGATAGATTTTACTAGCCACTCATTGCACGCGCGCACGTTCACGTCTCTGGATTTTTATTTCTTCAAATTAAACATACCAACAATTCGAATATATAATTATCAAACAATTTTTTAAATAATATGTTTAAAACATTTTTAATAAAATAATTTATTAATTTGAATTGAAAGCGTTTAAAATTTTTAACAATTGAACCATTCTGAATGGACAAGGTTCCAGGTCAGACAGTTTTAGATTATATTACATTTCGATGAAAGGACAGTATTTTCATTGAAATGATATGGCATTGAACTTGTATCTTTCGAAATAAAACCACTAAAAATTAAAGAAAATTTGAAATTGTGAGTATTTGAAATTGAAATATTTAAATTAGAATCACTCAAAATTGAAAAATTTCACACACAAATTTTGAATTATTTATTTCAGAATTATTAAATTAAAACATTCTAGGATTTTGAAGAATTGAAAAAACCAGACAATTTTGTACATTTAAGATTGAAGTCAAAAGTTTAGAAAAGTTAAATCTAAAATAAATAAATTTAAAACTGATTATCACGGCTTTCAGCATACATATTTGAGAATACAAATGGTAAAATTTCGACATATTATAAAACTAACTAGTAAAATTGAATCATTTTAATCTAAATAGAAAAATTCTTAACTTGAAAATGAACGATAAAGCTTATCCATACAAAGTGAAAAACTTCATGTCAAAGAGAATTTTATAGGATTTCAAACTGACTTAGGGGAGACCACCCTACAGTAGATAATAAATTTACAGTAGATAAACTGTCAAAATAACGTACTAGAAAAATTCACGAATCAAAAAACAAGCAGAAAGAGAGCTGAACTATAGGAGTTTCAATGTGGATAATTCAATAAATGAATTCAAAGATTATTGTTATCAATCATTGTTTCAAAAATCAAGAAAAGGGACACTGAAGTAGGGTGCTAAAAATTGGGGCATTAGAGTTAATTTTTTCAAAATAAATTTGTTAAGGGTTTAATTTATTTATGATTTACGTGTTTAATTTAGAGCCACTTAAATAGACATACAGTCGTAACATAATAGTGTAATAATTTTTATTTACAACCGTTTCTATCTGACGATTTTTCTTAGAGGGGTAGTTGCAACTTATTTATCTTTTTTCCAGAAAGTAACATTGTCTTGAATCACGTCAGTATCCGCGTATTTATGATATGATGCCAAGAGTTCCTTATGGCATGAATGCCTTTCCTTTTTATGGTATAGAGCCAAGTACCCTTGCTTATGTTCCTTTCGAGATCTTGAATGGCTCTAAAAGCGTCGGTATACATATTCAACGCAGATTTAAACGGCTGGTTGACGATCAATGCACTTTACACCCTTTATACTGAGCGCCGGTGTGTTCTATAATTTTCTGCACACTTGAACGCCGGGCTACAATTTCCACTCTTCTGGCGCAATTTGTACTTGACAAAATTTCTACTTTGTTGAAATTGGTAGAAAAGTGGTTATTCATTTGCAGTCCAGTTGTGAATTGGGTTAACATCCTAATTGCACACAATTTACGTATACTCTAAACATTTGAAGCGCGAAGTTTTTTACCAAAATTAATACTTACTTTCAAAATAATAATAGTTTAAGAGGAAAATCAAAGACTCAATATGAACAATTAAATCCGTGCAGCAGAAACCCTTATAGTTTCGGCTGGGTGCCCGCTTGCCGCTCATACTTTTCTTCAAGAAGGGGAAGTGATGACAACTCACAACTCACAACTCACAACTCACAACTCACAACTCACAACTCACAACTCGGGCAACTTGCAACTCACAACTCAGGTAACTCGTGCAACTCAGGGAAGTGGGAGAAGCAGAATCGAGAGAAGTGAGAGGAAATGTTGCGGAAAGTGGAGAGGGTGGGGGAGTAGATGCGGAAGAACTTGTGGAAGTGAAGGTATGGAGGGGAAGGTCTGCACGACTTATTTACCTCTTAATATACCACTAAACTTCTATTTTGTAGGCACAAGGGGTCAACTTTCAATAATTTTTTATTAAGTAAGGCTTTGCTAGTTACATTTTTGAAAAACTGAATGGCATTTTGTATTAAATTAAATGTCATGATAACTAATCAGAAGACTTATTTCATTTTTAATGACATTCTCAGTAATTTAAAATGGAATTTAAACCGAGAATCAAACCCCAAAAATTAAAACATGTAAATTTGGACCAGCACACATGGCTAGATAAATAAAAGAAGGAACAGATTAGAGGCTGCCTTATTTTTCTTTTCTCTTTCCTTGTCTTCTTTTCTATTTTCAATGAAATTATTCGAATTTTGATTTTACATGCATTTAATTTCTTTATTTGTATTACTTAATAGAATTATATCTATAATGTACCTCAACATTCAAAAATTTTTTCTCTAAAAAAATATGCGTGGAACCAAATTTTGAACTTTGTAATATTTAAAATTGATACATAAACACAAAACTTATAGTAAATTTTGTTATATACTCTTATGGCTTTGAATAGAAATATTGAATTCAAAAATTGAAAAAAAAATTTTTAATTAATAAAATTACTTGAATATATCAAAGAAAACATTGTATAATTTTTTTATTAAAATTTTGTTTGACTCTTCACACATATTTTACGTAGAGGAGTGCAGTATATGAACTGAATACTAGTACAAGACCGATAATTTTTATTTTGCATCGTTATAAAGGAAGATTAATATTGGTGACAATTTCAAAATCTAAAGTCCGTTTGATTAAAACTGAAGGCATTAAAAAATATCTAATAGGATATTCTCAGCCTTTTGTCTCCACATGTGTGTGTGTGTGTGTGTGTGTGTTTGTGAATTTGTGTATACAGATCAGACTTTCTTGTGATCATGATGACTTAAAAATAAATTTATAAAAATTGAAGGGTTTATATTTACCCAAAATACCTCGAAGATGACCAAAGAATTAAAAATATATGCATTTCATTTTTTTTGCACTTTATAATATTTACAATGTGCGTTTTTTACAATAAAACTTTTTCATCTATACAATTCAAATTTAATGCAAGAATATAAAAGATTCCTTGACTTGAGAAGAATAGATCAAACTATAGTATCAATACATTTTTTTGAAAACTAAGGAAGTTTTATTATTTTATAATATTTGAAAAAATTTATTTTTGAAGTAAACCTTTTTGCATTAAGGAAACGTCTAGTAATGAGAGATGATTTTTAAAATGTATTGGAAGGATTCTTAAGATTTTTGTGACCCCCCCCCCTCCCTCTTCCTTTTATTTTTTACTCAATATATCTACAATATAGCAATTATTTTCAATTTAAACGAGATTTTTAAATATTTTAAGGGATATCAAAATAATTCTAGTGATTTGAAAGGATTTCAAAAGATTTAAAGAGATTTTAAGATATTTCTAATTAATACAAATTATTTAAGAGAATTCATAATTTTTTACACAATTTAACGATATATCATGAGTACAAAAGTTAGAGGGTATTGAAAACGATTCCAAAGGATTGCGAGAGGTAAAATTTCAGAGAATCTTAATTTTTCATCGGATTTTAATGCCTTCAAGAAGTTTAATCATATTTTACGGTACTTTAAGAGATAGCTAGGGATTTTGAGGGATGTTTTGCCATTTTCACAGTTTGTAAGAAATAAAGAATGATTTTCGGGGATTATAAAAAGTACAAAGAATATCGAGGGCTTTTGCGAGACTTAATTATGTTTTGATATATTTTAAAAGAAGTCACGTGATTTCAATTAAAAAGATATTAAAGTATTTTATCAAATTTTCAACGGTTTTAGAGAATTTTAATAAGAATTTTACTGTCACGTTACACCAGAGTTTTTCAGGGCAAAAATACTGGAAAAGTCCAAGTCAATTTCATTTTGTAAATTATGCAAGTCCTAAATAATTTTGAGGGCAAAAGTGATGAGAAAGTTCTAATTTATATATTTTTAAAATTTTTATTGGAGGTTTTTCTTTAAAAAAAGCACTGCTGTACTAGAACTATGGCACCAAAAATGTTCTAATTATTTCCCATTTCACCAGAGTTTTTTAAGAATAAATTTTAAATTATTTTTGAGACAAAAGTACTAGAAAAGTTGCAATTGACTTTTTCAAAAAAAGCATTTGCCGAAATTGGACTAAAGTATAAATAATGTGGAAAATATGTCCTGTTTCAACAGAATGTTTTTAGGACAAAAAAAAAGAATGTTGAAAACACTAAAATGGATTTATTTTCGTTATTTTATCTCTAAAATAATTTAGGACTTGTGAATTGTCTAAAAAACTTAAGTGAGACCTTTATTCTACATTTATCCGAAAAAAGATCTGTTTAAACGGGACATATTTTGAATTTTTTTGGTGCTTTAGTACATATCATACTTAATTTTACTGCTACACAAAATAAAAAACAAAAATAACAAAAAATTTATTGGGACTATTTATAAAATTTTGTCTTGAGGAAGTCCCATCATCACTTGCAAACATTTCGAAAAAAATTTAATGGAACTTTTCTAGTATTTTTGTCACTATTTAAAAAAAATATTTACAAAACTCAGTATTTATGTGATAAATGGTCTTGTACCTAGTACTTATGCAGCAGGACCTCATCCATGATCTCAATAGGATCACAATAGTACTTTTTTTACTTGGGTCATAAGAATGGATCAATATCATTTTTGGTTCTCAAAAGCTTAAAGTATGATTTAAAGAAGGAATTACTCTTTTCAAAAGACAGCGGTAAAAATGGGCTTTTACGTCACATGTGAATTTATTATAGTTTTGAATTTTTTCCATTAGGCTCAAAAGACAAGAAAGAACGAAATAACGAATAAAAATTGACGAAAATAAACATTAAAATACTTAAAAATTTAGATGAGTGTTATAGAGATTCAATAGGAAGGTGAATTTTTTATTTCTTTTTTTCGCCACAGAGGTCTTCTTCACTGCGACAATTTGCCGCATAACGATGTCTTCTTCTTTCTTCCGTAATTGAATCTAAATATTAAAACTCCCGCTAGCTTTGGCGCCGACTTTCTTGATTTTCCCCTCCACTTTTGTCCCAACCCATTTCCAGGCCTTTCCTCTATCGGCCGACCGATCCTTTCCGCGAGGAAAAACTTTTGCGTCGCGACGCCTCCTGTCCTCGTTCCTGCAGAATATCGTTTAAAGCTACACCGCTGAAATTACACGGCGTCTCGCACTCTCGCGTTAAAGGGTTGGTACTTGTGTCGGTTTTTTAGTCTGTTATTTTTCTACTGTGCTCACTTTGCTGCTGGAAAAGGCAAATGAGGCAATAAAAAAGCCTCATGCGGCCGCTAAACTGCAACAATATGGGAAGAGAGACTTGAGAGGAAAATGTGGACTGTAATTAGAGCCTCATCGAAGCAATATATTCCAAATTCTCCGAGGGTGAAGTATAATGGAAGGGGGTTCTCACATTTTTTATAGAGGTCCATTGAATTAATTTATACGCTTTTTATATTGCTTAAATGGCTAAATAATTCAAAACTAGAGTTTAAATATAGTGCTACTTTTTTTAACGCGTTTCTAAATTGATCTATATTTTCTGAAGAATTCAATTTAAGAGATGCAATTTCACTTTATTCACCTGTTTTAAAAAATAATTTTGGTAGACAAATACATGTATATGTATATGTGGCTAAATTGAATTGAGGTCGTTATTATGTAAAATATAAAATTGTATTGATTACTGCAGAGAAGTAGGTTCCTTATAGGACACTGGTCACGTTAATGTTCGTCTAACGACATACATTCTTCTGATCTAAATGCATTGACAAGAAGCCAAAGAGCCTCTTGCTTGTTTGGCTCACATATTGGTTCTCATGAGGCTACGATAAAAGATAATATAAAAGTCGTTACATATGTCGCCAGTGGAGCGTATCAAAAATTATTTTCTATTCTTATAAAATGACTTGATAGTCGGCCTTAGGGTTTCTTTTGCATACCATTTCAAATTCCCAGTACGATTTTTAGCGCAGATCAATAGAAATGAAGATATTAACATTTTTCATCAAAATATACATTTTTTGTGTTTCCACTTTTTTCTTGAAAGGACAAATTACAAAAATGAATAAAAACTTTTTTTAATGTATCAAATTTTATAAAACAATAATTAATTTGAGGAGTTAATTATGTATTTCAATTAAAGTTTTACAATCGTTAGTCGCAACCCTCAATATTTGATGCGTAAAAGAAGCAAATATTTATTCAGGAATGCAGAATCAAAGGGTGTGCCGCTTTCCCCATATGCGCCATTTAGCTCCAGTTTACGTTACTTCGAATCTCGCAAGAATGTCAAAAATGGATAGAAAATTACAATAATTTATTACGTTAATCCTTTAACTTTCATGATTTTTATACATTTCGATCAAAATTATTGTTAAAAATGCTAAAATATTGAATAATTAACAATATTTAATCAAATTTGTTGATAAATGGAGTATTTGGTTGATTCGATAAAAAATTTCGTTGCTTCAATCAATAGTTTTGTTGACTTACCAAACATTTTTATCTAAGTGTTACAAATTATTAAGCAAAAGAGAATTAAAAAGAGTATCCTCTATTCTCCAAAAGTACATAATAGTTTTAATCTTGATTTAAATATTTATAAAAATTGCTGAAGTGAAACCTAATTATTTTGTTGCCTTTAACAAAAAATTATTTTATTCTTAGCATTTTATTGAAAAATACTAGACTTGTGTTTTTAATTAATTATTTATACTACCTGTGTACCAAACATTTTTTACTACTTCTTGAAAGCCAACAAAAATTTGAATTTTAGTTGGCATCGATAAAATTCCCTAAGAGTATGTTTGTTGCCACAATGAACTCAACTTGAGCCAAAAGTGGTTTCATTCTGAAAAAAATCGTATGTCTGTAAAATAAACTTTTTTACTGCTCACAAAAAATGTCAGGTTTTTACTCTAATAACCTGAAAAGTCGTAATAAAAAGGTCCCAATACTGACTTTCTCTGTTGATTTATCAAATTTATCCTTAACTTGATCTAAAAATACATCAAGCTTTTCAAATACTTCAATTTTCTTTTCTTTATTTCCTTTGAAAACTACGTCCTATTAAATGCCCTCAAGGATCTTTTTTTTATTTTATGTTATTATTACACCATTGAGCCGTTTCCCTTTCGGGGTAGGCGTGATACATTCAGCGGGGAAGGGAGTAGTGTGAGGAAGGGGTTTTCGAATTTTTAGATTATTATTATTTATTTTTCATTATTATTTTTAGTATTATTTATTTAAATAACATGGTCATGCCGGAGCATTAGTATCCAAAGTATTTTGTTTCAGACGTCATTCACCCTACTGACACTCTTTTTATTAACTATTTGCCGCCATAATTTTCGGGCCTAGCATACTTCTCTAGCTTCTTTCACGTACATGCATTTTTTCATGCAAGCTCTCGTGTTTCTATGGCTTCTTATGTCCCTTCTAACTAGAGTCTCATTCACGCATTTTAACCATTCCTTCCACGGTCTGCCTCTGGGCACGCTGCCATTTACTTTACCTTGATACACTTTTCGTTTTTCGTTTCGTTAGTGGTTCATCCTTCATTCTCTCAGCATGCCCGAACTATCTTAACCGATTTCTTTCCCCATGTGTCAACTAGTGTCTCTTCCACACCACATTCTTTGAGAATTATCTCGCTACTCACTTTGTCCATCAGAGTTTTCTCGCATATTGAGCGCATGAATCTCATGTCAATCGCGGTAATTTTACTCTTATCTTTTTCTTGATATGTCCATGTCTCGCTGCCGTATAGTACAGTCGGTATAAATATAGAAGTACGTATTGCCATTTTAGCAATAACCTCCTTACCTTCGTTTATATGTCTATCTAACACTTCATCTATCTTCTTGTCCTCAGTAAATAAGCTACCAAGGTGTACGAATTTATTAACTTGTTCAATTCACTCATCATTTAATACTATTTTACGTTAAATTTGAGGCCCATGCTCTTCATGCTTGCATTCACTTTATTCAACATTCTTAACAATTCTTCGATTGACTTTGCCATTACAACCTTATCATCTGCAAACGCTAACCCACGCACCCTTACTGTTTCGAGATCTACACCTTCTTCGTCGAAAAGAGCCATTCTTAAACACTTGTCAATAAATAATGTAAATAGCCATGAAGAAATAACGCATACCTGTCTAACGCCTTGCATAGTATCAAACCAGTCACTCAATTTCTCATTTATCCTTACACTCGCTTTGCTACCCGTATATATACTGTTATTATAGCTTGTAGGAGCCATCCATTTACTCCGTATTCTTTCAGGAATTCCCAAAGTTTACTTCTATCTACCTTGTCGAAAGCTTTTTCTAGGTCCACAAATGCACAGAAAACTTTTTTTGCTACTCTCAAACTTTTTTCTGTGATTTGACTTAAACTAAATATTTGACTCACTTAATATATAAACCCACTTAGGACTTCCCAAATCTTTTCTTCTGTTATCCTCATTACCTCACGAATAAGTATTTTTGCGTATACTTACGATACCTAATAAGCTGAGCTCTGGGTCATGATTTGCAGTCGCTTTTATCTCCCTTTTATGGTGTAGTGGTACGATAATTGCTTTTTTCCAATCGTTTGGGACTTCTCCCATTTCGATGCATAAATTTATCAATTCGCACAGTCTATGTGGTATGCAGTCGCCACCGTGTTTAAAGTTCTTTTTTATATCCCTAACCTCAGTGACACAAACTTTCTCAATTGAGTTCTCTTGCGCTTTGTGTTCTACATCGCAGTTGTGGTGTCCTATAGCTTCATCTCCGGATTGTCCCCTAAAATAGTCTCTGAAAGCGTCTAGTATCCCGTCTGCCTCATATAGAATTTCCCCATTACTATTTTTCATGTTGACAAATGCTGTACTTTTATTTTCCTTCATTTGTTCATAATGCAGTTTCTTGCTCCCTTTAAAGACGTTTGGTATTTTCTTCTCTTCTTCTGCTATAACTTTATCTTTACTTTTCTTAATTAATCGCTTGAGTATCCTCTTTTTGTGCCTGTAATAATTTATACTGCCATGTTCAAAGTTATCTTGTACGCTTCTTTCTTTGATTTTCAGGTAGCCTGAATTTCATCATCCCACCATGCATCACCAGAAATTATCCCGGAATTTAGTCCATGCGCCCTCTATATCTTTATTTCGTATAAGCGCTTCCCAAATTGCCTTATCTAAGCTTTCCATTATCTTATTTTTGAAATAAATTCGCACGTCCAGTCTCTGTGGTTCTCAATTTTGATTCGCGTTTATTTTGTTTTCTTGGTTCTCTTTCTTCTCCTTCCTCGACCTAAGTTAATTTTGGAGATCAGAAGTTAATGATCAGTATACGTGATTTAAGTAAACTGCGTATTTTTATTCATACAGTCCTCTATAAAATTTGCGATATCATAAGCCATTAAATGAATTCAACCAGTTCACAATTTAAATCTGCATCATAAAAACAATCATGAACCACATTTCCTGATATCCCCGAGCCTCGTAAAACCGTATCAAGAATGTGCAAAAACCTAGAGTGAAAAAAGTCAAGGAAAAAGTCGAAGAAAAAGAAAGATCACGGTAGTTCCCCGAATATAACCCCTTGGAGCGTTGAGGAGGACGAAAATGAGCTGACCGTCGCTCTTAGGCTAAAAATGCAGTCTGCGCTTTATTTCCCGCGCTTGAAAATAGCCCGTGAGGCTGCGGAAGATGCGGGGTAAGCCGGGCCGTGACGTCGCATGGTCGGGAGCTTGCGTGGCGTGAATTCACTGGGATGCTGAGGGATGAGGAAGGAAAACCCCACACATACAAAAATACACACACACAAATGTGCATACATACAAATATGCACACATACATCTGCAAATATACACACACACATTAATGCAAGCACACGTTTATACAAATACATTTCCCGGCTTCACCAATACGAACATACATGCATTCGCGATGGTCCCGCACGAACGAACAAAATCCAAAATAAATCGGTGGCAGCTGTTGCGTTCGCGTTTTGCGTTTGCGTTAGTGTCAGAATCACTGTCCACCGAACAGAGCAACGCCATCGCTTTTCCACTTCTGCAAGACGGCCGCGTGTCCCCGGTGCACCTTGTCGTTTTCGACGATATTTCGGATTCGCTGGCTGAGCAATTGGAAAATCTCCTTGTCCGTTCGTGTCCGTTCGACCATGTATACATATCTTGTGATTTAGTTAGCATCTGAAATATTCGCTTCATAGAGCTTGATTTCCAGTTCATGTATTAAAAATGACACCTTTTTTCCTACAATTATGAATTGTTTGATGTCATATCTTAACCAAATAATCAAAAGGGCTAAATACAATCCCTCACAGAGGGGGTTTTCGAAAAAATGGTCTTGATTTTTTAAATTATTTTATAGGCGTATAAAATGCATCATATTTTCAATTAATTAAAAAAAAACAGACCATTTTCCGAAAAACCTCTCTGTAAGGATAGTATATCAGATTATGTGGTGAAAATATGATATCCAAATATTTACAATTTTAGAAGAAAAGTTTTCATTTTTAATACATGGACTAAAAATAATGCCCTAAGGAACATTTCCTTACAAGTACTAAAACACGGTGCTAAGCGGGACATATAAAGTTATATATTATTAATTAGTTATATAATATAAAGTTATAAAATGCAAAGGTTTTACCTCCTACTTTACCCCACCGGGTTTGCACCTGTTTTTCTATCAGAAAATGCAGTAAAATTCGTGGAATTTAAAATTATGTATGCCTCGCTTAGCGAGATAATTAGCTTTTTTCCACAGTTTTAGTAAACTGGGATGCTATTTTTATGATACTAGACTTATTATTCTTTGATAACAAAAATTGGCATAGTGTAGGATAATGTTAATGACTCCATAGTAAAATTTTCCTGTAACTGTAATTGCAAATTGTCCATTAACCACAATATTGGCACTATTCGTCAGACGTGCATCAATTACGCAATGGTTTTCTGTATTAATAAAGTAGTTCAACTTTTTATCAAGCGGATGAATTTTCGAGAAAAAGGTTAATTATAAATAATAAATGTAATAGTTAATATTTGATCCAAAAAAAGATTTTTATTTTAAATCATAAATAGTTGAATTAAACCAAAAATGACGATGTTCTAAGAAAATATTTGAACTGTCTAACAAATAGTTGAATTTTTGACCAAAAAGATGAATTTTCTAAAAGCAAAGACAAATTTTTAACAAAATACATAAATATTTTAGTTTCTAATTTTCTAACCGAATAGTTGAACTCTTAAACAAAAAAGGATAAATTTTGAACCAAAAATGAAGTAATTAAATTCTCTTTTAAATTTAATAATTTGTAATAAAAACTATAATTTTTTACAAAACAGTTTCATTTTGTACCTATTAGTTGAATTTTCTACCAAATTTTTAATTTTCAAGCCAAAAAGAGGTATTTTCTACAAAGCAGTTCAATTACAAATTGAAAAAAATTAATTTTTTACCACAAAAATTATGCGGATTTTTAGCTATAAATATTAATCTCAAATAAAGGAAATAAAATTTTAAGAAAGTAGCTCAACTTTCAAAAAAGGAGTTGTATGTTCAACCTAAAAAAAGAACTTTAAATTAAAAATGTAGTAGTTGACGTTTTAAAAACAACAATTTTAAATAGAAAATAGTTAGATTTAACCGACAAAGATAAGTTTTTAACAAAATACAACTATTTTGAATTTTCGAGCCAAAAATATGTTTTTCTTTTTACAAAACAGTCGAATATTATACCCAAAAATGTAAAGTTTCAACAAAAAATGTAATCTTTAACTGAACCAAATTATTTGTTAACCAGAAGTTGCATTTTCATTTTAAGAAGATAACATTTCTACAGAAAAAGATGAATTTTACAAATCTATAAGATTAAGAAAGAATGCGACTTTCAGTCAAATTGTTGAATTTTTAAGCCAACAAGACGAATTTTCAACAAAAAAGTTTAATTTTTCATCAAGAAGTACGACTTTTTAACAAAAATGTGAAATACAAAAGATGAATTTTTATTTAGAAATTTAATAATAAACTTCCCAATTGAACAGTCTTAAGTTACTACCAAAAATAGTCGAATTTCTTATTATTGGGTTCTATAAAATGAGTTTTCATTAAAATGGAAAAATGAGATCAAGGGGAAATACTGTGAGGCCTGCATTAAATAAATGAGAATTTTAAAAATCTAAAGACTAAAGAATAAAATTTTAAATAAACATTAAATTTTATATTGATTGATGTATATTATATTTATCTTTATTTATATTAAATTAAAATAAATTTTGTTATATCACCACGCATTATGTCCCAACTATCCATTAAATAAAATTATTTTAAATATTTTATTTTTTAAAATCAATGGTTATCTGTCATAAGATTAATCTCTATTCTAGGGTGTTCTCCCCTGCTTTGAATATATAAGGTTAGATGGCTGGAAATTTCGCTTAAAAAAAGGGAATAAAAGCATTGCTCATTTTCACACCACAGATTTTTCTATTCTTTATTTATATAAATATATAAGCCTAATTGTTGAAAAGTTGTATGACACTTTACTTATAAATTATAATACTTGGAATATAGCAATATATCAAGAAATGAAATATTTGTTTATTTGGAAATACTCACTCCTTAGTATCGATTAATGGTTTGGCGACACTTTATATTATTTGAAACCTTTAAAACCTTTTAAAATTTCTTTAAATGCCTTAAAGTCTTCTTTTTTCATGAAACCCCATAACTCCCTTAACGTAATTTCAAATACATTGAGAAGCTTTCAACACTTTACATATCCGTTATAATCAAATGAAAAATTTTAAAGCCTGGTAAATCCTATACATTTTTTTAATCATTAAAAATGCCTTATAGTTTGAAATTTTTTTTAATTATTTAGAATTCTTATTCTTTAGGGTGTATCGAAAAAAATGTTTGTCTTTCATTTTCCAGGGTATCTGAAAAATTTTTAGTGAAAAGGTAAAATAACTTTCTAAAAGTTTGAGCGAGGCAAACTCTCCGTTCGCACAACGCGGTCAGATGTTGAAATCAGGAAAAATGATATTAAGTCTCGAAAATGTTAAAAATCACGAAAAATTAAATTTTCTCCTTTATTTTCAATACACTTTTTTGCTGATCTTGATGATGCGTAAAAGTTGTAACCATGGTGATATTAGTGTGAACACAATTATTGACTTCACAGTAACGAAAACAAATTTTATCTGTCATGATTTTTGCAATTTTTGATTTTGTGATTTGAGTGTCAAAAAATAATAGACTTTTTGATAATAAGAAAAGTACAGTTTTCGTGATTTTTATCATTTCTCAGTACTTTAACTTGATTCCATGAATATAAAATAATGTGTATAAGTTCTGCCCTACATAGTTATACTTATCTTATTACATTATACAACTTTTCCCATTTACATGGATAACGAAAAAATTTACTTGTTCGAAAATAACAAAAAAGCTATAATTTTTATTGATTTTGTCAGTTTACATCGTTGTTCGAACTAAAAGAATTTTTTTTCCTGCTCAAACTTTTAGGAAGTCATTTTGATAGCAGCCAAAGAAACTTTTTCCTTCTATCGAAAAAGGAAGGACCAAATTTATTTGTACAATACGCTTTCTTAGCCACATTGAAATCTTTTAAAATATTTAAAATTTCCTAGAAATTCTCAAAAATTCCGTACAATTTTCAGAAATAATTTCAAACCCTCTTCAAATTCTCAAACCTTATGAAATCGCTAGAAAATTTTTTAAATATTTTGATAATAATACAATTCTTTACATTCTTTTAATTACTTTGGGGTCTCTGAAAATCTGCTGAAACAGTTTGAAATACTTTAAAAATGTCTAAAAATCTTTAAAAATACTTTACAATTGAAATTCATTAAAACATCTAACAGTTTTGTGATATGTCCTGAAATATTTTGAAATTCCTATAAATATTTTTAATTTTCTGAAAAAAACTTAAAATACCTTATCAGTATTCGAAATATCTTTAATTCTATTGAAATCACATTAAAGAATTTGATATCTCTTGAATAATTTTTAAATACTTGGAAAATGTCGAATTTCCTACAACTTTTTTCAATCAAATGATATATTCTATAATTAAAAGAACTGTTGCAAAGAAATTGAAAGTGAAGGACCTGTAAAAGAAGTTAGTCTCACAGAGGATTCCGTACCAATAGAAAGTTCGTTATTTTTAATATTAAAAATATTCGGAAATATTTTTTGAATATTTTATCATATTAGAACTGCCCGGGAAGTAAAGAATAAATTTAAAAAAATTGGTTACTTACTGTGAACATAGACAAATGAAGAGTTGAAATATCATAAATAATCTTTAACAATTAAATTTGAAATAATTTTCATCCATGCAAGAGAAACAAAACACAATCCGCAATTTTTTGTGTCACTCCTATGCACCTGCAATTGAACCTTCGACAGCGTTAGTGCTTTATACCACACTTCAAAACACTTCAAGTATGCTACCATTCGAGGTACGTTGTCTCCTTATAAAGAAACATTTTTTTCTTCTCATGAGAAAAAAAACCTAAATAGAGAAGATGAGGAATTCGTTTAACCTTGTTCACTTTTTGAGATTTACAATTAACTAATATTAACTGGTACGTAAAGATAAATGTAGTTGATTAAGGTGAAATGAAACTCAGATAAACTTTGAGACTTAGATTGCTAAAGTTATTAAAACTGATATCAGTCCAGGTTTTATTTCCTTAAAAAGTGTATTATGTAATTTAATAGAAAATTTATAGGAGATACTCATTTATCCCCTTAAATGGTGAAATAAGCTAAACAGGTGAAGCTTTTTCTTATAACGTAATTAAGATATTACGTATAACAAACTTTCCTTTCTTTAATCGCGAACGAAATAAAGGACCTGGCAGAAGTCCAGGTACTTAACACTGATCTTGGTGGAAGGGGATTCATTATACACTTATGAGCTTTACCCACAGAAAAACAGCGCTTTTAAAGAATACTTAGAGGTCGTCCCTTCAGGCAAATACAATTTTCCTGATCCCTAGGAAATAAAAAAAATATAGTTTCTTTTTTTTAAATTTCTTTCCAATTATATAAGACAATCATTTCGTATTGGCTCTGGCACATGGGTCAATACGAAATAATAATTTTAAAATGAGTCCTAATTGGAAAAAGCTTAGATTTAAACAAATTAGGCGAAACAACTACTTGTTAACAACTTTCTATAAATTAAGTTTTATTGACATATTAAGAAATGTTCAAGAAATAGTCATTTTTACGCAATAAATTATAATTTTAACATCCAACCAGAAGATGTCCGGAAAATGAAAAGTAGACATTTCACGAGAAATTCATATGCCAAAGGTGGCTTTTTAAACACTTTTTTTGCATAAATCATTATTGTTTTTTGATATAACAAATACTTTAGAGTATTTTTCAAACGCCTATCAATTTTCTAAACAACTATTGCTTATTTAATTTATTTTTTACTATAAAATCATTAA
Organism: Druon quercuslanigerum; assembly: GCA_010014905.2. Lineage (NCBI taxonomy): Eukaryota > Metazoa > Arthropoda > Insecta > Hymenoptera > Cynipidae > Druon > Druon quercuslanigerum. Next base: position 2,622,677 of record JAAAKG020000025.1, read on the forward strand.
AAGTTATTAGTTTTAGGGATTAATGATATGGCCAAAGAATGTCAAGAGTCAAGAGAAAAAAATTAATAATTATGTGACGTAGCGAAAAATACTCGAAAAAACTAGAATCATAATGTTCATACACAATATCATTAAATTTAGTAAGTACCAAATTTTCATCAGTAGGCGGAAAAATTCAACAAAATAATAGAAATTGTTTAAGCAATTTAAAAATTCGCCAAACAAATAAATATTACTCTCAAGGATCTTTACTAGTTATTTGAATCTCAAAAATTAGCATTGTTAAAAATAATTTATAAAATTGCGAAAAATCAGCTCATACTTTATCGTTAGAACTTTTTGAAAAGTAATGAAAGTGACTTTCCAATCCAAATAATGTTGCATTTATTTCCAAATCATATTATTGTTGTTTTCATAAACAATATTTTTCTGACATAAACTTTTTTATATTTAACATACCACAGAGATTTTAAAAGAATATTTCGATGAATAAAATGAGCCTTACAACATTACTATTAAGTAAGAACTGCAACTCTTATCTACAGAAAAAGCACAAATAATAATATCTAAAAAGCTATTGTTAAATAAACAATTTCAAGCACAAATATTTTCTTGAAGTTTTCCTAAACCATTTTTAACAATGCTAATTTTTTAACTTCAGGAAACTATAGTAAACATCCTTAATATTAATTAACTGTATATCATTAATAATCGCTGGGGGATTATATTGAGCCTCAAAAATAAATTTTGTAGAAATTGTTGATGTCAGTTGTGTGGCATAATGACGGGTTTTTTGTTTTCCTTCTCAGGAGGGAAAAGAAAAATTGTAACGTCAATGTTCACTAAATTCACCCTGAAGCCTACAACTAAGACCAACAATTTCTACAAACAAAAATTACATCATTATTCCCAAAAACACTAACTTTTTACGATTTAGAGAGGATACAATATTAAAAATAAAGGATTTAAACAACTACAAATTTGTTAAACATGTCTCATAAGTTATGCTTTATCCAATGACAAAAATAATTTACGCTAAATAAAATTAATAAAGCTCATCTTTTATATGAATTTTACAAATAATGTATATTTTTTATTTTTAAGGAAATTTTACGGGCATTGTTCAAAGGATTAGTTTGTCAAGCCAAAATTAAGAAAGTAAAGTTCGCGATTTCAAAATTAATTATGCGTAAATATCGGAAATGTTGAAAATTACGAAAAATCTCAATTTCATTGTTTTTTACAGTAAAACATTCACAATTTCGAAACAATTTATTGAATATTATCATTTCTAAAAATGTACATTGTCACCAGAAAATTGAAAAAATTGGTGAGTCTGTTTCATAATTTTGTAATATTTACATATAAAAAATTTTGCATATTTGGATACTTAACGTTTTTAGGAACTACAGAGAACTTATTTTGTAAAAAAGTTTATGACAAGTAGTTGTTTTCCTTATTTCTTTTTTAAATTGAGCTTTTTATATTTAAACTATTACGTCAATTTCAAAGGCTTGAGAGTACAAATAATATTGATCGATTTGGTTGTAAAAATAGGCAATTTATTTTTTTAATAATCAAGAAGATACTCATTTGTCTGGACCACCCTACTAAGAAAATAACTTGAGGGCGGCAGTACAGAATTGTTTGCATTTTTTTTAAATCAAATATCTACGTTGTAGTTTAAATTTATTTACAATTTTAACATGATAATAAGTTTTTTAAACTTTTGGCCTGTCATACTGTATTATAACAGACTTTAATTTTTTTCTCGGAACCAAATAATTTTCCTTGGATCCGAAATTTTTTATTGTAATTCAGCATTCCCCTGTCTCAGGAGTAAGCTTTCATTGTTGAAAAACGTTGAAAGTTAGTTTTTAATCGCTATCCAAAACCGATTTATAATCCCATGAATTTTAATTCTGAAAACACTCGGTCGATTTTTTCGGAATTGGCTAAATTTGTCAAATTATATATTATTCAGCCGTGCTCAGAAACTCAATATCTCGGAAGCGTGTTTTTATTTTCTTTTTAAACTGAAAATTGAATTTTAACCGCAATATGCAGAAAAACCTGCTTAAATTTTTCTTAGTATCACTTTGAGATTGTCAAATTCCACAATCATTCCCACAAACCTGGACAACTTGATTTGATAAAATTTTGTTTGCCCCAATTCATCTGTACTTCGGCTCAGTTGTGGATTTTTTGTTCTCTTTAAAAGGTAATTTCTATTTCATAGAAAGTTTTTTTCTCCTTTGAAAAACTCCTATTTTTTGTTATCTAGTTCTATACTGCGACCCTTTAAACAAAAATGATCTGGTAAAAATATTACTTTCCAATTCCCAATAAAAAAATGACAATTTCGCGATCTTCTTTTTGACCAATTAAAAGGAAATTTAGCCTCGTTTTTTTAATTCTTTCCCTGGAATGCAAATGAGTGGATTTTTTCTTACACTTTTCTCAATCCTAGTGAACGGGGTTGGTGGGCGAACGAATTGGTGGGGAGTGAAACAAAACGGAAATAGACGTGCAGCCGCTCTTCCGCGTTCCAATAATCGCAGAGGACCTCCTTCCGCGTCGCGTCTCTTTGTCTCGCACGGCCTCCAGTTCGGAATTACGACTTTCGGTATTTTTTTTTAGTGCCCACTCTGGCCGGTCGTTCGCATTGCGGAAAACTGTCCAGGGTTGCATGTACGTGGAAACGCGTTCCGATCAAGCGCGTTCAGCATTCAGTTTTGATGTTGAATTTCGAATGACGAATGTCGAATGTCGAACGGGTTCAGGGCTGATTTCACCGCAACCCTCTGGTTGATCGATCGCTTTCGATACTCTCTAAACGCTTTATAAATTGATGCTTCCCTTGTTTACATCCCGATGGCAGAATTTCGGTTGTCTGTTTCATTTTGAACTCAAACCCAAAATCCAACAGCATTCATCGGTAATGACAAAAGATCATTTTCTCTCTGGAAATTAACAAGTCAAATGAAGTTTATTTAGTTCATTGCTCTGCTTTTACATTTTTTTAACAATAATTTTTTAAAGAAAGATTTAATTATTTGTGAAATTGTAACTACGAAAAGCTGACTGAAAGGTGGCCGCAGATACGGGAAAGACTTTTGAAACTGAGGAAGAGTCTGGGAGATTTAAAAAAATCTGCAGAGCCCATATACTTCACTTTTGACATTAAATTAGTTTAGTCCTTTTCTTTTTATAAATAAATCGGTGGGTTAACCACTTTTGCATTTAGTTTTATACCCATTTTTAAATTTTCTTGAATTACTTTGAATTATTTTTGGGTATTTTTAATGTCTTTAAACAATTTTTTCAAAGATTTTACTAATTGGAAGGGTTTTTAAATTATTTGGAAGATTTTATGGTAATTTCGAAAATTCTAAGGAACATATTTGAAAATTCCAAGGCATTTTCAAGAGATTAAAATAGTTTCAAGGGGTATCAATTGATGTCAAAGGTTTGAAAATATTTTAGAGTATGTTTTTAAAGATTTCGAGGAATTTTAAAGAGATTTTAATTATTTTTAAGTATTCTGAAGGGGCTTAAAGACTGTAGGATATTTTTAAAACTTCCGCGAATTTTTTACAAGTTTTGAAAAAATTCCAAGGGTTTTCCAACATATTTTTAGAGATTTCCAAGAATTTAAATGATTTGAAGGGATTCCAAATAATTTTCATGGGATTTTTAAGATTTTGTAAAGAATTTCGGAAGATATTAAACGATTTTATAGGAAGTATAAGGTTGTAGGGTATTAGGAAAAATTCCAAGGGCTTTTATCAGATTTCCGGGCATTTAAATGTTTTTAGGGATTTGAAAGCTCTGAAAAAATTTGAAAAGATTTTCTATGGGGATACAAATTTTCAAATATTTCGTGTTGTCTCCAAAGATTTAAAAGACCTTAGGGTATTTTAAAAAATGAAGTAAAAGGAATTTCCAGTTGATTTTAATAATTCAGAGAGATTTTAGATAATGTTACAAGTTTTATAGTATTTTTCAAAATTCTAAGGAATGTTATGAAGGTATGAAAAATGTCAAGGTATTTCAAAAGATTTGAAAGAATTTAGAATAACTTAGGGTTTTTTTACAGCTTTCAATTATTTGAAGTGATTACAAAAGATCGGAACTATTTTAGGTCATTTTTGAAAATTTCAAGGAGTTCACAAATTATGCCTGTAAAGTTTCAAGGGATTTAAAAATATTCTAATAGATTTGGTAAATTTTAGGGTATTTTAATATTTTAAGAACAAAATTTATGTTTTCCATTTTCCGCCTGGAAAAATTTTAATTCCAAGGAATTTAAAAGAGTTTAATAAAATTTCACGGGATATCAAATCATTTTAAAATATTTTAAATATTTAAGGTTATTTTTAAAGATTCTCTGGGATTTTTAATTGATCTCAGTACTTTAATCGGATTTTGAAGGATTTGAAATATTTTAGAGTAGTTTAAAAGAGGCCAAAGCAGTTTAAAGAGATTTCAACCATATTTGAGGAATTTTTAATACTTTAAGGATATTAAAAAGATTTCAAGTGATCTTTAATATATTTTAAACAAAGATTTAAGAGACTATAGGGTAGTTTAAAAATCACAAGGAATTTTCAAGAACATTAAATAGTTCAAAGGAACGCATCTTGTGATTATTTTAAAGGATTTTAAAGCTTCCAAGGTATTGGAATAATTTTTCTACGATTTCAGGAAATATCAATTTCATAAGGTTTTAAAAGATTTTTTAATATGTTAATCCATTTCAAAGAATGTATTTACGAGAAGTGAGGAATTTTTTAGGTTAAAATTTTTTTTTTTTAAATTTGAAGATATTTTAAAATATTTTTTGCAATTCCTTGAAATTCATCTAAATTTACGTTAAATTCTTATTAGTTTATCATAGATTTTTTACAATTATTTGATATTTTCTTGATTTTTTTAAAGTGACTTAATTTGATTAAATTCACTGCATTTTTGCAGTTTTTCAATATTTTTATTTAATTCATCCTAAAGTCTTTATAACTCACTTTCAATTCGAAGGAGTTTCATGCAACTGTTTTTAATTGCAATAAACTTGTCTGAACTTATTTGAAAGTTACTATATTCAAGGTATTTTAAAATATTTTTCACTTGTTTCCAATTCACTTAAATTTTTTGAAATCACCTTGCATTTTGATCAGTGTCCTCGAATTCATATACGTTTTTTTATATTCCTCTGAATTTTCCCCAATTAAGGAAAGCTAATCACTTTTTCGTTTTAAATAATTCACTTTTTCCAAGCAAATTAGACTACAGCAGCCCTGAGAATTATTATATAAAATCTATAAATTCTACACGAAAATTGTTTGATTCCATTTATAAAAGATTCTATATTAAAAATGTAGAAAGATTAGAACTTTGGTATTTATACGTATACCATTAGTCACAGAAAATGAGAAAAAAGAAAATAAGAAAAGGAATTTAAAAAAATGAAGGTTTGAAGCCATCTTCTAAATGATTCCTACTCATATCACGCCCGTAACGAAATTTTAGTGTCCTTGTTATAAAATCTTATGTTTGGATCGTGATCTGAAAGGAGTGCAGAAATGAGTCCTTTATTCAGAGCCTATAAGTTACATTTCCAGCATATACTGAGCTTCCTAGTTTTTTTTCTTTATGTTTGCAAGCGATTCGTAAGAAAATAAAAAAACTTGGAGAGGTTCAGTAAATATATACTTTTTATAGAAATAGAATAGAATTTTACTTATTTTAAAAAGAATTGTATCGTCGTCCCGCAATTCGGGAGGAGTAATCAAATATTTTTCGTAAAATTGACTAGTCTCGAATTTTAGAGAATACCCTTTTGACAACTATGTGCTACATTTTTTTTTGTGACAATTAGACAGAGAAGACACAAACATATTAAAAACGGCACAATCCTTTTTAGGTTTTAAGCGTTTAAGAAATATCCAAAAGCTTTATAGACAATAATGTAAAGTCCGTGCAAGACCTTTTTGATAATCTTAATAAAAGCAGTACATTGGTTGGTTTTTAAAGTAAAATAACATTTTTTAAACGATTATTCAAATAAGTGAAAGAAATACCTGAATTTTACCTAATTATTTTACAATTCTTTTTAAAACATAATTTTTTCAAGAACATGTATATTAAAAATGTTTTTAATATTAAAAGTATCCTTTTTAAGACAATTTCCGAATCCTCAATCAATTTAAACAACAATTATATGAAAAAGAATACTTATACGATTTGTGTAATAATTATCTTCACACATTTGTTAGATTGTTTCCACCAAAATTTCTAAATCTCTTTAAAGAAAAAAGTGTAAAAGTTAGAAATTATTATGCGACCGCGTATTAAGTACCGCACCTAAGCAACGCATGTCAAGACACTTGTCCATTCGTAAACTCCTTCACACTCAGCATACTTGATCGGATTAATGCTCGATGAACCGTAAGTACCCCACTACAAAACAAGCTGTTCTCACAGTAACACTCTCTATACGTACGTGGCGATGCAAGTACGGGAGCATCCACTACGTGTACAGGTTTTAATATTCATTCTTAATTTGTCACTTCAAAAAAAAAAAATTTAATGGATCAAAACTAGTATCAAATTTATATTTAATAAACATTTTCTTAAATAAAAAATAGAGTATCTACATATTAAGGATGAACTTTGTAAAGCTCTTCGCCGGGGGTGATTGCTGAAGGGATTGATCTGCGTACCGTGTTCTTTGTGCTTTAGGAGGCCAAAAAATCATTCTGTAAAATCAAAATCACTTTCGAAATATGAAGCAAAAATCTCTTCTCAAGCTGCTGTTTTGTTAAATTGAGACCAAAAAAGTCTAAGGAAAAAAAGGACTAAAATGGCACTAATCTAAAATTTGCTTAGGGTTAAATGTAGATTGCGATAAAAAATTTAAGTTTCTGCAGATATTTGAAATGCACTTTTTAAATATTTTCATACTTGTAAGCACAGTTTTTTCTTCTCTCTCAGCATCAAATTACTGATTAATCTGTAACTGAGAAAATTATATAGGACATTGATTAGGGTAGTTATAATTCTAAAAATCAGATCTCCGGAAAACTAGTGTTTTTATGATTTTAACAGCAAAAATAATATTACGAGCAATGTAATTTCGAATAAAAAACATTTTTTTTAAATTATAAAATTTCAAAAAATACAAAAAGTGTTTATAATGTTTTCTGCAATTTAACTGTTTCTTATTGCCACTTCTTACCAACTTTTAAAAATGTTTAAATTTTAATAAATGATGGCTTATTTTGTGGGGAAAGCATTCTCCACAACCACACTGTTTCAATTTAAAAAAATTCTCTTGCTAAAGTCGATGAAAAGTTTTTAAATAAAAACATTTTTTAAACAAATAACGATATTTCAAGAGTATTTGATTATTTTTAAAATTGTAAAGAGTAGAGTTGTTGAGAATGTTTTTCTCGAACAAATAAGCAATGCCATATCAAAATTAAATAATTGTCTTTAAATTAGTAAGAATCGACAGTAAGAAAAAATGCCATTACAAAATTTATTGTTAAAATAATTATTTTCCGTAAGTTGTAAACTTTTGTCATAAGAAGAATTCATTATTTTCATAAGACGGCTTATTAAATGAAAAGTTTAAATTCTTAAAATAAACAATATTATTTTGCTAGTACCTTTTAATGAATAAATCATGTATTTTTTAAGCTTTATTCAATATAGAGGGAAATAAAAAATTAATTCATAAAATCGAAAATTTGATTTGTCTCAATAAATTAAAAAAGACTGATTAAAATAAAAAAAATTTCAACGAATAAGTCATTGAACTTGAATAAAAACAAATAGTGATGTGCAAACATCAAAGAATGACTAATTAAACAGTAATTTTTAAATGTATAGTTAAAGTTATAAGCGGCGGAATATTTACATGTGTTTATTGAAAACTTATAAATTTTGTAATATCCGAAGTTCCATTTTTAATTACGTTCATCAGTCAATCGTCTTTCCCGAAAATCTTTTTTTTTTCAATTGACTAATCAATTTAGTCGGTCATATTGATTGATTAATCTAATAAAGTAATTATTTTTTCAGTAAAAGTAATAGCTTTTTCAGTCAGAACATCATTTATTAATTAAATCAGTTAAATTCTGGTGGATTTGAATTAGGGGTGTAACCAAGAGAGAAAAAAATCGTTCATGTGATATTTATCATAACTTTTTTGCTCTTCTACTTTTTTTATTCCATTTTTCCTTTTTTCGATTTCACATGTCTTATAATGCTATAATCTGTTCACGGGCTAGGCTGGATAGATAGCACCGCGTCTGGCGCTGCATCGATGCATTCCGCGCACTTTCAATGCATTTCTCAGGGACTTTGTGCACTGCATTTGCTATTCCACGTGTGCAAGGGCCGATCACGTGCGCTGCATATTCCACACTTTGAGGTCGACGCTACTATCGCTTGTCCACGCAGAAGTTCGACTAGCTTTTCACTTGATTTTCCCAATCGAGGAATAGCGATAAGTCGTCGCGCTTCCACACCCTGGGAACTGTTCAGTTCTCAATTACATTCTTACACCTTCAAACCTTTTATCCCACCAAATTCAATGGATTTTTGTTTCTTATGCCGTAAAATGTGGATAAGTGGGACAGTGTAGCACAAAGCGGAACATATGAAATTTTCCATCCTATGGATTTATATTAGTTATGACAAAAAATAAAAAACGGATATCCTGCTTTACCATATATATATGTCCGAATAAGCCCAGTTTAATGGTAAATCTTCGATTGGGTTAATGTAGGTAGTTAATACAAATGTTTGATAAATCTTTACCAAAATTATAAGAAAAGAAGTTAGGAAAATCGAAATTTTATTTTCTGGTTTCAGTAGGCATTCTGATTAGTTCCTTTCCTTATTAAAGTTAATTAATACGATTAATTTTTTTTTGCAGAATGAGAAGCTGGAGGTAAAACAGAAATGGGCCTCGCGGCTTTTAGGAAAGTTAAGAAAAGATATTACGCAAGAGTATCGAGAAGACTTCGTCCTAAGTATCACGGGGAAAAGGCCGGCCATGTGTGTTCTAAGCAATCCTGACCAAAAAGGAAAAATGCGTCGAATCGATTGTCTGCGACAAGCTGACAAGGTAATATTTTTTCATATGATTTCATATTAATATAAACCTATGTTAAAATTCCTGATAAAAAATATTTCGGGTGTGATATAATTTGAGATTTCATAACTGTTCACAAAAACTATTCATTAAAATCTACACTCGCAGAAAATAATAATAATTATACTGAGATATTCCTTGTCAAAAATGATCTTTAATCAGTGATAACTGTAATCGACTTAAAATACTATTTATCATTTACTTTTATCTCTGACGATTTTTAGGAATAAAGTACGTCTTGATTATTTGGTACATATAGTATTTGCCACTATTATAGTATTTGAAAATCATCCTCAATTTTTTTGGACATCTTTACATCCTTTAGAGTTTTATAACATATCATAGCTATATCATAGGTATATTTGGGTATTAGAATCCGATTCATCAATGACAAAAGTTCTTCTTCATAAGGAAAAAATGTATATTTGGGTATTAGAATCCGATTCATCAATGACAAAAGTTCTTCTTCATAAGGAAAAAATTGTTCTCCTGTCCAGAAGAAACGTTATAAATATTTTATATATTATTTAGGAGTAATGTGCGCATATGTCTAGTGAAGATTGTTATAGAGAATCCACGTCTGAACTGGGACATATTAATATGCATACGTTACTGAATGTATAACAAGCATCTTAGGTGTCAGCCAAACATTTTTTTCTAGAAAAATAGACTACTGTAAACGTACCATTCATATACCATTTTAAAATCATTTTAATACCATTTAGATATTTTTACAATCTTTAGATATAATTTACTCAAACTTTTATTTTTATGCCAATTATACGAAAATTGACTTTGCATTTGTCAAAATTGGTCTTCTGAAACTATAAATGCAAGACCAGAATAAATAGAAGTCATTGGATTAAATTACAGGTGTGGAGATTAGACCTGGTGATGGTGATCCTCTTCAAGGCGATTCCCTTAGAATCGACAGACGGGGAAAGACTGGAAAAGACTGCGGAATGTGCTCAACCGGGCCTCTGTGTCAACCCTTACCACATCAACGTCTCCGTCCGGGAACTCGACCTCTACCTAGCCAACTTCATCACTAGTCACGGTAAGAATAAATTCACCTTTATTATTACCATTATTATCATTATTACCCACTAAACGACCTAAAACCAGGTCCCGCAAAATGCTTTTGAAACGAATCGCGTGTTAAGCACCTCCAACCATTACATTAATTCCTAATTTAAAATAACACAAACTTAAATCCAACGTTACATTTTCGTATTAAGTCCACATAATTCAAATTGACCTTCTTGCTTACACTGTTTACCCCTTATTAAAGTTAGGATTCATTTTCAGCTTAGGGGGTTCCACCTTTCTTGACACGAAAATACTTTAGCTTGGCGACTAGCGACCCTCGAATTGGCGTATCCTTCTCGATAATCCCTTGACCCTGAAGCCCGATACATTTTTAATGCTCTTCTCGTCTCCCCTCCACAGTCGTGTAGCAGATTTGGAATCGAGTCTTCATTTTCTCTTCTCGAGCCAACGACCGCTGATTCGTTCATTCATTCGTACAACCGTTCATTCAACTAGCAACCGCTACTCCACTCGGCTTCGATTCAAAGTTTCTTGGAACGTCTTGCCAATTTCACCGGGTCCCCATGACATGCTCGACACGCCGATCTCATGCTCGTATTTCCACCCATTCTCCTCCTTTATGCTTTCTCTCACCAGCAGGTGACCCTGAACTTCAATTTGGACTTTCCTCTCCAAAAGCTCATCTTGACATTAAGAATTATTCGGATTATCACCATTCAAGGATTTCTAATTAAAATCGCAGACTACCATTCAGATAATCGTTTAAGATTTGGACAATATTTTAAAATCGTTTAGGTATTTGTATCATATTAACACAATTGTACAAATAATATAGCCTTGGTGCATAGGTATAGATATCACAGGCGCATTTTCAGTATGTGATTCATGAAAGATCTCTCTTCTGTGTGTGTCAAGGTTGTGTTGTTTCCAGAAGAAAAATTCGAAATAATTTGAATAATATACATCTGAAACGTGGATGATGGTTCTCAGGAATAAAGTACGTATTCATTATTAAGGTTCATTTGATACTATGACTGTCATAGGTACATCCAAGGATTTTTCATTAGAAAATTAAAATTGTTTACATACAGTGTTTAGAAAACATTTTAAGATTGATTCGGTATTTGTACATCCTTTGGATTTAGATAAGATACCACAGGTATATTATTGTCTCAGAATGTGATATTTATCCGTAAAAGATGACCTTATTTACGAGGAAAAGATTTGATCTTATCCCTGAGGAACAATGGTAGCAGACATACTACATTTTCCTTGGGATATATTAAGACTTTGAAAAACATTTTAAAATCGTTCAGATATTTGTATCACATTCAGATAATTTTACAAGTATCGCAAGTTTCGTACATTTGGTAATATTGGGATTATGCATACATCCAAAGAATTTATAGGTGTATATATCATAGTTAAATTGGTAGTATGTGATTCATCGAAAACCAATGCTATTCTAAGTATGGAAATGATTGGGCCCTATCCGGAAGATAGATTCGAAATTTTTGTATTAATGCATATCAGAAACATGAAGATTTTTAGGAATATAGCATGTCTTAATTATTAAGATTCATTCTCCACTATGACTATCATAGATAAATCTAAGGATTTTTTATTAGAAAATTGCAAATCAGTACATATGCGGTAGACGAAAATCATCTTAAAATTGTTTGGACATCTGTATATCCTTTAGATTTAGAGAAGATGTCAGGTATACCATAGGGTCATACATGTATTAGGGTCTAAGAATGTGATTCATCAGTGATATATGTCCATTTCATGTGAAAAAGGCATTCTCTTAAGATACATACCTTATCAAAGGTTTGCCATGTATCTTAAGTAACATACGAACTTTTATGCAGAGAAATAGACAACCATATAGGTATCATGCATATAATATTACAAGTTTGGTGTATATCATAAGTACGATTTTCTCTTAAATCAGGAAACAGGTTTTTCTTCACTAAAGGGAAAATTATAAATATTTGTGATGATGATTGCCAGAAATCGGTGGAGCTTCTTTTGAAAATACCACGTGTTGACTGGAAATGTTAAGATATCTTAGATTTGCCAGTATTGTAAGCAAGAATGGCTGCTGGCTCGTACACACAAAAGTGAGTTACACCAATCGGCTTGGCAGCCACGTTTCTAATGTTTACAGTCGGTTGACGTAAAAATTGGCTGGGCCTACCACACTACATACAAAAAAAGAAGAGGCTGCCAAGACATGGGGTAGGTTAGTCGTTCCAGATTCCCTCTTGCTCTCCCTAACGTGGCCCACATGGCTACCCTTCATGCATCAGCTGTTATCTTCCCAAAACTTATTTAATCCAACCGTTACTGACAAGTTTGAGATAAAATAAAAACATCAGTAGAAAAAATCTGCATAATAAATTGGATAGAAAAGTATTTTAAAATTATTTTTGTTTATAAAATCAAAAGTCATTAGTATGTTTTATTAAGTTAGAATTCTTATATAAATTAGTGAGATTATATTTTATTGTCGATATTTATAGTGCAATTTTGTCATTGTTGTTCTCATTAACTAAAGTGCTACATGTTTTATGTGGATCTAAACGTGTATGCTTACTTCTCTATGAAATCGGTCTTGGCAGCGGCTAGGTTTATAGTATTGTGGCACGTTGTATATTTTAGGAAGCTCTGGAATTTTCATGATGTTGATCGTGTCGCATAAGATGAGACGTGAATGCTCCATCTCGAATTTGAGTTATAAATGGGAAGTCAGTTTAAAAATATAATTGCTAAAGTAAAAATTTGTCCCCTTTTATAATTGTGTTTCCTATCACAATTGTATTCTGTTTAAGGAAGAGAGCATAATGAAAAATTCTTCTGGAATATTGAACCTAGAAAAAAAAGTATGGAAAGAATTTCGGTGCTAGAAATTTGAATTAAGGTTTTTTTATCTTCAGTAAGTTTATTTAAAGTTTTAATATCAAAGATATAAGATCATGAAGTACCGAGAATTGTCAGTTGCTATTCTGAACAGCTAAAACGAAAATGCATTTGTGCGCGAGACTTCTAAGAGGCACCTGTCCTCCACTTCAACACTCACACATAAGGCTAGATGTTACTTACGCAACCAGCTCGGCGATATTTAGCTCTAAGGGTGAATCTGCGACCTGCTATTCATTTTAAATTTACTGCGTGAATCTAATTAAAGAGGCGAAATAATATTCTTAATTATTATCTAGAAAAGCGCACTCTCGTGTAAAATCTGGAGAGTAGTTCAAAACTACTCTTTCATTTTGTTCCTCAGCCTGAGAAGAGTTTTTGAAAATGATGCTGATATTGAAAAAAGAGGATGAAATCGATTTTCATTACTATTAATGCTACCATTATTTGCAACTATACCTCGCGATTTAAATATAGAACGGCAATATCTCAGGCCGAAAGACTGATACGAAATACGAGTTCTTTCGCGTCGTAATTTAACCTAACACCACCCTGTCTGAGAATATTTGTAGATGTGAACGTATGTAGATGCAAGTAGGTGAAATTACACTTTGAAAACGATTCATTCGTATGAATACACCTTCATAGTATCGTTGGTGAATCTAAGAGAAGTATTACTTCAACATCATCCTCAGGTGCTTTCGACACATCGGAATAAGTCGGTTTTGTATGGGATCGTGTACGTGTACCTAAATGGATGTGCACAAGACGTTTCGGTGTACGCTTGGTCTATAAATAAATAGGCGACGGACATCTTGTAGCAGCTTTAACGTGGTATTGCCTATGTCGATTTGCTTTCGTTCTTCTCATCATTGTACTACAGAAAACTTGTTCAAAATACAAAAAAATCCTCTACATTTGAGGAATAATGACCCTTAATGACCTAATATTCAACTTTTCCGCATACCATCACATTAGATTTACAAAGTTCGGTATTTTTAAACAGTTCGCTATTCTTCCCAATTCTTCAACATGATAAAAGTTAGAAACAAATGAGAAAAGTTTTAAATATAGAGTAACATTAAAGTGTACAGTGAATGCATTAAAATTTGAATGCGTTTGACTAAATATTTTAAGGTTTTTTTGTATTCTTTCAAATTCACAGATTATTAAGAACTAAAGCCTTTATTTTGAGAAATTAAATT